>CM042182.1:39174579-39262411 GCA_023376005.1 Doryteuthis pealeii | reverse complement strand
GAGAGAGATTTGGGGCATGCCATAGGGCAATAGGGTTGGGAAAATCATATAGGTGCTAGGGCTTGACGTGACCAGCCGATTGATCGGAGGGGCCTCTCCAACCGCCCGTCTAGCCCAAGATAGGGCCATAGTGGAGTATTGCATGTCATGAACTGCTCATCCACCTGGGCTCTATCCTTAAGCATCACGGGTCGCCACCCACGGCCAACAGGTGGCCCCATTGGGGAGGCTTACCCTTCTGCAGAGGTGCATTCTAACGCCCAGCCGACAGGGCGGACAACATTTTAGAAAAATAGAAAGGGGTGGGTGACATGGCTGGATGATTTGACATGGAATTACCCAGATGCAGTTTAACGTCATACCCCCCTAGTATTTACAACAATTCAACTAATTCAGGGATATCAAACCTATGACTTTGCAGCCATTGTTTACACTGACCGAAGGTTCCATTTTTATTTCCAAAATATTCGGTTAATTACATATTTATATCGAGTTTAAAAAAAAAAAGATTTATATCTTTATTAAGGGTTACTCTTAACATCCTGTTGAGAATTTCCTAAGTCCAGAGCCCCATTCCTATAAGGATCTATAAAAAAAAAAATGGCTAAACATTTCCTTTTCATTGAAAGTTACCTGTTATTTACCTTAAAATAAAGACTTCTAAATATGTTTAATATTACTAGCAAATATATGCACCCTCCGGGTGCAAGTTTTAATGTCATAAAATATTATATTAAATTAGAAAGTCTAAAGAAACTGAATAAGAATACAGATAAAATTATTTGAAACAGAGAGGGGTATAATCGAAAAATATAACAGCTGTAGCTTCCTCTTCCATCACCCCTGTCTTTCCTTGCTAAACTTTTCTAATTTAACTATTTAGTTAAATTAGGAAGTAAAGAATAAAATTATAGTTATTTCTTTTAAGATTTATCTCCAAGATTTTTGCTCATATTCATTAAGATAAAATCAAATAATTAGAAATCAACAATACCAAGCACATAATTATTAAAATCAAATTTTAAATATCAATATGCAAATTAGGCTTGCTGTTCACACTGTAAACCGCTATTTATTGTACATATAAATACAACTGCATGTTATTAGTACGTAGATATGGCCAGCAGTATTAATAATGAAAAACAATTTTATCAATAATTGAGGGTTAAATAAAAATGATTCATGGAGAATGTGATATATAATAACTAAATGGATAGTAACTTGAGTAGTGATATAGTTTCGGTTACAGACAAACAAACAGATAATCTCCATTATAATAAGATATTAAAACATAGGCTATCGTTTGGGGTGGATTAGGAAAACGAATACGACTTCTGACCAGGTGGAATGAGGTGGTATACGATGTTAAGAGTTAAAGATATATTTAAACAGTTTTTCTCTCTGTTGTAACTCAAAGATCTCTTAACTTGTAAGGGCATCTCTACATGACTTCCTCCCCTAGCTAGGGGTAAATTCTCTCCCCACCCCCAGGCTAGCTAGGGGTAAATCATCATCAGACAGCATGGATTACCATGATGTTTTTAGATGAACCCATCGGCCATTGATTCTGGCAAAACCTTTCCTACACAGAGCTGATCAATGCCAATCAGCCTACACTGGTATGCCCATGTGTAGTAGTCCACAGGAGAATGTCAGAGTTTGTTTATATGGCCTGGGTGGGTTTTTTTTTTTGTGAGTCTATATGGCCTGGGTGGGTTTTTTTGTGAGTCTATGTGGCCTGGGTGGGGTTTTTTTTCGCGAGTCTATATGGCCTGGGTGGGGTTTTTTCGCGAGTCTATATGGCCTGGGTGGGGTTTTTCGCGAGTCTATATGGCCTGGGTGGGGGTTTTTTCGTGAGTCTATATGGCCTGGGTGGGGGTTTTTCGTGAGTCTATATGGCCTGGGTGGGGTTTTTCGTGAGTCTATATGGCCTGGGTGGGGGTTTTTCGTGAGTCTATATGGCTGGGTGGGTTTTTCGTGAGTCTATATGGCCTGGGTGGGTTTTTTTATGTTTATATAGTGTGTCTTTGTATGGCCTGGGGGGATTTTTTTTTTTTTTGGGGGGGGGCTGTATAGTGTATTTTTGTATGGCCTACTTTTTTGTGCATCTGTATGGCCTGAGAGAGGTTGGTTTTGTACATCTGTATGGCCAGGGTGAGGATGGGTTTTGTACATCTGTATGGCCAGGGTAAGGTGGTTTTTGTACATCTGTATGGCCTGGGTAAGGTTGGTTTTTGTACATCTGTATGGCCTGGGTAAGGTTGGTTTTTGTACATCTGTATGGCAAGGGTGAGGTTGGTTTCTGTACATCTGTATGGCCAGCGTGGATTTATTTTGTACATCTGTATGACCTGGGTGGGGTTGGTTTGTGTATCTGTATAGCCAGGGTGGGTGGCTTTTTGTGTATCGGTACGGCTTGGGTGGAAGTGTTTTTTTTTTTTTGTTGCACTGGGTGGGAGGTTTTTTTCTGTGCATTCTGAGTTATTTTATGTATGTGTATGGCCCGGGTGGCATTATTTTATGCATCTGTACGACCAGGGTGTTTTTTTTTCTGCATCTCCATAGCCTGGGGAGGGGGGGTCTTCTTTGTGCATCTGTGAGACCTGGGTGTTTTTTTTTTTTTTATCAGTCTCTATGGCCTGGGTCTTTTTTTGTGCATTTTAGGCTTTGTATGGCAACTGATTTAGAAAAGAGAAATCTCCAAATTCACACCAAAAGCTTAAATTCCATGAAGGCAATTTTGAATACTATATATATATATATATAGGTTAAAAGAAAGGAATGAATCCGACGGTATGAGTATATATAAAAAGATATGAAAACACAAAAATGCTGTTAAAGTGAAAACATTTTATAAATTAGCTGATATTGATATTATAAACAAGCTCTGATGACGATTTTTATAAAATCAAAATATTGTTCAATATCAGCTAAGTTATAAAATGTTTTCACATCTTTTTATATATACTTTATATATACTATAATATATATAAGGAAAAAATGAGTAAAGAAAAGAAATGTAGATGGATAAAAATGAATTTATTGATATCACTTTTAATCGATATCGATAAAATTCATTTTTATCCATCTACATTTCTTTACTCATTTTTTCCTCATATTGTCGGATATATATATATATATATATATATATATATATATATACCTTTGAAAGAAAGGAAAAACTCAATAAACCGTCATTCTGTAATAAATTTATTTCGACCAAAAGACAGTCTGATGAGACTGAACTGGGGAGTTTTGGAAATTTCTTCAAATTTCTAAAAGCCTCTTAAGTTTTGGTCAAAATAAATTTATTACAGAATGACGGTTTATTGAGTTTTTCCTTCCTTTCAAAGGTAAATATTGCTCTGTATTAAATTAAAATATAGATTATTAATGCATTAAGCTCTCTCTAGGGATTTATAAAAATCCTTGTATTTGCATCTACTAAAACATGCAATATAATTATACAGTGAGATTTTGAATATATTTCAGTGGCATATATTGCAAAGCAAGGTACACACTGCATATCCAATAGAATAACTCAGTACAAAATTAAAATTAATATTATATCTATATCATACAGCATTTTAGGGAGACTAAGTGAATTTATAACTATTGTAATTAATATTTAAATCTTGTAAGAAGACAATGGAAAGGTATATATGTGCGTGTGTGAGACTAAATAGGGAAATAAATCTGATAGTATGTAGAAATAGGAGAAATTTTAGGGAGACTAAGTGAATTTATAACTATTGTAATTCATATTTAAATCTTGTAAGAAGACATTAATGTAAAGATATATATGTAGTATATTAGGAAAAATGAAAAAACACAGGTTTAAATGGGTTAAGTGGTGAGTTTATTGGCTGACACTGCAGTGGATAATTTTCAGGGCATTTGTTGTATAAGGTGATAAGAAATTATTTATCACAGAATAATCAGTCCTGAATAAGCTGTTAATAAAGATGAGATCGAAACACTGTCAAAATGTGTTTTTTCATTGTCGGATTTAAAAGATCTTAGAGATTTGCATTATAGACTATTTCAGCTTAGACAAACTAATTGACTCATCAGATGCGAATCTGATGAGTCAGAATTAGACATTTTTGTCTAAAAAATAGTCTATAATGCAAGATCTCTAAGTCTTTTGTTATTTATTTAATATAAATTTGCTCTGTGACTAACAATTTGTGCGAAAGTTGTTTTAAAAAAAAACCTATGTCGTAAGGAAGATTTCTTCTCTGGAATTATATATATATATCGTGTGTGAGAGTAAATAAAATAAATCAAACTGTATGTAGAAAACAGAAATACACAAAGTATTGCTTAAGCTGAATTTTGTTGCATAAACTGAAACATTGACTTCACGATCAAGAATAAAAGTCATTTAAAAAAATAATTTGTGTTTTTTTTTCCTACATTCTCTCTGCCACTCACATATATATATAAGAATGAGGAAAAAATGAGTAAAGAAAAGAAATGTAGATGGATAAAAATTAATTTTATCAATATCACTTACACATGTGTTTCGGTCTGTTTATCAAAATGTATACGGATTTACATTATTATTATTATTATTAAAATAACGTAATAATAATAATAACATAAATCCGTATACATTTTGATAAACGGACCGAAACATGTGTAAGTGATATCGATTAAAAGTGATATCGATAAAATTCATTTTTATCCATCTACATTTCTTTTCTTTACTCATTTTTTCCTCATATTGTCGGATTCATTTCCCATTCTCACATATATTAAATATATGAAAAACTCTTTTCCAAAGGATTTCTCTCAAGGGGGGGGGGGATTTTTTTTAAAGAGAAATCCTTAAGGGAAAATACTTTTTTTAAAATTTTTACTGGACTCTTATAGAGTGTATACATTATTTTGGGACACCCTGTATAATTTCTATTACTTATTCCCATCATGGTGTAATGGTTAACAAGTTAGTCTTGCAGATCCATTACTACTAATATATATTTTATTTAATTTAACATTTCATCTTAGTAAATTAGTTAGTGATCATAAATGTATGCAATTGTTCTGTAAAGGGTTCATAAAATGATTCAAGGTATGTGAACATATATATATATATATATATATATATATATTTTTGGGGGGGAATATGTGCTTAATTGAAGTCATACCTAATTTTGAAAGTTAATTAATTAGGCGGGCATACCTATTCAAATGTAAGGCTAAACAAATCGAGAAAATTCAATCTCCGTATGTACATTTCGGCCTATTAGGCCTCATCAGCAGAGCTATAGATAGGAAGACCGCCTTGTGCGTGATTCAAACTGACTGTCAAGCTGACAGATGAGGACCGTAACCCCTACACCAACAGGACCTTCCTAGATTTCTCGTTTTGTTTAGAAGTAGGTATTATTCCTCTTATAGTGACTTTTTCTACACTTACTTCTCATATATATATATATATATATATATATATATATATAGTATTTTTAATACAGATAGATTTTGACCAGGTCATTTTTAAAAGTAGCTTGCTAGCCCAAAAATTGTGGGCACCCTTGGGCCCGAACTATGGCTCAGATACTTACATCTAAATTTTCTTTTTTTTTTTTTAAATATACATTATATTATAATATTTACTTTCAATCCAGTATCCTAAGGTTGAAAGAGGCCTTAACAGTCGTGGGAGGCCCAGGATTTCAAGGATGAATTCCCTTTGTGAAAAATGTTGCAATACTATTTATAATTTTATCATTCTTTTAATATATTGTAAATTATCTATCATGCTGTAACCGGTTTTTTTTTTAACAGTTGAATAACAATTTACAACATTTTTAGTTATTTTTCAATCCAGTAGCCTTAACTGTCATGGGAGACTCAGGGCTCTAAGAGTTAATTCAATTGTCATATCAGGATGTTTTCCATTCCTCCAAAAGGCGCCGTCACTGGCTTGGCATGTTAGGAGAATGGCAGTATCCCAAAAGATCTTTTGTATGGCGAATTAGTAAAAGGCTCCCAATTGGTAGGTAGACCACGCCTACACTTTAACTCAAAGTCCTATACCACCTCATTCCACCTGCCAGAAGTCTCATTCATTTTCCTAATCCACTCCAAACGATAGCCTTTGTTTAAATGTAATATTAAACATATTTTGGAAGTCTTTGATTTAAGGGAAATAACAGGTAACTTTAAATGAAAAAGGTCATTTTTAGCCATTTTTATAAATCCTTATAGGAATTGGGCTCTGGACTTTGTTTAAATGTAATATTAAACATATTTAGAAGTCTTTGATTTAAGGGAAATAACAGGTAACTTTAGATGCAAAGGTCATTTTTAGCCATTTTTTTAATATATCCTTATAGGAATGCTCTGGACTTAGAAAATTCTCAACAGGATGTTAAGAGTTAAAGATGTCTGCAGGAGAGCTATGAGGATATGCCATATTGATACAAACGTGGGAGGTAGATGCAAAAATCGAGCGGCTTGGCACCGTAAATTTAAGCAAGGCACAGACCGGCTATAGAAGACGACAGAAAGAAGGAGAAAAGACTGCAGTCCCAGAAAGCATCACTGTTTGTGTGCAGTCGGTGCACACAAGACTGTCACTCAAGAATTGGCCTGCACAGTTACTTGCACAGATGCAGGTAATTTTTTTTTTTTGATACTACACCAGCCTTAATGGACGGAAACGGAAAGATGCCAACAGCATCACTGTTTGTGTGCAGTCGGTGCACCAAAGACTGTCACTCAAGAATATTGACATAAACAACACGTGGGAGGTAGATGCAAAAAGATAGAGCGGCCGGGCACCTTAACGTTAAGCAAGGCACGGAGAGGGGTGTGGTGGAGAGGAGAGTAGCCTCAACAGCAAAGTGAGTCAAAAGAAGGAGAAAACACTGCTGACCAAGAAAGCATCACTGTTTGTGTGCAGTCAGTGCACCAAAGACTGTCACTCAAGAATTGGCCTGCACTGTCACTTGCGCAGATTAAGGTAATTTTTTTTTTTTTTTTTGATACTACACCAGCCTTAATGGACGGAAACGGAAAGATGCCAACAGAATCAGGAAATAAAGCCTCAAAGACCAAATCTTTGATTTCGCCTTCAGTCATTCCTGGTTCTACCCTTGATTTACAGATCAGCTATAGAAGATGACAAAAACAGTCACAGATTACCTACCTTCAGAGTAGACAACATGCTGATAGGGGGGTGGAGGTTGAAGGAGAAACAATACAGACAGATCTACATGGGTTAGTCAAAAAGTAATGCCATTTTCCTTATTTAATGTGAAGTTTGTTTTTTTTATAGATAAAACTAAAGCCCACATTGAGACCCTAACGAGGCTCAGAGCAAGAATCCGACAAGTAAGACCCAACTTGCTAATCGAAAATGTCCTCCTTCTGCATGACAAGCATCAGGACAAGGGAGAAAATCGCCTCATTTGAGTGGACAACTTTACCACATCCTCCATACTCACCAGATTTAGCACCTTCAGACTATTATCTCTTCGGACCCATAAAAAAGGGTTTGAGAGGCAAACTATTCCAATGACGAGGAAGTGAAATCTATAGTGAAGAAGTCACTCAAAGAACAGTCAACAGAATTTTACGGGGCAGAGATACATGTTCTCATTCGAAGGTATAACATTGCTACTGAGAGAAATGGTGACTGTGGAGAAGTAGGGATGTGATCTACAGAGGACCAGTTTCATTTTGTTGTATGATACATGTTCCTGTGTTGGTAATTATACCTGTCCTAAACAAAATGGCATTATTTTATGACTTACCCTTGTATTTTAACAACCAGGCCTGCAAAAGCCAAAACATGTTTAACATCCCTGAACTAGTCAATAACAATAACATCGTCATCTTCTAAAGATTTATCTTTGGAACCCATGGAATGTTTTACTGTTAATTCTTTATCGTGACCACCGATTGGAATCGGTAGCACTTTCAGGCAGGCCTGATACTGGCTACTTTTATGACAAATTGCTTCGACTCTTTCTGAAACATTGTGAATAAGTTTCACGTAGTCTAATTTGAAATGCCGTTTTCGTTCTTTTGGTTTTAAAACGTTTGCCGTGTCATGGTTTAAAGCCCTACTGACCAAATCTTTGATTTCTTCGTCGGTCATTATTGGTTCCATCTTCGATTTAACAGTTCGGCTAAAGAAAAAGACAAAAAATATTGTTACAGAGAATTACCTACCGTCTGAGTGAAGAACCCCTCAGTCGATAAGGGGGTGAGGTGAAGAAACAGGATCCAAACATTGCCATCGAAGTTGATTTATAAAAAAAGAGCCGAGGGCCCCCCAGACTAGTCAGTGGGAGAGGGCAGGGGAGCCGAGGGCCCCCCAGACTAGTCAGTGGGAGAGGGCAGGGGAGCCGAGGGCCCCCCCAGACTAGTCAGTGGGAGAGGGCAGGGGAGCCGAGGGCCCCCAGACTAGTCAGTGGGAGAGGGGGGAGCCGAGGGCCCCCAGACTAGTCAGTGGAGAGAGGGCCCCCCAACTAGTCAGTGGGAGAGGGCAGGGGAGCCGAGGGCCCCCAGACTAGTCAGTGGGAGAGGGCAGGGGAGCCGAGGCCCCCCAGACTAGTCAGTGGGAGAGGGCAGGGGAGCCGAGGGCCCCCAGACTAGTCAGTGGGAGAGGGCAGGGGAGCCGAGGGCCCCAGACTAGTCAGTGGGAGAGGGCAGGGAGCCGAGGGCCCCCAGACTAGTCAGTGGGAGGGGCAGGGGAGCCGAGGGCCCCCAGACTAGTCAGTGGGAGGGGACAGGGGAGCCGAGGCCCCCAGACTAGTCAGTGGGAGGGGACAGACAGTAGAGGGCTCCCAGACTTGTCGGCAAAGTGGGGGAGTAGAAGGCTCCAGATTTGTGGAAACTTCACTGTTTTCATAAGAAAAGTACAAAAAAGAAAAACTATTAATTGGAAAAACTATTAATTTTCATTTGAATTAATATGCAAATTTTTTTGAGGATAAAAAAAAAAATTAAATGTAAACATTTTATCAGTAATAAGCAACTAAAAAAAAAAAAAGTTTGTTTAGAAAAATAGAATCAGGTTTCAAAACTCACAAGTTAAGGAAAGGGAAAAAAAAAAAAAAAAAAAAAGCCAAATTCTTTTTAATTTATCAAGCAATGATATTTGTAAAATTGGTCACTTACTTTCCAACAGCAAATTTTCCTGGTATCAATTTATTTCTCAGTCAATTTTTCAGCAACTGTACAAAAGAAAAAGAAATTAATGTAAAAAAGAGACAATTTTTAAGAAAATTCTATCAAATAATATCCTCATCAGCACATGTCTCATAACCAGATTTGGCCATGGGATACTACTCATGTAGTATGTTTTGTGCAGTGAGAAGCTGGACCACCCCTCTTTTTCAAGCTGTTTCAGTGCTACTGTATGGTTGTACCACTTGGATTTCAACAAAATGTTCAGGAAAAAATTATATGATAACTACACAAGGATGCTGCATGCTGTCCTGAACATTTCCTGGAAGCGGCACCCCACAAAAAAAAAAAAAAAAAAAATGAAAATGTTTCAAATGAAGGAGTACCTTTTTTAAATTCTATTGGAAATGCGGAAAAAATTTTTTTTTTTTTAGCTCTTTTTTATTGTAAGGACACATTTTTAATTGAAATAAATATATTTTTATCTAGCCCTGAGACAAATAAAATTAGGTTTCAAAACTCTCACAAATTTAGGGTTACATTTTTTAGAATATCTTAAAATGGGAAAAGAAAAGTGCAATTACTAAAATAAACAAACATTTTATAATATGCGAATTCTTGGCATTCTACAAAATTTTTAGACTTAAAATGAAAAAAAAATTTTCAAAAATAAATTTTGAATTCTACTAGAGTGATCCTAAAGTCTAGTCACCATTACATATTTTTTTAAAACTTTCATTATTTTTTTAGTTTTAATGATAAAATAATTACATAGCGTATATCATATCTCTTTAAAAATAAAAAAAATTAAGGTGACAAGACTTTTGGAAGAACAAAAGGTAATCTTCAACTTTTTACTCGTAAATTCCTATCATTAATTTTATGGTAGGAATTTACGAGTAAAAAGTTGAAGTGTAAAACGAACCTCCACTTTAAAACTAACCATTCTCACAAAATAAAAACTTTTAGAATATACACATTGATTGAAGTGAATATTAAAATAAATAAAGAAAATATATTTAGTATTGTAAAATAACGGGTGCAAGAAAAATAAAACATTTATTGCAAAAACACGGACATAAAATGAGGGTTCAATTTATTTATAGTAGGAATTTACGAGGAACAAATTGAAGATTACCGGTTATTTTTTTCTAAGAAACTTTTTTTAGCAAAATAAAAACTACAAATAGTTTTTTTTTAATAAACAATATTGGTAAAAAGTAAAAACTGATATCGTATTAAAAATTGCCCCAATTTTCTGCATTCTTGCTTCTTTTAGTTGAAATGTCATGTGTGAACCAACCGGAAGTTACACACCACGTGGAAATTTATTTAAATACAAAAACTTATATAGGCAAAAATTAGAATAAAAAGAAAAGGAAAATATGTCAACTATTGTATCTTCGAAGCAAACAACATGTACCAACACTAACTTAAAATGTTTTTAAAATCAAAATTTGATCATATCTTTAAATATGATCAAACAATACAATATTGGAAAAATAAAACGAAAGTTCCGGTTGTGACGGTAAAAAAAGAAACATGCATTTCGAAATATACTCAAGGTTGAATTCGTTTATTTTAATTTTTCTTATAAAGATCACATCTGACAATTTACGTTCACCTAAAAAGTCTGTTCATACAAATGTACCCTAAAAAATAGTCTTGAAGCTTTAAAAAGGAAAACAAAAATCAAAAAGTGCCATTCTCGATTTAAAATAATAATGAACCAGGATTTTATATATCAATTAATGCGGTCCTTTAACTTAAAAAAAAAAAAAAAAAACACAAAATGTATAAATGAATTAACGTATAAAATTATGTTTTCCTTAGAGTTTGATTTTTATTAAAAGTATTAATCCCAGTTAGGAATTTAAAAATATATACATTGGACTTTTCATTTCATATTTCACTAACATCTGTCCAGTAGACTATGGTAAAAATTTACGCCCCGGAATTCACTGTCTACCAGATTTTATAGTTATCTTCATGACGAGATTAACTTTTTAAGTAAAATGGGTCTGTCCAGCCAGGAGTCTAATGGGGGGGGGGGGGATTAAAATTACAGATAGTTTGAGGTTTAGCCAATATAACAACGTGTACAAAAAGAAAAAAAGAATTCATCCTACGGGTAGGATTTGAAATAAAGCCACAAATAAGGGGTATCCACCGAGGAACGAACTCGCTATTCAGTAGTAACGGATCTGCGAGACTAGTTTGCTAACTATTACGTGTAAATTTTACAAATAGTTAATCTTATTTTTTAGTAATTAAACTAACCTCTAAGATTTTATTTGTTATATTGCAGCATAGTAAAGTCAGCAGGCCCTATAATATGCTATTGTCGGTATCATTCGAACAGCTAGGGAGTCTATCTCCTTTTCGTTAGCACTAGAGCTGAGAGATTGTTTTTTGCTGAGGTGAGGCGTCACACCTACCATCAACCCCAGATACTTTACCGCACAGATTAGATTATACAAGCTATACTACTACTAATGCACGGAGTTAGCGGGCACCGGTCTCGAATCAATAAAATTACTAAAAATATATATACTAAAATGAACTAAAAACAGTTACTTTAAAAATAAAAAAAAAACAAAGAACAACAACGTTGCATACAGTGAGGGTGGGAGTGTATGCCATGCCAATATACACCCACACCCTCATTTTAAGTAGCCATAGAAAGTAAAATACACGTGGAAAAAAATGCAGACAAGAGAGAGAGAGAGAGGAAAAAAAATAAGGTTGATATAAATTAAGATATATTTTTAAATTATATAGTTCAAACATTCGTAAACTGTAAAATAATTATTTCCGACATTGAAAATTGTTTTTTTTTTTCTTTTCATTTTTTTAAAAGTTAAACAACTTAAACAGTTAAAATTTTACGATTATTCACTAGTTCCGTTAAAGTTAAAATATTTTCCAATAAAAAAATATACCGAGATAATTTTACCTTCGTCCAGAAATTGAAAAATATATTTTTTTTAAACTAAAAGAAAAAAAACAGGGCCACGATATTTTAAATTGGCATTGCAATATACGTTAAAAAGTAAAGCACATGTTCATTCACTTACCGAAGTCTTTATGAATGACTTTAATATTGAGTTGGATTAAGACGGTGTCTTAGAATTATGTGTACCCTCTTAAAAAATATCACTTCCTGTAGTGAAATATCACAGACAATTTCACCAATTGGGTCGAAGGAAAGTTATGATATTAAAAAAATGACAAAGTAAAATGAAATAATCCAATTATTAAGCAATAATTACGATTTTCACTGAAAAATAGACTATCCTTTAAAAAAATGAATAAAAAAGTATTAACTTAACTTAACCAACCTTGCTATTTCATTATTTCTAACTTCAGTTGTTTAAATTTGTAAACTTTGTGTTTAAGATAAGTTACATCAATCTACAATTGGATATCTCAAATTGTGTGATAGTTAGCGAGCCAGGCTAACAGTGAGTTAAATTATCACTGAGTGTCTCATGCTTCTTCTGGTCATATGCTACGCTAAACTTATTAAATGACAACAAATTTTATATTTAGTTAAACTACAGCTTATTTTTTGTGTAGCGTTCACAAAATAACCTTTAATAACAAATTTAAAAAACCAACAATTACTGAAAACTTTTCAGTGAAAAGAAAGAAAAAATTCAATAATCATATTGTTATTCATGCAAAGTTGAAACGTGTATACTTCATTCAATAGGGAACTTTTTCCTCTATCACCGGACTTTTTATATTCGTACTTCCGGTTTACCCACATGGGTTATTTCATTTGATTTTATCACACATCGTATTTGACTAATCTTCAATCTATCGTAAGTTTTCTTTTTTTAATCTTGTTATTATTATATTTTGTCTTCTGTATATATGTTATCTGTTGACAATTCTCCGAAATTATAATAATTGATTCATAATTTTATAAACACAACAAATCGAAGTGACTGAATTAAAAAAAACTTTTTGATTAGATCATTAGAGCTTTACTTAAATTTCCCTCTATGCACGAGAGTGAGAAACTATGTTTTAAATTCTATAAGTCTATATTTTAATTTTTTCGATAACTTATAATAGCTTACTGTAATACTCAAAAAAGTATATAAAACTATAATAGTATTACAGTTTTATATATTATTAATACTTATACTCTTGTAGAGTAACTTTCAGTAATTTGCTTAAATCTTTAGTTTTTTTCTTTTTTACTGTACAATTACATTTAAAAAAACACGTTTTCATTTCGCTACAATTCACCTATAAGTAATATTTCATCAAGTCTTTTTTCCCCCTGAACACGTCTTATGACTGGTGCCAATACTGTGTGCTAAAATATAACCTCCTAATATTATTTATTTATTTATTTATTTGTTTGTTTGTTATACCTCCCTGGTCATTTCCTCCTCTTTTTACTATCTCCCCACAGCGGCTGAACTTGCACAAAGGCGTCAAAATTAGGGTGACCCAGAAAAAACAGAACCCAATTCATTTATTTTCCCATTAAACTAATCTTAAATCCTAAGCCTAACTCTAACCCCTAATCCTAACCCTAAACCCCCCCAGTTAAAATTAACAGTTTTATTTCAGAATTTGTGGGTTCTGTTTTTCTGGATCACCGGTATACAGGGTGACCCAGAAAAAACAGAACCCAAATTATTTATTCATTTTCCCATTAAACTAACCCTAAACCCCAACCCTAATCATCCCCATAGTCAAAATTAACAGTTTTATTACAAAATTTGTGGGTTTGGTTTTTTCTGGGTCACCCTAATTTTGACACCTTTGTGCCAAGTTCAGCCCCCACAGCAACCTTAAAAAAAAGAAAGAAGTATATTGTCAATATTAATGCAATATCTATATACTGATCAAATCCTCTTAATTCATCTGATAGTTCCCCAAAAATTCCCTCTTAAATTCTTTTTCTTTCCATTAATAATAATTAACTGCCCTGACTAAGATCCCACACCTGGCCGCCCCGTCGGATGGGGCGTTAGAATGCACCTCTGCAGAGGGGTAAGACTCCCCTAATTGGGGCCACCTGTTGGCCGTGGGTGGCAACCCGTGATGCTTAAGGATAGAGCCCAGGTGGATGAGCAATTCATGACATGCAATACTCCACTTTGGCCCTATCTTGGGCTAGACGGTGGTCGGAGAGGCCCCTCCGATAAATCGGCTGTCACGTCAAGCCCTAGCACCAATATGATTTTCCCAACCATTTTTGGCAAGCCCCAACCCCTTTTTATCATATGGGTGCTAGAAGGTGGTGGCTGAGGGCTACATGTCCTGGGAATGACGTTAAACTCTATCTGATGGTGAGGTTCCAGTTTTGGAGGTTTGGGGAATGTGGAGCACCCCTTCATCACCATTGCTTCCTGGTCCACTCTGACCCGGAGTGGTAGTACCTGTTAGGGTCCCATCTATGGGTTAAATAGAAAAATGTATTTATAAAAAAATTGTATTATCCATTAAGAATTGATTTATTTCAAAACTTTATCGGCATTAAATGACCCACTGAGGTTGATATGCCGTAAAACAAAACAAACAAACAAACAAAGATACTGTTCAATGCTTAATTGGGTATTACAGCAGGTACTGTAAACAACCCAAGTCCTTTGTTTATCAAAATGACTTGATTTGGCATTAAATGACCCAGAAAGAGTTGATATGCCATTTTAAAAAAACAGCAAACAAACCATCCATGTACAATCTTAATCAGGTCTTTGTTTTTAAAACCTTATATCTCAAAAATATCTGTGTCCTGGGTATGGCATTAAACTGCATCTAGTGGTAAGGTTCCAATTTTGGAGCTCTGGAGATGCTCTATGTATGTATTTAACCACCCATTCGCCAAGGGACTGTACAATACTTAATTGGGTGACCACTTAAACAGCAGCAGGTACTGTAAGCAACCTGAGCCATTTGTTTATCAAAATGATTTGATTTGACATTAAATTTACAAATGCTGGATATTTTTAAGTAGAGTTGCAATGCTATTTCTATGTATATTTTAATATTAAAAAAAATGATATCTTTGAATAATATTAATAATAATGTGCAAAAATTAGGAAGATTTGATTTATATTTGACGAAAATAAATCAAATCTTCATAATTTTTGCGCACAAAGCAAGAACCGGTGATATTTAATGTGTAGGGTTACCCAAAACAAAAGAACCAACATTGCTTTTTTTTTTTTTTTTTTTTTTTTTTGTTGAATGACCATCATATATATGATTTATGTATTTCATTGTTTTTATTTCTTTTATTATTTCAGAGATCATAAAAATGGGCAAAAAGAAAGGAAATGTCGATAGAATTCACCACAAGAAAAGAAAATCTGAAGTGAAGAAAATTAATCCATTTGAAATTAAAGTAAATAAACAGAAACATCATGTTTTGGGTCGAAAGTTATCAAAACATGAAATTGGTCTTCCTGGTCAATCAAGATCCAAATCTGTTAAAAAGGTAAGTGCTCAATCAATATTATCATTTATATCCCTTTCAGTTTTAATAACCCTTTCAATGCAGTGTGCAACAATAGTCAAATTCCTCAACCCAATGCCATAAGTTATTATATATTACTAGCAAAATATGTACCCTCTGGGCACAAGTTTTTAAGTTTTAATATAATTAAATATAAAATAATAAAATTAAATATATTTAAGTTTTTATTATATATATTTAAATAAACTTTAAGTTTTTATTATATATATATTAAATATATTTAAGTTTTTATTATATATATTTTTTATATTATTTTTATTATATATTAAGTTTTTAAGTTTTAATATAATTAAATATAAAATAATAAAATTAAATATATCGAATTAGAAAGACTAATGAAATGAAATTAAGAATTCAAAAAAGATTACACTTATTTTTATTTTATTCTAATTGATTTTGTAGAATAATCACACTAAGTTCCAATTACCGTCGAATTGGTAAGACAAGGCGACAAGTGGTCGTAACTGAATACGAATCTAATCTTGTCACAATCCTACTGTAAAATGACAGGGTATTTATGAAGCCTCATAACATCATAGAAACCAAGCAGGACTCAAGGAATGTATTGAAGACAGTCAGTCTACTATTGGTTTGAACAATGTGACTGGCCTAACACAACTGAACCAGTGTCAAGACAACTGGTACTTATGGGAATTCAGAATAGTCCACTCATGCATTTGGGTGATTCCATTCCCTGAGTCCTGATTGGCTGCTTGGTTTGTATGATCCTCTGAGGCTTCATAAATATCCTGCTATTTTGCAGTAGTCTTAGCAGCAAACCAGAATTGTATTGAGTTACGATTGCTTGCTGTCTTTGTCTTGCCAATTCAACGGTAATTGGAATTAGTATGATTATTCTACAGAATGGAATCACACAAATGCATGAATGGACTATTCTTAACTTCTATAAATACCAACTATCTTGGCAATGGTTGAGTTGTGCTTAGCCAGTTGCTGTTGTTCAAACCAACTGACTGACCCCAATAGATTTCAATTTAAAATCATATATATGATTGCTTTAAATACATTTGAGAATAAACAATGATATTTGAAATCAATAAAACCAAGTAATTATTTATTTAACATGGTTTTATTAAAATCCGTATGCAAATTATTCACACCACATAAACATTTATTCCTTAATAATACTAGTACAAAATAAAAAAAAACCCTCCGGGCGATGTAAAAATAGATTTTTGAAACATATTGCCTGAGGGGTGGAGTTAAATATTCAGTGTCAGCGAGTTTGTACCCTAAGTAAAATCATCAAATTCATTAAAGGATTAAAAAATAAAACAATTTGAAATGTAAACTTTAATATGTATAAAATAAAACAAACTATATATAGATATATAATACCAGTCATGTATTTATTAAAACTTGTTTTAAAAAACAATGAGGACTGTCTAATGTTGCATGTTCAAATTTTGAGTGTATTTATTGTATGTTATGACAATTTTGGGTAATGTGACGTAAGCAGTGACGTAATTTTTGTTACAGACAAAAACCGGAAGCAAATCTCCATTATTAATAGATATAATACACATTTCAGGATTTCAAAGTACTATGGACAATTCCGTTTATATTATAAAAAATAAAGGGAAGAAAAAGGACATGCTACACAGAAAAAATATAACAAAAAAGAAAGAGGGAAAGATAAATATAGGGAGTGAGCGTGCAGCTTCTGTTTCAATCAAACATAATGAAAAGAAGTGAAGAAAGAAAAAAAGCGAGAGAGTTAAATCAAGATTATTATACTTTTTACATATTAAACTATTCTGCAATAGCTTTTAAGTATGCATATCAAGCGTTGTAATAATTAAATTATCATACTGTGGTATATCTACAGGTCCTGCTAGTAAATGAATAAAAGCTTAAAGAACAGACAATAGTTTCACAGACGAAGAAAAAATGTGATGCATTCAATTATTGAACGGATTATCTCCCCTACACGGTCACTTAAAATAGCTATGGACAAAATTTTACTCGGTTTGTTAACCTACATGAATTAAAATTCAACAAAACTCTGGAAAAAATGAATGAATTTAATGTGATTTTTATTCTATTATGAAGAGGAAAGCTTTGAAAAAAATCACATGAAAAAATTATTTGTCTTATTTAAAACGGAAGAATTTTATGAATTAAAATCAGTATCACTTATATTAGGTATGGCCAAAATTTTACTTTTTTTTTTTTTTTTAACATTAATTAAAATTTAACAAAACTCAAGAAAAAATCAATGAAACTTAACATAATTGTTGCTGTGTTATGAAGAGGAGGATTTTTTAAAAATCACACGTAAAAATTATTTGTTTTACACTCTTTAAAATGGGGGAATTTTTAAAATTAAAATCTGTATCTGCCAAAATTTATTAGGTACAGTCAAAATTTCAGTTATTTTCTACATCCCCCTCATGAATTTAAATTCAACAAAACTCTGGAAAAAAATGGATGAAATTTAATGTAATTTTTATTTTATCATGAAGAGTAAAACTTTTTAAAAATCACATAAAAAAATTATGTTATACATTCTTTAAAACAGGAGAATTTTATAAATTAAAATCTGTATCCATCAAAATTCCTCTCTCTCTTTCTCTCTCTTTCTCTGATTGTGATTTATTTCTTTTTTATAATTAAAAATTCATAGGATTTTTTTTGTATGAAAATTTAGACTCTATTCTTAAGGAATAAGAATATTAAGATAATTAACAAAATCTATCAGTCAATAACATTTGTATTATCTGTGTTATTCAGACTATTGTCCTCATCTTCATTGTTATCTGTACAGCGTTTCAGACGATATGCCCTCCAGCCTTCTTCGGGTATTTTTTATCGGACTCGGGAACCTTCTTGTCGGACTCGGGAACCTTCTTGTCGGACTCTGGAACCTTCTTGTCGTAGTTGGGAGCCATCACAAAACTTTGAATCTAACCCTTTATTCTGTCCAGGGTTAGGTTCAAAGTTCCATGATGGCTCCCGATTACGACAAGAAAGTTCCCGAGTCCGAAAAGAAGGTTCCCAAGTCCGACAAGAAATACCAGAAGAAGGCTGGAGGGTACATCGGCCGAAACATTGTACAAATAACAATGAAGATTTCTCTCTCTCTCTCTTTTTTTCTCTCTCTCTCTCTCTCGTTTAATAGTCCAAATAATGCAGATAATACTAAACATTCAGAGAAATCAATAACATGTTTTTCTTTATTTGATTATTTTTCTTTTCCTTTTTTAAATCTGTATTTGTCAAAAATTTGCTTTTTATTTTTTATTTTTTTTGCTTTTTATTTCTTTTTATTTTTTTTTTTTTTTTTTTTTTTGTTATAATTAAGAAATTCATAGGGAGTTTTTTTTTTTTTTGTATGTAAATTTTGGCTCTATTCTTAAAAAAAAAAAAAAAAAAAGAACTGATAATTTAGAATAAAATTTATCAGTCTGTAATTTGTACTGTTTATATCTATTGAATACTGAACAATAACTTTATTTAATTTTTTTCTTTTCTTTCTTTCTTTCTTTTTCAATTTCAGAGAAAGGAGACGCTGTTACAGGAATATAACCAGAGGTTCAAAACCAGCAAATTCGTCGACAAACGAATCGGTGAAAATGACGCTAACCTTTCATATGATGAGAAAATGACTAAAAGACTTGTATTAGAAAAACAAGTAAGACATACATATATTTTATTTGTTTACTTCATTTTATGACTAGTAGGGATACCCAGACCAAAGTTAAATATAATCCATGCCCCATAACTCCCCCAATACTCAAGCGCCATCAACGATCTTTTGCTATGTGATACTCCTCATCGAACTCTATCAGAAAATCATATTAGTTTGGCACTTTATTTGCACACGAAATTTGCCATTTTTGCCCACTCTCAGGGGGTTATCAAGCCTCGAAAATCACCTAAAACTCCTAATTCACCAGTTTTTTCACCATCAGTAAATTCAAGGCATTAGAATCCATGAGAAAAAACAATAAAATCAATAACGTAAACTTTCATCAAAATACGTAGTCTTATAATGACTAAAAGACTTGTATTAGAAAAACAAGTAAGACATACATATATTTTGTTTGTTTACTTCATTTTATGACTAGTAGGGATACCCAGACCAAAGTTAAATATAATCCATGCCTTGTTTTTATGGGGTGATTCTCTGTGACATAATAGCTAATGTGTTGGACTGTGACATTAATAATCAAGTTTGAACTCCAGTCACACTATCAAGTTCACGTTCAGACTAATACCACCTATGTTCTACGAGAAAGGCTTTGGCTGATATGTCATTAACTCTTAACATCCTATACCGCCTCATTCCACTCATCTGGAAGTCACATTTGTTTTCCTAATTCACTCCAAACGATAACTTTTGTTTAAATATAATATTAAACATATTTAGAAGTCTTTGATTTAAGGGAAATAACAGGTAACTTAAAATGAAAATGCCATTTTTTGATAAATCCTTATAGGAATGGGGCTCTGGACTTTGTTTAAATGTAATATTAAACATATTTAGAAGTCTTTGATTTAAGGGAAATAACAGGTAACTTTAAATGAAAATGCCATTTTTTGATAAATCCTTATAGGAATGGGCTCTGGACTTTGTTTAAATGTAATATTAAACATATTTAGAAGTCTTTGATTTAAGGGAAATAACAGGTAACTTTAAATGAAAAGCCATTTTTGATAAATCCTTATAGGAATGGGGCTCTGGACTTTGTTTAAATGTAATATTAAACATATTTAGAAGTCTTTGATTTAAGGGAAATAACAGGTAACTTTAAATGAAAATGCCATTTTTGATAAATCCTTATAGGAATGGGGCTCTGGACTTTGTTTAAATGTAATATTAAACATATTTAGAAGTCTTTGATTTAAGGGAAATAACAGGTAACTTTAAATGAAAATGCCATTTTTGATAAATCCTTATAGGAATGGGGCTCTGGACTTTGTTTAAATGTAATATTAAACATATTTAGAAGTCTTTTATTTAAGGGAAATAACGGGTAACTTTAAATGAAAAGGCCATTTTTTGATAAATCCTTATAGGAATGGGGCTCTGGACTTTGTTTAAATGTAATATTAAACATATATAGAAGTCTTTTGATTTAAGGGAAATAACAGGTAACTTAAATGAAAAGGCCATTTGTTGCCAAATCCTCATAGGAATGGGGATCTGATCTTAGAAAATTCCCAAAAAGAGTTAAACAAACCAAACCTATTTTTGTTCAAAAAGGGGGTTGAAAATTTTTTACCCTCATTTCACATAAGAAAAGGAAATAAAAATATAAGGGTATAAATCAATGATATATTTTAAAAAAATAATTAAAAGAATAAAACAAATTAATAAAAGATAAAAGATAATAAAAAGCAAATAAAAAAAATACAAACAATAAGAACAAAAAAAATAACTTAAAAACAAAAATATATAAAGAGTGAAAGATAATAAAATATATAGAAAAATAATTTTTGTTAATATAGATAAGAAATTTTGGTACTCCTTGCGGAGTTCCATCCCGGCCTCCTGCCTCCACTAGGCAGTGGCTGCAGAAAAAAAACACCAGCTACGATTGAAGTCTGTAGCCAAAGCAGTATCACTTGAAAAAAAAAACTAGGTTTAGGGTTAGTTTAATGGGAAAATAAATAAATAATTTGGACTCTGTTTTTTCTGGGTCACCCTGTATGCAGGGTGACCCAGAAAAAACAAAACCCACAAATTTTGTAATAAAACCGTTAATTTTAACTAGGGGTTTAGTTTTAACAGGAGGGTTAGGGTTGGGGTTGGGTTTTGGGGAAAACGTAGGGAAGCTCTAGAACTCATTTTACAGACAAAATTAGATTACAAAAAAGTTGTCTTTTTTGTGACCGACCACCCAAATTTGGAAAGTTAAAAATCGACATAATTCTGCCATTTTTTGAATTGGAAGCTCAAATTTTGAGGATTGTCTAACTTAACATAGTCCACACCTGTACAAAATTTCAGAAAAATTGAAGGGAGGTGGATGACATGGCCTTGAGAATTTGACATGGAATTTTTTTTTTTCGACGGGGCGGGCCTAAAGTCAGTATCAGCCAGTCAGTGAGGGAGTCTATCCCCTTTCAATAGCACTAGACCAAGGAGATTGTTTTTAGCATCTGAGGTGGGGCGCCACGCCTACCATCAACTCCTTACTTTACCGCACAGGTCCCTGTGCTACTCATACGCTGAGTTGGCGAGGACCGGTATCGAATAGGAACTCTGTGGTTTCTAGCCGAACGCTCTACTGACTGAGCTAACCCGGCCCATATTCTAATACTCTTGTTCCTTAATCTTTCGACCATTATTCATCTTGCAACACCTTCTGGTTCCATAGAAGTTCCACACACCAGTTGCATGTGTACCTCTTCCACGACACAGTAAATGACCTTTTAATGGATATAACCACCTTTTTCAAGAACTCTTTTCCGAAAGGACTTTTCGTCCTAGCTTGTTTCATATTGTATATATTGGACTTTCCTCAGTCTTTTTGATAAACTCTTGTTGGAATGCGTTTTATTATAAAAATATGTAATTGCCCTGCGTTCGGTGACCTTCCGAGATCATATAACGCATTATAAGAAATTGATGTTAGCTACTAAGTTAAAACCACCGTAATTCTTATCATCTCATTCTAGATAACTGAAAATTATTTTCAAATAACAAAGAGTCAATAAAAACTTGGGATATCATTTTGAATAATTTGACTGTTGAGCAAACAAAGTGTTGAGGAATTTAATATGATCTCATTCTACATAACTGAAAATTATTTTCAAATAACAGGGTGTCAATAAAAACTTTGGATATCATTTTGAATAATTTGACTGTTGTGCAAACAAAGTGTTGAAGAATTTATTATGACCTCATAATAGATAACTGAAAATTATTTTCAAATAGCAGGGGTCAATAAAAAACTTGGATATCATTTTGAATAATTTGACTGTTGTGCAAACAAAGTGTTGAGGAATTTATTATGATCTCATTATAGATAGCTGAAAATTATTTTCAAATACATGGGTGTCAATAAAAACTTGGGATATCATTTTGAATAATTTGACTGTTGTGCAAACAAAGTGTTGATGAATTTATTATGATCTCATTATAGATAACTGAAAATTATTTTCAAAATAACAAAGAGTCAATAAAAACTTGGGATATCATTTTGAATAATTTGACTGTGTGCAAACAAAGTGTTGAAGAATTTATTATGATCTCATTATAGATAACTAAAAATTATTTTCAAATAACAAAGTGTCAATAAAAACTTGGATATCATTTTGAATAATTTGACTGTTGTGCAAACAAAGTGTTGAAGAATTTATTATGATCTCATTATAGATAACGAAAATTATTTTCAAATAAACAAAGAGTCAATAAAAACTGGGATATCATTTTGAATAATTTGACTGTTGTGCAAACAAAGTGTTGATGAATTCATTATGATTCATTATAGATAACTAAAAATTATTTTCAAATAACAAAGTGTCAATAAAAACTTGGATATTTTTGAATAATTTGACTGTTGTGCAAACAAAGTGTTGAAGAATTATTATGATCTCATAATAGATAACTGAAAATTATTTTCAAAAACAAAGAGTCAATAAAAACTTTGGATATTATTTTGAATAATTTGACTGTTGTGCAAACAAAGTGTTGAGGAATTTATTATGATCTCATTATAGATAACTAAAAATATTTTCAAATAGCAGGGTCAATAAAAACTTTGGATATCATTTTGAATAAT
The DNA here is from genome assembly GCA_023376005.1 of Doryteuthis pealeii. NCBI lineage: Eukaryota > Metazoa > Mollusca > Cephalopoda > Myopsida > Loliginidae > Doryteuthis > Doryteuthis pealeii. Next base: position 39,239,005 of record CM042182.1, on the reverse strand, counting down.
TTGACTGTTGTGCAAACAAAGTGTTGAGGAATTTATTATGATCTCATTCTAGATAACTGGAAATTATTTCAAATAACAGGGTGTCAATAAAAACTTTGGATATCATTTTGAATAATTTGACTGTTGTGCAAACAAAGTGTTGAGGAATTTATTATGATCTCATTATAGATAACTAAAATTATTTTCAAATAGCAGGGGTCAATAAAAACTTTGGATATCATTTTGAATTTGACTGTTTGTGCAAACAAAGTGTTGAGGAATTTATTATGATCTCATTTAGATAACTAAAAAATTATTTCAAATAGCAGGGGTCAATAAAAACTTTGGATATCATTTTGAATAATTTGACTGTTGTGCAAACAAAGTGTTGAAGATTTATTATGATCTCATAATAGATAACTGAAAATTATTTTCAAATAACAAAGAGTCAATAAAAACTTTGGATATTATTTTGAATAATTTGACTGTTGTGCAAACAAAGGTTGAGGAATTTATTATGATCTCATTATAGATAACTAAAAATTATTTTCAAATAGCAGGGTCAATAAAAACTTTGGATATCATTTTTGAATAATTTGACTGTTGTGCAAACAAAGTGTGAGGAATTTATTATGATCTCATTATAGATAACTAAAAATTATTTTCAAATAGCAGGGGTCAATAAAACTTTGGATATCATTTTGAATAAATTGACTGTTGTGCAAACAAAGTGTTGAAGAATTTATTATGATCTCATAATAGATAACTGAAAATTATTTTCAAATAACAAAGAGTCAAAAAAACTTTGGATATTATTTTGAATAATTTGACTGTTGTGCAAACAAAGTGTTGAGGAATTTATTATGATCTCATTATAGATAACTGAAAATTATTTTCAAATAACAGGGTGTCAATAAAAACTTTGGATATCATTTTGAATAATTTGACTGTTGTGCAAACAAAGTGTGAGGAATTTATTATGACTCATTATAGATAACTGAAAATTATTTTCAAATAACAGGGTGTCAATAAAAACTTGGATATCATTTTGAATAATTTGACTGTTGTGCAAACAAAGGTGAGGAATTTATTATGATCTCATTATAGATAACTAAAATTATTTTCAAATAGCAGGGGTCAATAAAAACTTTGGATATCATTTTGAATAATTTGACTGTTGTGCAAACAAAGTGTTGAGAATTATTATGATCTCTAATAGATACTGAAAATTATTTTCAAATAACAAAGAGTCAATAAAAACTTTGGATATTATTTTGAAAATTTGACTGTTGTGCAAACAAAGTGTTGAGGAATTTATTATGATCTCATTATAGATAACTAAAAATTATTTTCAAATAGCAGGGGTCATAAAAAACTTTGGATATCATTTTGAATAATTTGACTGTTGTGCAAACAAAGTGTTGAGGAATTTATTATGATCTCATTATAGATAACTAAAAATTATTTTCAATAACAGGGTGTCAATAAAAACTTTGGATATCATTTTGAATAATTTGACTGTTGTGCAAACAAAGTGTTGAGGAATTTATTATGATCTCATTATAGATAACTGAAAATTATTTCAAATAAGCGGTGTCAATAAAAACTTTGATATCATTTTGAATAATTTGACTGTTGTGCAAACAAAGTGTTGAGAATTTTTATGATCTCATTATAGATAACTGAAAATTATTTTCAAATAACAGGGTGTCAATAAAAACTTTGGATATCATTTTGAATAATTTGACTGTTGTGCAAACAAAGTGTTGAAATTTATTATGATCTCATTATAGATAACTGAAAATTATTTTCAAATAACAGGGTGTCAATAAAAATTTGGATATCATTTTGAATAATTTGACTGTTGTGCAAACAAAGTGTTGAGGAATTTATTATGATCTCATTATAGATAACTAAAAATTATTTTCAAATAGCAGGGTCAATAAAAACTTTGGATATCATTTTGAATAATTTGACTGTTGTGCAAACAAAGTGTTGAAGAATTTATTTGATCTCATAATAGATAACTGAAAATTATTTCAAATAACAAAGAGTCAATAAAAACTTGGATATTATTTTGAATAATTTGACTGTTGTGCAAACAAAGTGTTGAGGAATTTATTATGATCTCATTATAGATAACTAAAAATTATTTTCAAATAGCAAGTCAATAAAACTTTGGATATCATTTTGAATAATTTGACTGTTGTGCAAACAAAGTGTTGAGGAATTTATTATGATCTCATTATAGATAACTGAAAATTATTTTCAATAACAAGGGTGTCAATAAAACCTTACCACTGATACGTCCATCGAGTTCTTCATCGTCACTGTCAATTATGTTGTCAAAGGTTTCAATCTCCGACAAACTTTGTCCATAATGAGTGAGTTCTTCATCTTCATTAAACTGAAAATGTTTCGCTTCTCAAATATTTCTGAAAAAAAAAAAAAAAAAAAAAAAAAAAATATATATATATATCTTATTATAATGGAGATTGTGGGTTTGTCTGTCTGTAACCGAAACTATATCACTACTCAAGTCACAATTCCCTTTAGTTATTTACATCACATTCTCCATGATTTTATTTTTATTTAAACCTCAATTATTAGAAAAATTGTTTTACATCATTAAGACTGTTCACCATATTTACATACTAATAACATGCAATTGTATTTATATATACAACAAAATAGCGGTTCACAGTGTGAATGGGAAGGCTAATTTGCATATTGATCTTAAAAATTTATTTTAATAAATATAGGCTTAGTATTATTGATTTCTAATTGTTTTTGTTTTATCTATTGAATATGAGCAAATATCTGGGGATAAATCTTAAAAGAAATCCCTTAACAAGAAGAAATAACTTTAATATTTATCTTTACTTCCTATTTTAACTAAATAGTTAAATTAGGAAAATTTACCACTGAAAGACGGGAGTAATGGAAAATGATGGAAGAGTTAGTTTCAAAGTTGTTCTATTTTCCGATTATACCCCTCTGTTCCAAATATTTTTATCTGAATTCTTATTCAGTTTCATTAGCCTTTCTAATTTAACATGATATTTTATTACATTAAAACTTAAATACTTGCACCTGGAGGGTGCATATATTTGCTAGTATTCATAATAAACTAATATGCCCAAAATCTATTTTTACTCTTTAAACAAAATTTTCATTTCTAAGAGAAAGATTTTTGGTTATTTCCTACAAGTCAAAGTTTAAAGAATGTATAACAAATATTACAAATTATCAAGGCTCATATCAAATATTCAGAGAATTTGTTTTATTATCTTTTATTCTTTACATAGCCATTTTAAGTGTTATATTTTTATCATTATTTTTATTATGTTTTATCATTTATTAATTTATTTTATTTTATTATCTTTTTTTAAATTAATTTTTTAATTTAAAATTGATTCATACACTTATATTTGTATTTAACTTTCCTTATGGAAAATGTGGGGTAAAAAATTTTTTTTTAAACCTTTCTTGGCCAAAAATAGGTGTAGGGTTATTTCCTATAAGTCTAACATAATAAAAGGGGAACCACTCTTGACTGATAAATTATTTATTTATTGATCTACTAGGAAAAAAGAAGACGTGGTTAGGGTTTAGGGTGAGTTTAATGGGAAAATAAATAATTAATCAGTCAAGAGTGGTTCCCCTTTATTTATGTTAGACTTATAGGAAATAACCGATTTTCGTTTATATTAACTAGCAGAGCTACTTGGCATTGCCCATGATTAAGATTTAAAAATAAATTTTGGTACTCTTTTCTTTGCAGAGTTCTGTCCTGGCCTCCTGCCTCAAAACTCGCTAGCTGGTGGCTGCTGAAAAAAACAAACACTAACTATGATTGAAGTCGGTAGCCGAAGCGGTGTCACTTGAAAAAAAACCTAAAACAAACCACTTAGGGCGTNCCAGCGTAGTATTCTCATCACTGGGATATTAAGATTATGAACCATAAACTGGCTGTATGGCCATACCTGCAACATATTGTTCAAAGCCATCTTCTCCGGACGACGGACTATTAGAGATTCCAACAACTAGACCCACAAAAACCACAAAAAAGAAACCACCCAACAAAAAGAAAACAAAAAACTATATATGAACTCATTAGGATTCCAAACTAACTCAGACTTATTTACAAAACATATACAAAGGAAAAATCAAATATATTAAACATAACAAAGAGACTATACATACAAATTTAAGTCCATTTTCAACTGCGCACAAATTGATGAGCGGCAGTAGAACTTAAAACAATGAAAACCGGCCAGAAAACTTATAACAATGGAAAGACGGCAACAGAAAATATATCATTAACAATGCCGCCAGCCTCTTAGGTGATTTTTTGTCGGTACTCGGGAACATTCTATGTAATCGGGAACCTTCTTGTGACGTAATCAGGAGCCATCACTAGAAATTCAATAACTACGTTATTCTAATTCATTATATGATAAAATCCTTTTCTTTCTTTCTATTAAATACTCCCGAACTTGTAACAACCCATGTGCAATTGTTTGCATTTTACTTTTTTATCTTATTGGCTTGGTATGTCTTAATAATATATGGTTATGGAAATAACAATCATAGGATGTTTTTTGTTTAATGACTAGTAAAAATTTTGGGCACATACCCAAAAAAAAAAAACCAAGAAGTATGAATCTTTAAGAAGAAGAAAACTAAAAAAGAAAAAAAACTCAAAACCCTTTAAATAAAAATTAAATCAAGCTACCATAAATAACCTATATCTACGTGTTTAACTCCAATACTTGCACATAACTAAGAATAACACCAAACCTTATTTAAATTATTCTTTCTCCTCAATTTCTATATCTTTTTCAAATCAGAGAAAGAGCAACGCTGTTACAGGATAATACACAGAGGCGAGTCAAAACCACAATTCGCGAGCACAAACGAACAAGGTGCAAAATGACGCTAACCTTTGTCAATCCTGATGAGAAGACTGACCCAAAAGACTTAGTCATTAGAAAAACAGAAGTGAAAGAGAAGAACATACAATATATATATTATATTGCGTTACTTCATTTGAGGACTAGTAAGGAATACCCGACAACAAGTTAAAGTATAATCCATGCCCTATAAGCATCCCCAATACTCAAGCCCATCAAGCGAATCTAATCCGCGATAATGTAATAAACCATCTCGATGTCGAACTCTATCAGCAGCCCTCTCTCATATTAATATTGGGCACATTTATATCTGCCACACGAAATTGCCATTTTTGCCACTCTCTAGAGGCCCAATAATCAAGCCTGCGAAAACCTCACCTAAAACTCCTAATCAACCAGTTTTTCACCATCAGTAAAATTCAAGGCATTAAAGAACTCCATGAAAAAAAAAACAATAAACCCAATCAAATAACGGTCAACTAATATACACTACAAAAAATACGTTCCAGTTACATAATACTCATATGACTAAACAGCACTAGTATAGAAAAAACAAGTGAAGACAACGCTATACTTCTGAGTTTGTTACTTCCAATCTTTATACTGAAACTAGAGGATACCCCCAGAACAAAAGATTAAAAACCCAATATAAATGCCATGCACATATTTAGTATTATGGGTGAGTCTCTGTGACATAATAGTATAATGTGTTAAGGACAAAAGAAGAACCACGCCAAAAAGCATCTGACATCATAATAATCAAATTGACCTCGATAACAACTTCATCAAGTACACGCTCCAGACGGTACACATTCACGCACCTATGTTCCTACGAGGAAAGCCTTTGGCTTATAGTCATTAACTCTTAAAGCACCCAACCGCCTCTTCCACTCATCGGAAGTCACATTTGTTTTCATATTCACTCAAACGGCATAAAGCTTTTGTTTAAGAACCTATAGCAGCTCACTAAATCACATATATAGACCAGTCCTTGAACTTATAAGGGAAATAAAACAAGGTGGACTTAAAATAGAAAAGGCCATTTATGTAATATCCTTATAGCGAATGGGGATAACTGGACTTTGTTTTACAATGTAATATCCCACTAATATTCAAGAAGAATACTCTTGACATAGAACATACACACGTAACTTTAATGCACCAACCATTGTAGCCTATATATTATAAATCCTAACTATAGGAATCCGGGCGCTCTCCGACTTTGCCCTCTATATCACGCCTGGATCTCATATAAACAATAATCTTAGAAAGTCTTATCGAATCTCCACCGCGAGAAAGTAACAGACCGATAAGAAAAACTATAAACAACATCGACCAGAAAGTGCTCACTCCATATACACTAACCCTTTCGCATATCAGGGAATCAGGGCGAAGCTGCTCCTCCTAAGTATTAAATGTAATATTAATCAACCTATTAGAAAGATTATTAGAATTCTCAATGAGAAACACCCTGACATAAACTTATAAATAAGACAAAGAACCATTAGCCAGTTATTCATGATAACAAGTCTCTCAATAGAGAATGGGCTCATGGACATTTCAGCTTTACCCCCTGTAATATAACATATTTAGAACGATACTATAGGATTTAAGAGAGAGACACCTCAACAGGTAACTTTAAATTGAAAAGGCCATTTGTAAGCACATTTATTGATAAATTCTAATAGAAATGGGGCTTAGGATTCTTAGTAAGAAATATCCACTGAATAAAAGGAATGTATAAGAAACCAAGACATATTTTGTTCAAAAATGGGGGTTGAAAAAATTTTTATACATCCTCAAAGTATATTCAATAAAGAGTAGGAGGCTTCAACATAAGAATAAGGGAAAAAAGATAAGGGTATAAAATACCAGAATGATGATATTTAAAAATAATTAAAAAGAATAGACAGAACAAATATAAATAAAAATCAAAATCAAAATATAACAAACAGCAAGAATAAAATAAAAACAATACGAAACACAAAACCCAATCGAACAAAAATAACAATATACACAACAAAAAAATATATAAGAGTGAAAGACTCATAAAAAGAAATGAAATACTAGAAAAGATACAAACCATAATTATTACGGAAAGGGCGATTAATATATATAAGAAAGACCTAATTTCTGGCCTACTACTTTGGCGTGAGATTCCTACGTGCCAAGCCTCCTGCCCTTCAAAAAAACGCTTCAGGCACCTGGCCTGCAGAAAACACCAACACCAAGCTACCAAGTTGTAGTCTGTAGCAACAAAGCAAGAATAATCAACTATGACAAAAAATAACTAGAGGTAGCGCTTCACCGTTAATAGGCCGACCCAAATAAATTAAATAATTTGGACTCTGTTTTTCTGGGTCACCCTGCATGCCAGGGGTGACCCAGAAAAAACAGAACCCACAAATTTTGTAATAAAAACCGTTAGTTTTAAACCGGAAGGAGTTGGGTTGGAATTATTGGAGGAAAACGCCCTAAGTTGTTGTTATATTGGTAGGTTTTTTTCAAGTGACAACCGACTTCGGACGTACCGCCTTCAATCATAAGCTGGATGTTGTTTTAACAAGCAGCGCCGGCGATAGACGAGAGTGATTATCGAGCCCACCAGGAGCGCCAGGACAGAAAACTTCCATGCCAAGGAAACCAAAAATTTATTGATTTGCTATATACGTTCACTCCCTCGCGAAAGGCAAGTGCCTGAAGGTCGCTCCTGGCATAAGAGAGGCACTACAATAATATATGAAAAACCGGCCAATCAGGTTATTTCCTAAGAAACATGTCGTAAACCAATACAATAATAAAAGAAGAGAATACCCAACATAACCTCTGAAACTGAAGATGCTAATCACATTTATATAATTCTCACAATCACAACAAGCGTCACCCTAACCTTAACCCCGTCTCTCTAGTCTAAAAATCAATACATCAGAGCTAGATCAAAACATAAAATGTAATTTAGGCTACAGTCAATGTTGAAAGAGGGTTACTACCACAATAATATAGTTATGAATTCAAATAGACTTTAGCCGCAACATCACCAACAATACTTACCACTACCATAATATATCATAAAACCAGGCCAACAGAAAACAACACAAACCCTCCTCTATATAAAAAACCCAAATATTAAAGTTCGTACCACACAAACGCCAATTTTCACGTCCTAAGAGAAAGAGTGTAAATGACAAAAAAAAACAACTCAAAATAGTCAATGACAATCCACCTCTGTTAAATGTAAAAAAAATTAATATAAAAAGATAAAAACTATAAAATAAATTAATAAATGAATAAACCAAAAAAACATAATGAAAAATCATAAAGATAAAAAAAATAAGCAAAACATAAGAAAAAAAAAAATGGCATAACATGATATAAAGAATAAAAAGAGATAACTAAGCAAGCAAATCTATCTAGACATACTGATGCTGATCCAGATAGACCCTTGATAAATTTGGAATAATATCTTTGTGTTATGTACATCTTTCAAACGTTGAAGCTTGATAGGGAAAAATAAAATCCACAAACTCCAAAATTCATAATAGTATACATAAAACTATAGAAATGGAAACCAAAACTTTTGTTTAAAGATGACCTACACCGATAAGCGAAATTGGAGCATCACGCTAATTAGTTACTGAAATACTAGCCAAAAGAGGAAGATAATAGTGCAGTCAAACTCCAGGCGTGGCACAAAGTATTCTGAACGTGTTTAAAAGATAGATAAAATAAAATATTTCATAGTAACTGAAATAATAAGAAAAGGCTAAATGAAAAACTAAATAAAGAAAGGTAATCAAGATAGGAAAAGAAACTCGTAATAAACAAGATGGTTAATAAAAATAACGGAATTAACTAGAACAACGTTATAATGCAAACACATAAACTCTATTACAGCATCATTACTGTACAACAATAACCGCCCTGTACTTTACAAGCTCGCGTAGTAATTTTCATCATAAAATCTCAACTATTTAGTTCAAACTCGCACCAGCTCACGCCCTCACCAATATATCAAAGCTCTCCATCTCTCTCCTCATACGTAAACATGCATATTTCTACTCTCTAAACAGACTATTTATCCCCCGACAGCCCATATGACTCCCACGCAGCATCATTCAATAGATAAACCCAAACAATTAGAAAACATCAATCAAAAACACCATACTGACACGTCCCCCACTATAACACCTCTCAATCTAACTCCAGTTAATGAAAAGTCGAACTACCTGCACAAAAATAACCTCAGCCCTTCCCGCCCAACCCAATATATAACACACTGTCACCGCATTTTCGTGTAAAACCGTCAGCTTACTCCAAGACACACCACCCCCAAAATCTCGCATCGCATTATCTACGCATTACACCTATAGGCAATTCCGGCCACACATTCATTAACACCTGATGGTAACAAAAGCAAAGTTTACCCATAATAAATTGCACGTGTTAAGAATAAAAGAAAATAAAAATCTAATAGGAAGAAATATGTTGATGTAAATACACTAAAAGGCGGAATTGATGAAGCGCTAATGCGAAGAGACCCACACCACACAGTACACAAGTGATGACCAATATAGTTATCGGTATACAATGGACAGACAAACCCATTACAATACGATCCAGATATAATAAGATATATATTAATATTTATATTATGATTTCAATTTTTTATTTTAACTTTTATAACTATATGATTAGTCAACCCCTAATAATGAGACCCTACGCACCAACGCAGAAAACCACCACAAATGTTGTAGTTTAAAATGAAGGATGAAAGAAGCTGCATCTTATGGACAAAGTTTGTCGGAGATTGAAACCTTTGACACCATAATTGACAGTGACGATGAAGAACTCGATGGACGTATCAGTGGTAAGGTTTTATTGACACCCTGTTATTTGAAAATAATTTTCAGTTATCTATAATGAGATCATAATAAATTCCTCAACACTTTGTTTGCACAACAGTCAAATTATTCAAAATGATATCCAAAGTTTTTATTGACACCCTGTTATTTGAAAATAATTTTCAGTTATCTTCAACACTTTGTTTGCACAACAGTCAAATTATTCAAAATGATATCCAAAGTTTTTATTGACCCCTGCTATTTGAAAATAATTTTTAGTTATCTATAATGAGATCATAATAAATTCCTCAACACTTTGTTTGCACAACAGTCAAATTATTCAAAATGATATCCAAAGTTTTTATTGACACCCTGTTATTTGAAAATAATTTTCAGTTATCTTCAACACTTTGTTTGCACAACAGTCAAATTATTCAAAATGATATCCAAAGTTTTTATTGACACCCTGCTATTTGAAAATAATTTTTAGTTATCTATAATGAGATCATAATAAATTCCTCAACACTTTGTTTGCACAACAGTCAAATTATTCAAAATGATATCCAAAGTTTTTATTGACACCCTGTTATTTGAAAATAATTTTCAGTTATCTTCAACACTTTGTTTGCACAACAGTCAAATTATTCAAAATGATATCCAAAGTTTTTATTGACACCCTGCTATTTGAAAATAATTTTCAGTTATCTTCAAACTTTGTTTGCACAACAGTCAAATTATTCAAAATGATATCCAAAGTTTTTATTGACACCCTGTTATTTGAAAATAATTTTCAGTTATCTTCAACACTTTGTTTGCACAACAGTCAAATTATTCAAAATGATATCCAAAGTTTTTATTGACACCCTGTTATTTGAAAATAATTTTCAGTTATCTTCAACACTTTGTTTGCACAACAGTCAAATTATTCAAAATGATATCCAAAGTTTTTATTGACACCCTGCTATTTGAAAATAATTTTCAGTTATCTTCAACACTTTGTTTGCACAACAGTCAAATTATTCAAAATGATATCCAAAGTTTTTATTGACACCCTGCTATTTGAAAATAATTTTCAGTTATCTTCAACACTTTGTTTGCACAACAGTCAAATTATTCAAAATGATATCCAAAGTTTTTATTGACACCCTGTTATTTGAAAATAATTTTCAGTTATCTTCAACACTTTGTTTGCACAACAGTCAAATTATTCAAAATGATATCCAAAGTTTTTATTGACACCCTGTTATTTGAAAATAATTTTCAGTTATCTTCAACACTTTGTTTGCACAACAGTCAAATTATTCAAAATGATATCCAAAGTTTTTATTGACACCCTGCTATTTGAAAATAATTTTCAGTTATCTTCAACACTTTGTTTGCACAACAGTCAAATTATTCAAAATGATATCCAAAGTTTTTATTGACACCCTGCTATTTGAAAATAATTTTCAGTTATCTTCAACACTTTGTTTGCACAACAGTCAAATTATTCAAAATGATATCCAAAGTTTTTATTGACACCCTGTTATTTGAAAATAATTTTCAGTTATCTTCAACACTTTGTTTGCACAACAGTCAAATTATTCAAAATGATATCCAAAGTTTTTATTGACACCCTGTTATTTGAAAATAATTTTCAGTTATCTTCAACACTTTGTTTGCACAACAGTCAAATTATTCAAAATGATATCCAAAGTTTTTATTGACACCCTGCTATTTGAAAATAATTTTCAGTTATCTTCAACACTTTGTTTGCACAACAGTCAAATTATTCAAAATGATATCCAAAGTTTTTATTGACACCCTGCTATTTGAAAATAATTTTCAGTTATCTTCAACACTTTGTTTGCACAACAGTCAAATTATTCAAAATGATATCCAAAGTTTTTATTGACACCCTGCTATTTGAAAATAATTTTCAGTTATCTTCAACACTTTGTTTGCACAACAGTCAAATTATTCAAAATGATATCCAAAGTTTTTATTGACACCCTGTTATTTGAAAATAATTTTCAGTTATCTTCAACACTTTGTTTGCACAACAGTCAAATTATTCAAAATGATATCCAAAGTTTTTATTGACACCCTGCTATTTGAAAATAATTTTCAGTTATCTTCAACACTTTGTTTGCACAACAGTCAAATTATTCAAAATGATATCCAAAGTTTTTATTGACACCCTGTTATTTGAAAATAATTTTCAGTTATCTTCAACACTTTGTTTGCACAACAGTCAAATTATTCAAAATGATATCCAAAGTTTTTATTGACACCCTGTTATTTGAAAATAATTTTCAGTTATCTTTCAACACTTTGTTTGCACAACAGTCAAATTATTCAAAATGATATCCAAAGTTTTTATTGACCCCTGCTATTTGAAAATAATTTTTAGTTATCTATAATGAGATCATAATAAATTCCTCAACACTTTGTTTGCACAACAGTCAAATTATTCAAAATGATATCCAAAGTTTTTATTGACACCCTGTTATTGAAAATAATTTTCAGTTATCTTCAACACTTTGTTTGCACAACAGTCAAATTATTCAAAATGATATCCAAAGTTTTTATTGACCCCTGCTATTTGAAAATAATTTTTAGTTATCTATAATGAGATCATAATAAATTCCTCAACACTTTGTTTGCACAACAGTCAAATTATTCAAAATGATATCCAAAGTTTTTATTGACACCCTGTTATTTGAAAATAATTTTCAGTTATCTTCAACACTTTGTTTGCACAACAGTCAAATTATTCAAAATGATATCCAAAGTTTTTATTGACACCCTGTTATTTGAAAATAATTTTCAGTTATCTTCAACACTTTGTTTGCACAACAGTCAAATTATTCAAAATGATATCCAAAGTTTTTATTGACCCCTGCTATTTGAAAATAATTTTTAGTTATCTATAATGAAATTCCTCAACACTTTGTTTGCACAACAGTCAAATTATTCAAAATGATATCCAAAGTTTTTATTGACACCCTGTTATTTGAAAATAATTTTCAGTTATCTTCAACACTTTGTTTGCACAACAGTCAAATTATTCAAAATGATATCCAAAGTTTTTATTGACCCCTGCTATTTGAAAATAATTTTCAGTTATCTTCAACACTTTGTTTGCACAACAGTCAAATTATTCAAAATGATATCCAAAGTTTTTATTGACCCCTGCTATTTGAAAATAATTTTTAGTTATCTATAATGAGATCATAATGAATTCATCAACACTTTGTTTGCACAACAGTCAAATTATTCAAAATGATATCCCAAGTTTTTATTGACACCCTGTTATTTGAAAATAATTTTCAGTTATCTTCAACACTTTGTTTGCACAACAGTCAAATTATTCAAAATGATATCCAAAGTTTTTATTGACACCCTGTTATTTGAAAATAATTTTCAGTTATCTTCAACACTTTGTTTGCACAACAGTCAAATTATTCAAAATGATATCCAAAGTTTTTATTGACCCCTGCTATTTGAAAATAATTTTTAGTTATCTATAATGAGATCATAATAAATTCCTCAACACTTTGTTTGCACAACAGTCAAATTATTCAAAATGATATCCAAAGTTTTTATTGACACCCTGTTATTTGAAAATAATTTTCAGTTATCTTCAACACTTTGTTTGCACAACAGTCAAATTATTCAAAATGATATCCCAAGTTTTTATTGACACCCTGTTATTTGAAAATAATTTTCAGTTATCTAGAATGAGATCATAATAAATTCCTCAACACTTTGTTTGCACAACAGTCAAATTATTCAAAATGATATCCCAAGTTTTTATTGACACTTTGTTATTTGAAAATAATTTTCAGTTATCTATAATGAGATCATAATAAATTCCTCAACACTTTGTTTGCACAACAGTCAAATTATTCAAAATGATATCCAAAGTTTTTATTGACACCCTGTTATTTGAAAATAATTTTCAGTTATCTTCAACACTTTGTTTGCACAACAGTCAAATTATTCAAAATGATATCCCAAGTTTTTATTGACTCTTTGTTATTTGAAAATAATTTTCAGTTATCTATAATGAGATCATAATAAATTCTTCAACACTTTGTTTGCACAACAGTCAAATTATTCAAAATGATATCCCAAGTTTTTATTGACTCTTTGTTATTTGAAAATAATTTTCAGTTATCTATAATGAGATCATAATAAATTCTTCAACACTTTGTTTGCACAACAGTCAAATTATTCAAAATGATATCCCAAGTTTTTATTGACACCATGTTATTTGAAAATAATTTTCAGTTATCTAGAATGAGATCATAATAAATTCCTCAACACTTTGTTTGCACAACAGTCAAATTATTCAAAATGATATCCCAAGTTTTTATTGACGCCATGTTATTTGAAAATAATTTTCAGTTATCTATAATGAGATCATAATAAATTCCTCAACACTTTGTTTGCACAACAGTCAAATTATTCAAAATGATATCCCAAGTTTTTATTGACACTTTGTTATTTGAAAATAATTTTTAGTTATCTATAATGAGATCATAATGAATTCATCAACACTTTGTTTGCACAACAGTCAAATTATTCAAAATGATATCCCAAGTTTTTATTGACTCTTTGTTATTTGAAAATAATTTTCAGTTATCTATAATGAGATCATAATAAATTCTTCAACACTTTGTTTGCACAACAGTCAAATTATTCAAAATGATATCCCAAGTTTTTATTGACACCATGTTATTTGAAAATAATTTTCAGTTATCTAGAATGAGATCATAATAAATTCCTCAACACTTTGTTTGCACAACAGTCAAATTATTCAAAATGATATCCCAAGTTTTTATTGACACTTTGTTATTTGAAAATAATTTTTAGTTATCTATAATGAGATCATAATGAATTCATCAACACTTTGTTTGCACAACAGTCAAATTATTCAAAATGATATCCCAAGTTTTTATTGACACCATGTTATTTGAAAATAATTTTCAGCTATCTATAATGAGATCATAATAAATTCCTCAACACTTTGTTTGCACAACAGTCAAATTATTCAAAATGATATCCCAAGTTTTTATTGACACTTTGTTATTTGAAAATAATTTTCAGTTATCTATAATGAGATCATAATAAATTCCTCAACACTTTGTTTGCACAACAATCAAATTATTCAAAATGATATCCAAAGTTTTATTGACCCCTGCTATTTGAAAATAATTTTTAGTTATCTATAATGAGATCATAATAAATTCCTCAACACTTTGTTTGCACAACAGTCAAGTTATTCAAAATGATATCCCAAGTTTTTATTGACACTTTGTTATTTGAAAATAATTTTCAGTTATCTATAATGAGATCATAATAAATTCCTCAACACTTTGTTTGCACAACAATCAAATTATTCAAAATGATATCCAAAGTTTTTATTGACACCCTGTTATTTGAAAATAATTTTCAGTTATCTAGAATGAGATCATAATAAATTCCTCAACACTTTGTTTGCACAACAGTCAAATTATTCAAAATGATATCCAAAGTTTTTATTGACCCATGCTATTTGAAAATAATTTTTAGTTATCTATAATGAGATCATAATAAATTCATCAACACTTTGTTTGCACAACAGTCAAGTTATTCAAAATGATATCCCAAGTTTTTATTGACTCTTTGTTATTTGAAAATAATTTTTAGTTATCTATAATGAGATCATAATAAATTCATCAACACTTTGTTTGCACAACAGTCAAATTATTCAAAATGATATCCCAAGTTTTTATTGACACTTTGTTATTTGAAAATAATTTTCAGTTATCTATAATGAGATCATAATAAATTCATCAACACTTTGTTTGCACAACAGTCAAATTATTCAAAATGATATCCAAAGTTTTTATTGACACCCTGTTATTTGAAAATAATTTTCAGTTATCTATAATGAGATCATAATAAATTCATCAACACTTTGTTTGCACAACAGTCAAATTATTCAAAATGATATCCCAAGTTTTTATTGACACCCTGTTATTTGAAAATAATTTTCAGTTATCTATAATGAGATCATAATAAATTCATCAACACTTTGTTTGCACAACAGTCAAATTATTCAAAATGATATCCCAAGTTTTTATTGACACCCTGTTATTTGAAAATAATTTTCAGTTATCTATAATGAGATCATAATAAATTCATCAACACTTTGTTTGCACAACAGTCAAATTATTCAAAATGATATCCCAAGTTTTTATTGACTCTTTGTTATTTGAAAATAATTTTCAGTTATCTATAATGAGATCATAATAAATTCATCAACACTTTGTTTGCACAACAGTCAAATTATTCAAAATGATATCCAAAGTTTTTATTGACACCCTGTTATTTGAAAATAATTTTCAGTTATCTATAATGAGATCATAATAAATTCATCAACACTTTGTTTGCACAACAGTCAAATTATTCAAAATGATATCCCAAGTTTTTATTGACACCCTGTTATTTGAAAATAATTTTCAGTTATCTATTATGAGGTCATAATAAATTCTTCAACACTTTGTTTGCACAACAGTCAAATTATTCAAAATGATATCCCAAGTTTTTATTGACACCCTGTTATTTGAAAATAATTTTCAGTTATCTATTATGAGGTCATAATAAATTCTTCAACACTTTGTTTGCACAACAGTCAAATTATTCAAAATGATATCCCAAGTTTTTATTGACACCCTGTTATTTGAAAATAATTTTCAGTTATCTATTATGAGGTCATAATAAATTCTTCAACACTTTGTTTGCACAACAGTCAAATTATTCAAAATGATATCCAAAGTTTTTATTGACACCCTGTTATTTGAAAATAATTTTCAGTTATCTATAATGAGATCATAATAAATTCCTCAACACTTTGTTTGCACAACAGTCAAATTATTCAAAATGATATCCCAAGTTTTTATTGACACTTTGTTATTTGAAAATAATTTTCAGTTATCTTCAACACTTTGTTTGCACAACAGTCAAATTATTCAAAATGATATCCAAAGTTTTTATTGACACCCTGTTATTTGAAAATAATTTTCAGTTATTTTCAACACTTTGTTTGCACAACAGTCAAATTATTCAAAATGATATCCAAAGTTTTTATTGACCCCTGCTATTTGAAAATAATTTTTAGTTATCTATAATGAGATCATAATAAATTCCTCAACACTTTGTTTGCACAACAGTCAAGTTATTCAAAATGATATCCCAAGTTTTTATTGACACTTTGTTATTTGAAAATAATTTTCAGTTATCTATAATGAGATCATAATAAATTCCTCAACACTTTGTTTGCACAACAATCAAATTATTCAAAATGATATCCAAAGTTTTTATTGACACCCTGTTATTTGAAAATAATTTTCAGTTATCTAGAATGAGATCATAATAAATTCCTCAACACTTTGTTTGCACAACAGTCAAATTATTCAAAATGATATCCAAAGTTTTTATTGACCCATGCTATTTGAAAATAATTTTTAGTTATCTATAATGAGATCATAATAAATTCATCAACACTTTGTTTGCACAACAGTCAAGTTATTCAAAATGATATCCCAAGTTTTTATTGACTCTTTGTTATTTGAAAATAATTTTTAGTTATCTATAATGAGATCATAATAAATTCATCAACACTTTGTTTGCACAACAGTCAAATTATTCAAAATGATATCCCAAGTTTTTATTGACTCTTTGTTATTTGAAAATAATTTTCAGTTATCTATAATGAGATCATAATAAATTCATCAACACTTTGTTTGCACAACAGTCAAGTTATTCAAAATGATATCCCAAGTTTTATTGACTCTTTGTTATTTGAAAATAATTTTTAGTTATCTATAATGAGATCATAATAAATTCATCAACACTTTGTTTGCACAACAGTCAAATTATTCAAAATGATATCCCAAGTTTTTATTGACTCTTTGTTATTTGAAAATAATTTTCAGTTATCTATAATGAGATCATAATAAATTCCTCAACACTTTGTTTGCACAACAGTCAAATTATTCAAAATGATATCCAAAGTTTTTATTGACACCCTGTTATTTGAAAATAATTTTCAGTTATCTATAATGAGATCATAATAAATTCCTCAACACTTTGTTTGCACAACAGTCAAATTATTCAAAATGATATCCAAAGTTTTTATTGACACTTTGTTATTTGAACATAATTTTCAGTTACCTATTATGAGATCATAATAAATTCATCAACACTTTGTTTGCACAACAGTCAAATTATTCAAAATGATATCCTAAGTTTTTATTGACACTTTGTTATTTGAACATAATTTTCAGTTACCTATTATGAGATCATAATAAATTCCTCAACACTTTGTTTGCACAACAGTCAAATTATTCAAAATGATATCCAAAGTTTTTATTGACACCCTGTTATTTGAAAATAATTTTCAGTTATGTAGAATGAGATCATATTAAATTCCTCAACACTTTGTTTGCTCAACAGTCAAATTATTCAAAATGATATCCCAAGTTTTTATTGACTCTTTGTTATTTGAAAATAATTTTCAGTTATCTAGAATGAGATGATAAGAATTACGGTGGTTTTAACTTCAGTAGCTAACATCAATTTCTTATAATGCGTTATATGATCTCGGAAGGTCACCGAACGCAGGGCAATTACATATTTATATAAAACGCATTCCAACAAAGAGTTATAACAAAAAAGACTGAGGAAAGTCCAATATATACAATATGAAACAAGCTAGGACGAAAGTCCTTTCGGAAAAGAGTTCTTGAAAAAGGTGGTTATATCCATTAAAAGGTCATTTACTGTGTCGTGGAAGAGGTACACATGCAACTGGTGTGTGGAACTTCTATGGAACCAGAAGGTGTTGCAAGATGATAATGGTCGAAAGATTAAGGAACAAGAGTATTAGTATATGGGCCGGGTTAGCTCAGTCAGTAGAGCGTTCGGCTAGAAACCACAAGGTTCCTAGTTCGATACCGGTCCTCGCCAACTCAGCGTATGAGTAGCACAGGGACCTGTGCGGTAAAGTAAGGAGTTGATGGTAGGCGTGGCGCCCCACCTCAGATGCTAAAAACAATCTCCTTGGTCTAGTGCTATTGAAAGGGGGATAGACTCCCTCACTGACTGGCTGATACTGACTTTAGGCCGCCCCCGTCGAAAAAAAAAAATTCCATGTCAAATTCTCAAGGCCATGTCATCCACCTCCCTTCAATTTTTCTGAAATTTTGTACAGGTGTGGACTATGTTAAAGTTAGACAATCCTCAAAATTTGAGCTTCCAATTCCAAAAATTGGCAGAATTATGTCGATTTTTAACTTTCCAAATTTGGGTGGTCGGTCACAAAAAATGACAACTTTTTTGTAATCTAATTTTGTCTGTAAAATGAGTTCTAGAGCTTCCCTACTTATAAAAATTGGTATATAGAAGTATTTTTGCCCAAGGAATCCAAAAATACTATAAAAAATGTCTGAAAGTTTAAAATTATTAATGATTTCCGATTTGCAAAATTTTAACTGATGTTGTGGCTTCGGTTCTGGGCAAACTCCAAACTATCCTTTTGGTACAAATAATGTTCAATATATGTGAAATAATAATACAAAAAAAATTGTCATAGATGCAGTGCCACATCGGGATATTGATCTTATTAAAAAATCAGAAATCATCAATAACTTAAAAGTGGTTAACTGTAAGACTTTTTTGATAGCATTTTTGGATTCCTCCGACAAAAATGCTCTTATAAACCAAATTTTAGGTGTAGGGAAGCACTAGAACTCATTTTACAAACAAAAATAAATTACAAAAAGTCGCTAATTTTCGTGAAGCCTACCAAATTTTGAGAGCTAAAAATTCACATAACTCCGCCACTGTCCGCTAAGAACAGAACATTACCAAAGGGAGGTAATAAGGTAAACAAGTAACTAGGGTCAAAGGGGAATAACTGTGTGAGTAAAAATCTGTCTATACTAACCAAGACAATACAATTCTAGAGTAAAATCAATTGCAATGCTTTCATATAGTAAAATCATGTCCAATGCATTCATATAGTAAAATCATGTCCAATGCATTCCTATAGTAAAATCATGTCCAATGCATTCCTATAGTAAAATCATTTGCAATGCTTTCCTATAGTAAAATCATTTGCAATGCTTTCCTATAGTAAAAATCATTTTCCAATGCTTTCCTATAGTAAAAATCATTTTCCAATGCTTTCCTATAGTAAAAATCATTTTCCAATGCTTTCCTATAGTAAAAATCATTTTCCAATGCTTTCCTATAGTAAAAATCATTTTCCAATGCTTTCCTATAGTAAAAATCATTTGCAGAAGGTGACTATAGTAAGATAATTTCAAATATATTTCTATAATAAAATTATTAGCAATGATTTCCAATATATTCTTATATCGATATCTCTTCCAATGTTTTTATAACCAACCAAAAATTCAGACAAATTTGATGAAATTAAGTGTAATTATTATTGTATTTAACAAATTTCCATTCCAGGTAAAATGGTTGCCGAAGAACATTTTGGTGGTGGAATTTTGGAGAAATCCGAAAGGGACGATGACAGAAAACCATGGAAAGAAAAAATGGAAGAAATGATTATTAAAACTAGAAAAGAAAAGGTAAATAATTTGCGAACTTGAAATACACTTACAGATTTCTATCATTTTCACATACATTTATTTAGTTAAAAACAAGTTTCTAATTCATTTCTAATGAATTTTTATACTAAAAATGATTTCCAACTCCTTCCTACTGTAAAATAGATTTCAATGAATTTTTATAGTAACATAATTTCTAATACAATTCTATTGAAAAATAATTTCCCATTCCTTTCTCTAGTAGAATAATTTGCAATGCATTCCTCTAGTAAATTTGTTTTATATAGTAAAATCATTTTCAATGCTTTTATCTAGTAAAATCATTTTCAATGCTTTTATATAGTATAGTAAAATCATTTCAATGCATTCATATAGTTCAATGCATTCATATAGTAAAAATCATTTCCAATGCATTCATATCATTTCATATAGTAAAAATCATTTCCAATGCATTCATATAGTAAAATCATTTCCAATGAATTTATATAGTAAAAATCATTTCCAATGCATTTATATAGTAAAAATCATTTCCAATGAATTTATATAGTAAAATCATTTCCAATGAATTTATATAGTAAAAATCATTTCCAATGAATTTATATAGAAAAATCATTCCAATGCATTTATATAGTAAAAATCATTTCCAATGAATTTATATAGTAAAAATCATTTCCAATGCATTTATATAGTAAAAATCATTTCCAATGAATTTATATAGTAAAAATCATTTCCAATGCATTTATATAGTAAAAATCATTTCCAATGCATTCCTATAGTAAAAATCATTTCAATGAATTTATATAGTAAAATCATTTCCAATGAAAATCATTTCCAATGCATTTATATAGTAAAAATCATTTCCAATGCATTTATATAGTAAAAATCGTTTCCAATGAATTTATATAGTAAAAATCATTTCCAATACATTCCTTCCTGTAGTAAAAATCATGTCCAATGCATTTTTTATATAGTATTGTATTGGAAATATAATACTATAGAATAATCATTGGGAATTGCTTCCTACATCATTCATATTGTGTAAAATCATTTGCAATGAATTCCTATGTTAAATCATCTTTTCTTTTTCAATTTATTTTCCAGTTCGAATTGCAGCGAGAACGAGAAAGTGCTATTAAACTTACAGAACAAATTGATACTGAATGGAAAACTTTACGTTACCTCATGTCAGGATCTACTTTAAAGGTATGTATATTGTGGAGAAAATTTGGCTCAGGACCACTCTCGGTAGCAGCAGGCTCTCTGTAGCGGACTGTTAATGTCTGAAGTCACCCTGGCACAGCACCATGAAGCCAAGAGGTCCAGAAGAAAGCACCGGCACATTAACATTTGAAGGGACAGCCTTCACATGCGACATCTGTGGTCGAGGCTGTTTTTCGAACATTGGACTTCACAGTCACAGGAGGCGCTGTAACTTGAGGGGCAGAAGAATTATATAGTCTTCCGAGATAATAATGATGATATTGTGGTGTAGGGGATGGAAGGACAGTTCGTCTTTAATTATTCAACGCATACAGATATTGAGTTGACCCAAACATTTAGTGTCCTGTGTATGGAAAATAATAATTTTTGCATTCATTGCTGAGGCTCTATTTCTTGAGCTCTAGGGAGTGTGGAGTAATTTTCTTCATTATCATTTCATGGTTCACTCAGACTCAGCAGCGACTGCACCTCTGCAGAAGCATAAGCCCCCTTCCCAATGAGGCCATCTATTGGTTGTGGGTGGCGACTCGTGATGCTTAAGGATGGAACCCTGGTGGCTGAGCAGTCCATGACATGCAACACAGCACTTTGGCTACACGGGTTAACAGTTCTAACAAGTTCAAAATATTGAAGAATTCCTTAATAATGGCAGAAAATTCTTTAAGGTTTAGGGATCAAATGTTTGATTTGATATATATATATATATATATATCTTTATTTATTTAAGTCACCAATACAAAGTTCGTCTTACCAATGGTTTCAGATGTTTATCCATCATCAAAGACGTTGACTTTTTGAAAAAATTAGACTGTTTTTAACCCATGCCTCGTGCGAACGTGATCCGTTATTCGTTCTTGCTTTTGCTTTCTTCATTCACCGGCGTTCCTATTTGTCGTCATTGAGTCTTGTGTTTTTATGATGATTTTGTTTTTTTATTTTGTGTGCGCTTATATATATGTGTGAATTCCTAAATTATGGTGGTCTGAGCTTTTGGTTTGTCCAATTCCATATCAAAAATTTTTTTCGGTGTGGGCATGCTCTAAATATTCCCATTTTATTATTAAGAAAAACGTGTTCTGAGTTTAATCCTTGCAGAATACGCAATTTTTCAGTGGTGCACAATGAGCATTTTTTTTATCCATTTACATATGGTTTTGATTGGTCCAGTACTTTCCATTCTATGTTAAATTGTATACCCTTTTTTTTTTTTTTTTTAAAGACACAGTGTTTTGACATATATGTATCATTAGTGTGGCTTGACTTTAACAGCTACTTCTACCCGGGAGCGAAACCTGACTGATTTTTCATCTGTCAAGCTCCTTATCCTTTCAGCTGTCGGCTGTCAGTAAGAGGTAAACAATTAATTGGTACATACTTACGTAGATGTATGTTTACAATCACCAGAGAACTCAAGTCTGTGAACAACAGATGAGTAAACAGTGAAAGTTCAATTAATGTCTCCTCCAGAGTGCTCTACCAGGTATTGAGAGCATATATATTTTTTATTTTTTTACTCTTTTTTTTTACTTTAAATCAAGATGACATTTTATCCTTAAGAGAAATAAAAATATCGAAAAATTATGAATCAGATATAAAATACATCTACGGAACTATCTACAAAAATACACCTGTAAAGGAAACTTGAGTACCAACTTTTGGCATTAAATAACCCACAAGGGTTGATATGCCATTAAACAAACCAAACCAAATGAAGTTAATGAAAATTATTTATACCAATTTTGAGATATTAAGGACGTGAAACGTCACTTTTATCAAAATGACTCCTCGGGTCTCCAGGATTCTTTGGTGTAAGTAAAGTCAAGTTGTCGGGGTGGCCTATTGTCGGTATCGGCCAGACAGCGAGGGAGTCTATCCCCTTTTCATTAATACTAGATCAAGGAGATTATTTTAGCATCTGAGGTGGAGTGCCACATCTACCATCAGTTTACCTCACAGATCCCTGTGCTACTCATACACTGAGTTGACAAGGGTCAACATCGAACCAGGAACCCTGTGATTCCTAGCTGAACGCTCTACAACTGAGCTAAACTGGGATGGACTGAATTCTTTCTCTAATCTTCAGTCTCTTTTCCAGACCTTTTGAGACTGTTCCAAGTGCACCAACTAAAATTGGTATCACAGTCAACTTCATGTTCCATAGCTTTTTCAGCTTTCTGAAGAGAGCCACTTTGTAGCATCATCATTATATTTGGGGGTTTTTATTATTATTATCATTCTATTTAGCTTTATCATTATTATTATTATATTTATTATTATTATTATTCTATTTATCTTTATTATTACATTTATTATTATTTACTCCTTTTGAGTTTTCACATCAGTATTAGCTGATGGTCTTTCACTGGAGTCTGAGTGACAGCAAGTCTCCTCAGGTCTCCAGGACTCTTCTGAGTATTCTGGCAGATTGCAGCAGTGCAGTGTTCTGAATGGTTTCAATCCTTCCTCTGATATCCAAACTTTCCAAGCCCTTTTCTAATCCTTTTGGGACTGTTCCAAGTGCACCAACTACAATTGGTATAACTTTCACTTTCATATTCCATAACTTTTTCAGTTCTCTGGCAAGGTCCAGATATTTGTCAATTTTTTCATTTTCCTTTAACTTCACCCTGTGATCTGCTGGCACTGCAAAATCCACCAGTTGACAAGTTCTTTCTTTTTTGTTAATCAACACTAGGTCTGGCCTTCTTGCTGGGATAAGGTGATCCGTTAATTATTATCATTCTATTTAGCTGTATTATTATAATTATTCTTTTTGTTATTCTTATTCCATTTATCATTATTATTATTGCATTCATAGTTTATTATTTTATTTATTTTAGGATGCAACTGAAAAAAGCCCCAGACCCAAAGTTGACGATTATGATATGAATGTCAGGGCGTTAGGATTGGAAGCCAGGGTCATGGTAAGTGTCTTTTTTCTTTTTCTTTTTGTGAGTAAATTATTTAAAATAGAAGCAATAAACATTTTCATAATTGACTTGCTCCATGTCAAATCACGTTCTATTCATAGAATTTATATTATAATTACAAATAAATAATTAAGATGTGTTCGTGATTAAAATATAATAGTTATCTCCCTTTAGAAGTTATATTGATTAGGGTGAAACCAGTTCTGCCCAGTTCTATTATTATTAAGTTGTAAATTGGATTAAAAAATCGTTTTATTCTTTAATAATATTTTAACACTGATATAAGACATTTAGGTATGGATATAACATACAGACCAATGATTTAGATAAGGCTTATAATATTCTAGCTAGTGATATAACATTTACATATGGATATAATATTTTGACAAGTGATATACTATTTATGTGTGGATATACTATTCTGGTCAGTGATATAACATCCAAACTAGTGGATATAACATTCTGACCAGTGATATAACATTTAGATATGGGTATATCATTCTGGTCAGTGATATAACATTTAGATTATTCTAGATATATCATTTATATATGGATATAACATTCTGACGGATATAGATATAACATTCTTACCAGTGATATAACATTTAGATATGGATATACCATTCTGGTCAGTGATATAACATTTAGATTATTCTAGATATATCATTTAGATATGGATATAACATTCTAACCAATGATATAACATTTAGATATGGATATACCATTCTGGTCAGTGATATAACATTTAGATTATTCTAGATATATCATTTAAATATGGATATAACATTCTAACCAGTGATATAACATTTAGATATGGATATACCATTCTGGTCAGTGATATAACATTTAGATTATTCTAGATATATCATTTAGATATGGATATAACATTCTAACCAGTGATATAACATTTAGATATGGATATAACATTCTAACCAGTGATATAACATTTAGATATTGATATACCATTTAGACAAATGATATAAGATTCAAACTAGATGGATATAACTTTAAATCTTATAACTGTTGTCGGCAAAACCAAATCACAAATATTTGTCTTTTTTTCACCCCCAGGCGACTGACAAAATGAAATCAGAAGAAGAAATGGCCAAAGAAGAAATGGAAAGGCTTGAAAAACTTGAAGTAAGAATTTGGTTTTGTGTTTGTTTTTTTTTTTTTTTTTTTTTTTTTTTTTGTATTTTGATAAATACTTATGAAATACCTTTAAGAAAAATGGAAATATTTTTTTTTTTTTTTTTTTTGTATTTTGATAAATACTTATGAAATACCTTTAAGAAAAATGGAAATATTTTTTTTTTTTTTTTTTTTTGTATTTTGATAAATACTTATGAAATACCTTTAAGAAAAATGGAAATATTTTTTTTTTTTTTTTTTTTGTATTTTGATAAATACTTATGAAATACCTTTAAGAAAAATGGAAATATTTTTTTTTTTTTTTTTTTTTTTTGTATTTGATAAATACTTATGAAATACCTTTAAGAAAAATGGAAATATTTTTTTTTTTTTTTTTTTTTTTTTTTTTTTGTATTTTTGATAAATACTTATGAAATACCTTTAAGAAAAATGGAAATTTTTTTTTTTTTTTTTTTTTTTTTTTTTTTTTTTGTATTTTGATAAATACTTATGAAATACCTTTAAGAAAAATGGAAATATTTTTTTTTTTTTTTTTTTTTAATTGTATTTTTATAAAATGTGGACCCTGGTTGAGAACCACTGCCTTAGTTGAAAACAGAACAGTGAGAAAAGGGATTGTAAACATCTTTAGGGCTCTTCGCAGAAATGCGTTCTGGCCTCCTGCCTTAAAAAAAACAATAAGCAGTGCCAGCTCAAAAAAAAGTCCCTATCTGAAGCCATGCCTGCTGAAAAAAACAGGCATTTTTTCCAAAAAGTTAATGCAATATTTTACCCCCACCCACTCCAGTCTTTTTTCAACAAGTAAATGTAAATATTTTAACCCTACCCCTATATTTTAGGGCAGTGGGGATAAATATTTACATTTACTTGTCGATAAAAACATGGCTTACTTTTAATGCCTTTAAACCACTAAAGAAAAAGTTATTTGTCTATAAAAACACCTATAACTATAAAAACATCTTCAATCCGCAAAAAAATTTTTTTTTTTTTTTTTTTTTTTTTTTTTTTTTTTTTGAGCTAGCATCGCTTAGCGTTTTTTAAGGCAGGAGGCCGTGACCTATTTCTATGAAGAGACCCACATCTTTTAAAAATGACTAAGAAGCTATAATAGCAGAATATCTTAATTTCTTTTCTACAAATTTATTTATTCTCGTTATAGAAAGAACGCCAGTAAATGTACATATTTTAAACCTACCCCTCTTTAAAATATTTTATGGGGGTGGGGATAAATATTTCCATTTACTTGTCGATAAAAATATGGCTTACTTTTAATGCCTTTGAACCACTAAAGAAAAAGTCATTTGCCAATAAGTAAGTAAAGTCAACGGGGCGGCCTAAAGTCGGTATCAGCCAATCAGCGAGGGAGTCTATCCCCTTTTCAATAGCGCTAGACCAAGGAGATTGTTTTTAGCATCTGAGATGGAGCGCCACACCTACCATCAGCTCCTTACTTTACCGCACAGATCCCTGTGCTACTCATACGCTGAGTTGGCGGGGACCGGTATCGAACTAGGAACCTTGTGGTATCTAGCCGAACGCTAAACACCTTCAATCCACTAAAAAAAATTTTTTTTTTTTTTTTTTTTTTTTTCTTTGAGCTGGCACCACTTAGCGTTTTTTAAGGCAGGAGGCTGGGGTGCATTTCTATGAAGAGACCCACATCTTTTAAAAATGACTAAGAAGCCATTATTGCAGAATATCTTAATTTCTTTTATACAAATTTATTTATTTATTCTCTTGTTATAGAAAGAACGGCAGTTACGAATGAAAGCGCCGTGGGAAGCTGAAAAGAAAGCAAACCGTAAATACATGTCTGCCGACGCTCTTGGAGACGAACAGTGAGTATAAAACAAGGAAGCATTTTCACTTAGACATTGTTGTTTACATTAGAAAAAAATTTTTTATAGTAATCTGAACATTAGCTACATAAATGAGAGTAACCTCCCCTTGTTTCTTTCACTTTGACGAAGACATGTTTTGGTTGTCTATTTTCATTTCACCGTAAATCTACACTGAAAATATGAGTTTGCTCAAATCAATACAACTGCATGTTTTAACATGGAAATATCATAAAATGTGTTTTTAATAACTATTAGGTTCATTTTAAATAATGCGCAAGAACAATTAAGAACACATTTTATGATATTTTTGTGTTAAAACATGCAGTTGTATTGATTCGAACAAATTCGTATTTTCAATATAGATCTATTATTATTTTAAATATAAAATAAAATAACAGAAAACTACAAAATCTTTTAGTATACAAGGAATAACGGCCTTCATCAGAGTAAATTCTTTGGTGTTTTAAATCAAAGCGGTTAAAATACGGAGAATTTCTGAAATGTTCGAAAAAAATATAATTTTCCTTTCCTTTGTTTATTTTTCTTTTCAACATACCGTCAGATTCGCTTCTATTTTCAATTTACATTCCTGTCTTGAATGTATTTCTCACGTGCTCACAAATTAAAGTCTGTTTGTTATCATATATAACTTCTATGTCAGAGTAATTTATGTACACACACATGTACCCATGTTGGGAGGTTACTTTGAGCCTTCCAACTTATTATAAGAACTTTAGCTTAGCTCAGTCGGTAGAGTGTTCGACTAGAAACCACAAGGTTCCTGGTTTGATACCGGCCCTCGCCAACTCAACGTATGAGTAGCACAGGGATCTGTGCGGTAAAATGAGGAGCTGATGGTATGTGGGGCACTTTACCTCAGATGCCTAAACAATCTCCTTGGTCTAACTCTTTTTTTCTCTCGGGCCAGCAATGACTTTACATGCTTTAGGCGCTTGCACCTCTGCCTCTTAAGTGGGGATCTTTGCCCCCCAACCAACTATCAGTAAGTGACATTCCTTCAGAAACTGTATCACTTCTTTAGGATGCAGAGTAATTTATGTACACACACATGTACCCATGTTGGAAGGTTACTTTGAGCCTTCCAACTTATAAGAACTTTAGCTTAGCAGCGGAACTTGCACAAAGGTGTCAAAATTAGGGTGACCCAGAAAAAACAGAACCCACAAATTTTGTAATAAAACTGTTAATTTTAAATAGGGGTCGTTAGGGTGTGGGTTGGGGTTTAAGGTTAGTTTAATGGGAAAATAAATAATTTGGGTTCTGTTTTTTCTGGGTCACCCTAATTTTGACACCTTTGTGCAAGTTCAGCCAGCTTAGCTTAAGTGGAGGTCTTTGCCCCACCACCAACTATCAGTAAGTGACATTCCTTCAGAAACTCTTTAGGATGCAGTCCTACACTTATAATGTGTTTATGTATCTGTTCTGTATATCTATCTTGTACCGTGTAATGAGTATATGTATTCCTGTCTTGTATGTATTTCTCACGTGCTCACAAATTAAAGTCTATGTTTATTATCATATATAACTTCTTTGTCAGAGTATTTTATGTACACACACATGTACCCACGTTGGAAGGTTACTTTGAGCCTTCCAACTTTAGATCTTATAGTTGCATTCGTTATATCATAAGAACTTTACATCTTATACTCACGAATTAAGGTCTATGTTTGTTATCATATATAACTTCTTTGTCAGAGTATTTTATCTACACACATGTACCCACGTTGGAAGGTTACTCTGAGCCTTCCAACTTATAAGAACTTTACGTCTTATACCATTGATATTTTTTTCCTCCTTCTTCTTCTTCTTAGGTTTTTGATTCCTATATTGAAAAACAAATCTAAAAAAGATGGGAAAAAGAAAAGTGTGAAATTTGCAGGAGATAGTGATAGTGATGATGATGATGAAGAAGACGAGGAGGATGATGATGATGGGGAAGAAAATGATGAAGATGACGATGGAGAAGGAAATGATGAGGAAGATGAAGAGGTAAATGGAGATGGAGAAGAAAAGGATGAAGAAGATGATGATGATGAAGAAGAGTCAGGTATTACACATCTTTACATATTTTACCTATGAATGAGTGAGAAAGATGAATGAGTGAGAAAGAAGAATGAATGTGAGAAAGAAGAATGAATGAGTGAGAAAGAAGAATGAATGAGTGAGAAAGGAGAATGAATGAATGAGTGAGAAAGAAGAATGAATGAATGAGTGAGAAAGAAGAATGAATGAATGAGTGAGAAAGAAGAATGAATGAGTGAATGAACGAATGAGAAACGAATGAATGAGTGAATGAACGAATGAGAAACGAATGAATGAGTGAATGAACGAATGAGAAACGAATGAATGAGTGAATGAACGAATGAGAAACGAATGAATGAGTGAATGAACGAATGAGAAACGAAAATGAGACAGAATGAACGAACGAGAAATGAGACAGAAAATGAACGAACGAGAATGAGACAGAAATGAGAACGAACGACAGAATGAGAATGAGACAGAAAATGAACGAACGAGAATGAGACGAAAATGAACGAACGAGAATGAGACAGAAAATGAACAAATGAAAAAAAAGAATGAGACAGAAAATGAACGAATGAGAGAGAAGAATGAGACAGAAAGAAGAATCAACGAACGAATGAAATAGAAAAAAGAATCAACGAACGAATGAAATAGAAAAAAGAATCAACGAACGAATGAAATAGAAAAATGAATGAATGAATGAATGAGAAAGAAAATGAAAGATGAATGAGAAAGAAAATGAATGAATGAATGAAAAAGATGAAAGAGAAAGGAGAATGAATGAGAAAGAAGACCATTTGGAAAATCAATTTTCCGTCATTTTTTAAAACTTAGTCATCGATATAATATTAGATTTCTAAGTTATAAAAATTATCGTAGAAAAAACATTGTCACAAAAAATCATGTGAAAAAAGTCAATAAATACGATCGCAGTTGTTAAATCTTAGGTCCAAATTCAGTCCTGAATGTTTTTAATTTGCTCACAGAATCGACCTCATTCCAAAAATAGTACATGTTGGGATATGGCTTCTAGGAGTAAAGTTGAAAAAAATATGTCACTCTGACACCTAACAAACAATTGCAGTAATTAAAACTTGGGAATCCAAAATTTCAGGATTGTGGGTCCAGATTTGACCCTGAATGTTTTTAATTTCCTCATAGAATCGGCTTCATTCCAAAATAGTACGATATGTTGGGCTATGGCCTTTAGGATTAAAGTTGAAAAAAAAATGTGACACCCTGACACCTGCATTTGTTATAAAAGATGTGTATTTATAATTCAATCTTTTTTTTCTCCATCCAACAGATGATGAATCTGCAGAGGATTCCTACAGTGATATTATGTCTGAGGAAGATGAAGAAGAAAATGATAAAAAGCCTAAAAAACAGAAAGAAATGATTATCAAAGGAAAAGAAAAGAAAAATGAAAATGAAAATAAACAAACAGAAGAAGAGGTAAGTGAACTGATACTACACTATGATCCAAGCCATTGGCCCAGCAAGATTTATTTTGATATTTAATAGGAAATTTAAATTATATGTAAGTTAGTGGAAATCTATTTAAAACATTTTTTTAAACACTAAAAAAAAAAACGTGATGCTTAAGGATAGAACCCAGGTGAATGAGCAGTTCATGACTTGCAATACTCCACTTTGGCCCTATCTTGGGCTAGACGGGCGGGCGGAGAGGCCCCCTCCGATCAATCGGCTGGTCACGTCAAGCCCTAGCACCTATATGATTTTCCCAACCCTATTGCCCTTATGGCAAGCCCCAAACCTTTTTTATCATATGGATGCTAGAAGGCGGTGGCTGCAGGTCTACATGTTCTGGGAAAGACATTAAACTCTATCTGATGGTGAGGTTCCAGTTCTGGAGGTTTGGTGAATGTGGAGCACCCCTTCATCACCATTGCTACCTGGTCCACTCTGACCTGGAGTGGTAGTACCTGTTTGGGTCCCATCTATGGGTTAAATAGAAAAACATGAGTTTATAAGTAAAATTGTATTATGCATTAAGAATGAATTTATTTCACAATTTTGTCGGCATTAAATGACCCACTGAGGTTGATATGCCGTAAAAAAAACCAAAAAAAAACCAACCCTCAGGCAAAATCCCAAGACTAACAAGTCTTTGGACTGGTGTTGCTTAGTCAGTCATCATTTACTAAGCCTTTGCTGGGGCTTTAGAATACATCAACTGCACCTCTGCAGAGGGGTAAGACCTCCCCACCACCCAATGGAGCCACCTGTTGACAGTGGATGGTGACCTGTGAGGCTTAAAGATGGAACACGGGGGGCTGATCAGTCCAAGACATGCAATACTCCACTTTGGCCCTTACTTAGGCTAGATGGCTGGTCATGTAAAGCCCTAGCACCTATACGATTGTCCCAACCTTATTACTCTTATGGCAAGCCCCAGCCCTTTTTATCATATGTGATAGAAGGAGGCTTAGTATGACATTAAACTCTGATTCTGGAGCTCTTCATCACAATTACTTCCAGGTCCACTGACCCAGAGTGGTAGTACCTGTTAGGGTCCCATCTATGGTTTAAATAGAAAAAAAATGTTTTTAGAAAATTGAGTACCCATCAAAAATGACTAAAACAAAAATGTCTTCAGCATAAAATAACCCAGCAAGGGTTGACATGCCATAAAAACCAACCAACCCACTGTGCCTTTGTTAGTCTGGCACAAGGCCAGAAGCATGAGACACCAAACTCACTTGCAAATTAAAAACAGGTTTTCATATTGATAAAATCATAAAATACAAAATTGAAATAAAAATATCCCACTATTCCACTTCCGCCAAAAAAGAACTCTGTCTCTTTCAGTGCCTTACCAGCCCACTAGACATCACATGCATTTGCAGACCTCCCTAAACAACCAGTCCATACCATATAATTTTATAATATTAATTCATGGGCTAAATTTTTAAAAAAGAAAAGAAAAGAATCGTAATAATCTGAATAAACAAAATTTGGCATTAAATAGCCCACAAGGTTTGATATGCCATTTAACAAACTGACCAAGTACCAGATGTGAGAAGACCTGTTCTGCACTCTGCTCTTTCGATGTACTTGTCTAGATCCCAACGTTGTG
The DNA here is from genome assembly GCA_023376005.1 of Doryteuthis pealeii. NCBI lineage: Eukaryota > Metazoa > Mollusca > Cephalopoda > Myopsida > Loliginidae > Doryteuthis > Doryteuthis pealeii. The sequence continues at coordinate 39,206,369 of CM042182.1, read as the reverse complement.
AATTATGTACTGGCCAAATTTAAGCACGAGTCAGAAAAACAGGCTCACAAGGATTAAGAACAAAACAACAACAACAAGTGTAAACAAGACACATGGAAGAAGGGTGTGTTGATACTCGCTGGCTGCTTCTGCTGCTATCCCTACTGGCGAACTTGGCCCTTCAATCCCCGGGTGCTAACTAACTTAGGGCTTGAGTTTAGTTGTATTTATGTCAAATTCCCTTTCCCCATACCATCTTCTCCGGACCACACAAATGGCCAGGACTTAAATAAATCGCTGACTTCTAGTCGCCATTAACCCTTAAAATTAAAGTACTTAAATATTTTTCCAGACAATCCGTCTTCAATATGTTGATCATTAATTTTTTCAAAAGAGAATTTCTCCTAAAAAATCCTTTTTGCTTTTAATACCTGGGTGCCTAAGATATTATCACCAAGTGGTCCCATTTCATGGTGGCATACAGGTCTCTTTAAACTTTATGACCTAATCTTTGGATTCGTAAAAAGGTCAGCCACCCACCCCTTTTACTTATGCCGGACCTTAACTTATTTCTCTTTCTTATTTATTTATTCTGACCATGTTCGTCTTCAACCACAGTATCACACAGAATAAATGGGGAAATTTTTTACAAGCCTAAAAATGTGACTTTTTCTTTCTTTCTTTTAGAGGCTGGCAGTAATATCAGAAGAGGCCAAGAAACAATTGCCATTTACATTTGAAGGTAAGTTTTTTTTCATCTGGTATTTTTTTGGAATGGCATTTTGTTGTATGAATAAAAATGTATTTATTGAAATACCGACATGTGTTTCGACCAAGAGTTTGTACTTGTATACATTGTATAATTAATTATTTTAAATATAAAATAAAATCTATTAATAATGGAGATTCGCTTCTGGTTTTTGTCTGTAACAAAAACTATGTCACTGCTTACGTCACATTACCCGAAATCATCATAGCATACAATAAATACACTCAAAATTTGAACATACAACATTAGACAGTTCTCATTGTTTTTTAAAACAAGTTTTAATAGTTACATCCCCGGTATCATATATTTATATATAGTTTGTTTTATCTTAATAGATATTCAAAGTTAATAGAACTTAGTTTTGATTTCAAATTGTTTTTTGTTTTTTTTGTTTTTTTTTACTCCTTTAATAAATTTGAGGATTTCATGATTTATGGTTCAAACTCTCCAACATTTATTTTTTAACTTCCACCTCCTCAAGCAATATCTTTCAAAAATGTATTTTTACATTGCCCGGAGGGTGTTTTTTTATTTTGCTAGTAATAATAATAAAGAAAATTAAATTTGAGTATCTATACAACATTTTCTTTCCATTTATCTTTCAAAATAATTGTCGGATTCGCTTTCATTTTTCTCACACACACACATATATATATATATAATATATATATATATATATATATATATATATACTTTTTTAAAATCTCCTAAGCCAATGGTCCTCATCATCCTGTCGGTTTACCCCACTGCATCCTCGGCAGTGGGGTAAACCCCGACCTTAAAAAAAGAGCTATCCTGGATATGACACTAAACTACATCCAGTTTGTCATTACTCCCAGGTCCACTCTAACCAGGAGTAGTAGTACCTATTAGGGTCCCATCTCTAGGTCAAAATAGGGTCTGAAATTATATAACTGCAAACAAATGACTATTATTAAATAAAAAAAAGTACTAGAAACCATATAATTATTAGTATTAGCAGGACCTGTGGATATACCACAGTATGATAATTTAATTATTACAACATTTGATATGTTTACTTAAGAGCTATTACCAAATAGTTCAATATGTAAAAAGTATAATAATCTTGATTTAACTCTTTTTACTAGCAATATCTGTGGATATACTACAGTATGATAATTTAACTGTTACAACATTTGATATGTTTACTTAAGAGCTATTACCTAATAATTCAATATGTAAAAAGTATAATAATCTTGATTTAACTCTTTTTACTAGCAATATCTGTGGATATACTACAGTATGATAATTTAATTATTACAACGTTTGATATGTTTACTTAAGAGCTATTACATATATTTCAATATGTAAAAAGTATAATAATCAGGCTGCTGATATTTTAACTCCGAAATTACGTTTGAACTTAATGTATGATAATCTAATTATTACAACATTTGGTATGTTTACTTAAAAGCTATTTCAAAATAGTTCAATATCTAAAAAGTATAATAATCAGGTTACTGATTAACCTTAAATTCAAACATAATTTCGGAGCTAAAGCTCCAAAATTATGTTTGAATTTAAGGTTATCGTCTGATGATGACTTTATTTTAAAGTAGATAAGAAACACCTAAACAACACCCAATGTTATAGCGGCCTATACGTTGTTTACTTGGGATAGATTAGTGGTTGGAGAGGCCCCCTTAAATCAATCGGCTGGTCACGTCAATCCCTAGCACCTATATGATTGCTCCAACCCTTTTTATTATATGGGTGCTAGCTGATGGCTGAGGGTCTTCATATCCTGGGAATGATGTTAAACACTATCTGATAGTGAAGCTCCAATGTGGAGCACCCTTTCATCGCCATTGCTCCCTGGTCCACTCTGACCCGGAGTGGAAGTACTTGTTAGCGTCCCATCTATGGATTAAATATAAAAACATGAGTTTAAAAACAAAATTTATTATCCATTAAGAATGAATTTATTTCGAAACTTTGTCACCATTAAATAACCCACTGAGGTTGATATGCCATAAAACAAAACAAACCAAACTAAACCAACCCTGAACGTTGTTTTTATACATGTAACAAAAAAGTTGAGTACAACCCTCTGAAATATCAAAATTATTCATGATTCCTGTCAAAGAATTTTACATTGAATTCATGTTTTTCTTTTCCCTTTCTTTTTCTTTTAGCACCAACAACATTTTCTGCTTTCTTGACAAAATTAGAAGGACAATCTTCCGATAATCAGATCACCATTATTGAACGAATACAAAAATGTACGCATCCCAGTTTGGCTGATGGAAATAAGAAAAAATTGGAGGTAATTTTAAATTGTGTGTTTTTTGTTGTTTTTTTTGTTATGTTTTTTTTGGGTTTTTTCAATGCAGATTCCTTTTTTCTTTTCTTTTTTTTTTCTTTTATTTTAGAAGTAATTTTTTTTTTTTTTTTTTTTTTTTACATTTTTTTATTTTAGAAGTAATTTTTATTTTTTATTTTAGAAGTAATTTTTTTATAGGAGGTTTTTTTTTTCCTTTTTTCTAAACGTCTTATTTTTAGAGACAACAAAAAAGAAATTTTTTTTTTTTCTTTAGAATTTTTGTAGAAGTATTTTTTCTTTCTTTTAAAAATCATCTTTTATCTTTTTTTTTTAACTTATTCTAGAAGTGATTCTAGAGTAAGTTAAAAATACAATTTTTCTTTTCTTTTCTTTTTTTTCTTTTTCTTTTTTTTTTCTTTACTTTTTTTTTTTTTTTTAGTAGTAATTTTTTTTTTTTCTTTTTTCTTCTAAATGTCTTATTTTTAGAGAAAACAAAAAAAAAATATCTATTTATTTTTATTTTTGTTATAATAATTTAGTAATATTTTTTATAGTAAATAAAAACTTTTTTATGATAAACTCTGTCATAATTATTCCAGTTATCAAAAACCAAACTCAAATATTTAGTATTTTTTTTTCCTTTTCTTGTGAATTTTGTAAATTCAAAAGTTTTTTTTTTTTTTTTTTTTTTTTCAGAAACTTTTTTCCTTTGTCTTAGACTATTTCTGTGATTTATGCAACGAGGCAAACTCTGACCTTTGGCTTATTGATCAACTCACCATCCAATTATTCCAATTGACTAAAATGTCCCCCAAAATTCTGCAGAAACCATTTTAGAAAAGATTAAAGAAACGCAATCTAACTTCAACAAGACATACCCAAATATGGACACAGTAAGCATTTTTCTTTCTCTCTCTCTCTCTCTCTCACTTATACAGAAAACTTTATTAATATTGTAGTTATTGTTCCTGTTTTTGTGTGTGTGTGTGTGTGTGTGTGTATATAATTCTATGCTTCTAATAAAGAACCATATGTGGATTCCCTGACAACATTATATATATATACATACAAGGTGTGTCAAAAAAGTATTGAGATTGAAGGTACTTTTATGACACACCTTTTATTCTGAAAAAAATTAATGTTCCATTCATTGTTCAATTCTATATTGGTAAATACAGCTTCAAACTCAGCACTTTTATAACACACCTTGTATATATTTCCATGCTTCTAATAAAGAAGAATATGTGTACTCCCTAACAACACACACACACACACACACACACTATTTTTTAATTTTTGTCATACAACGTGTGATAGCACGTGCGATACCCTGTCCTCGTCAGCTGTCGACTAGGAGTGATAACACAGTTTCGGTAGCTACGACAGGACTGCCACTTCCTAGCGCTACCAAGCAGCTTTCGCCACCGGACAGGGTATTAAAAAAAAATTGTATATATGTATTAAACAGAGAATAGATTATATCATCCGTTCATTGGAGATGTTTCTTTATCAGTGCAGTTTGTTATTTGAAAACGCGTTTGTTTTGGCCGTTGAGTTGATTACGCGATTGCAGATGTTACGTAGCAAACACGGGAATGATAATATGTATATATGTAAACAAACTTGGTTAAAAATAATGGAATCTTTATTGTTTTGAAAATTTTTCTTTTTTCTTTGAAGTTTACTAACAATTTTTAAAAAAGTTGTCTTAAAGAGTATTCATTAGTAAACTAAATACTTCCAGTTCTTTTCTGAACCATTATCAAGGCTGTTTATTATTTGTCTAAACTATTGTTTTGATTTTGCCACTAAGTTTGACACTAAATAATACTGGCAGTTTATTTCTTAAATTTATCTAACTAGCTAGGCAAACGTTGTTTAGAATAAAAAATTGTTCTATTTAAAGCATTTTAGAATATTGTCACTGATTTCATAATTCCAATTTCTAGACCCACTTTGCTACACACTGTTACTAGAACCACTTTCCAGAACTGATGTCTTGACCCAGATTCTAGATCCATTTGGTTTTCTAGGTCCACTTACTAGAACCAGTTTCTACTAGACTTAATTGCTAGAACCAGTTTCTACTAGACTTAATTGCTAGAACCAGTTTCTACTAGACTTAATTGCTAGAACTGGTTTCTAGGCCCACTTTGCTAGAACTGGTTTCTAGGCCCACTTTGCTAGAATTGGTTTCTAGGCCCACTTTGCTAGAATTGGTTTCTAGGCCCACTTTGCTAGAATTGGTTTCTAGGCCCACTTTGCTAGAACCTGTGTCTAGGCCCACGTTGCTAGAACCTGTGTCTAGGCCCACGTTGCTAGAACCTGTGTCTAGGCCCACGTTGCTAGAACCAGTGTCTAGGCCCACGTTGCTAGAATTGGTTTCTAGGCCCACTTTGCTAGAATTGGTTTCTAGGCCCACTTTGCTAGAATTGTTTCTAGTCCACTTTGCTAGAATTGGTTTCTAGGCCCACGTTGCTAGAACAGTGTCTAGTGTCTAGGCCCACGTTGCTAGAACCAGTGTCTAGGCCCACGTTGCTAGAACCAGTGTCTAGGCCCACGTTGCTAGAACCAGTGTCTAGGCCCACGTTGCTAGAACCAGTGTCTAGACACACTTTGATAGAACTCGTGTATAGAACCCGTGTCTATGCACACTTTGCTAGAACCTGTGTCTAGGCCCAAGTTGCTAGAACCTGTGTATAGACCCACTTTCCAAAACTGATGTCTAGACCCAGATTCTAGATACATTTGGTTTTCTAGGACCACTTGCTAGAACCGATTTCTTGACCCAGTAGATAAACCCAGCTATTTATTTAGCTTTATATAAAACCCTTTGCATGGATGCAAATGAGCATCATAAACAGTATGCAACATGATGCACATGTATACCATGTGGTATAAAATATATTAATCATTATTACTACATGTTTTTTGGTTATTTCCTATAAGTCCAACATAAACAAAGGGGAACCACTCTTGACTAATAACTTATTTATTTATTTATTGATCTACTAGGAAAAAAGAAGACGGTGTTAGGGTTAGTTTAATGGGAAAATAAATAAATAATTTATCAGTCAAGAGTGGTTCCCCTTTATCTATGCTGGAGTTATAGGAAATTACAAAAAAAGTTTTTTTCCTATAACTCCAACATAAACAAAGGGGAACCACTCTTGACTGATAAATTATTTATTTATTTTCCCATTAAACTAACCCTAACCCCAACCCCGTCTTCTTTTTTCCTAGTAGATCAATAAATAAATAATTTATCAGCCTTTGTTTATGTTGGAGTTATAGGAAATAACCGTTTTTTTTTTTTAAAGCTGGATAAGATGATATAGGATTTCTTCTGATTCTTATTTTTTCGCATTCAAACAGCTAATGCTCCTGAAACTTGTGCCGATCCTTTTCCCATCATCTGACTTCCAACATTTTGTCTGCACCCCAGCGATGCTCTTCATGGGACAGATACTATCACAGGTGAGTAAAAACATTTTTCTCTCTTTTTTATCATTTTCGTCTTAAAATTCTAATTGTAATTTTCTAATTGAAAACTTGAGTAAAAAAAATAATATTGATCTCGATTAAGAAAGGACATGTTTTTCATTTATGCCGTCAATATCCGGTTGTTTTTACATACGATTTTTAGATTTTTAAATAAATTATAAAACTAACCCCTAACCCTATCCCTAAAACTAACCCTAACCATAAGCCCTTACAAACAACCGGATATTGATGGTGTAAATGAAAAACATGTTCTTTCTTAATCGAGATCAAAAAGGGTGCCTAAAGGTATATGGTTCATTTTTTTTAAACATATTTTTAAACTCATTTTTCCTATTTAACCCATTTATGGGCCGTAAAAGGTACTACCACTCCGGGTCAGAGTGGACCTGGAAGTAATAGTGATGAATTCCTTCACTCTATGTTATATACATGCCGCAGTCTAGCAGGTCCAAAAATATTGTTAAACGTTATAACTCACCCTGGTATATCAGAGTGTACCTTTACTTTATTTATTTTTTGTTATTATTATCTTACGCATTCTCGATCTTACTTAATAATAAGCCCAGGCTGATGGGTAGATTTCATTCACACCGTCAATATCCAATTAGGGGTTAGTTTTATAATTAAAAAGAAAATCTAAAAATCGTCTGTTAAAACAACCAGATATTGACAGTGTAAATGAAAAACATATCCATTCTTAATCGAGATCAAAAAGGTGATGGATTCAAATGATATTTTATCAAAATCATTTTTAACTGTTGATCAAACAAGGCATCAAAAAACTTTTGAAGAACTTATTCAAATGATGGCATTGGTCATTTTCACTTTAGTTGTCAAAATTCCTAGCATAAAATTGTGTGTGGCATTATCTGAAATGAACTTAATTATTATTAAGAACACATCTATTGATATTTTTGTGTTAAAGCATGCACTTGTATTGTTTTCGAAAAGATTGTGTATTTCGCACAGACACTTTCAAAATGGCTACCGGCTTGTTTTCAAAATGAAAGTCAGTTGGCTAAATTCCTAGCATAAATTAAATCAGAAAATGTTATTTTATTTTATTAAAATGAAAAGAATTAAAAATTGGTTAGGAAATTTACCATTTTCAATATTCAAATCAGAAAATGTTATTTTATTTTATTAAAATGAAAAGAATTAAATATTGGTGAGGAAATTTACCATTTTCAATATTTAAATCAGAAAATGTTATTTTATTTTATTAAAATCATTTTTAACTGTCTATCAAACAAGGCATCAAAAAACATTTGAAGAACTTATTCAAATGATGGCATCAGTCATTTTCACCTTTAGTTGGCTAAATTCCTAGCATAAAATTATCTGAAATGAACTTAATTGTTATTAAGAACACATTTTATGATATTTTTGTGTTAAAGCATGCAGTTGTATTGTTTTCGAAAAGTTTCTAAGATTTGTTTATTTCGCACGGAGACTTTCAAAATGGCTACCGGCTTGTTTCAAAGTGAAAGTCAGTTGGCTAAATTCCTAGCATAAAATTATCTGAAATGAACTTGATTGTTATTAAGAAGACATTTTATGATATTTTTATGTTAAAGCATGCAGCTGTATAGTTTTCGAAAAGTTTCTAAGATTTGTGTATTTCAAGCGGAGACTTTCAAAATGGCTACCGGCTTGTTTCAAAGTGAAAGTAAGTTGGCTAAATTCCTAGCATAAAATTGTGTGTGCGCTATATATGGGGGGGATAGATATTCGAATCAAGAAGTTCCTGCTGAGGGGAACCAAAAACAAGCGAGTTTTCCTTTCTCGTTCTCCGTCACATGCGCATTATCTGAAATGAACTTAATTGTTATTAAGAACACATCTTATGATATTTTTGTGTTAAAGCATACAGTTGTATTGTTTTCGAAAAGTTTCTAAGATTTGTTTAATTCGCACGGAGACTTTCAAAATAGCTACCGGCTTGTTTCAAAGTGAAAGTCAAGGGAGGTTACTCTAATTGCCTTATTTGCTAGGAATTTAGCCAACTAAAGGTGAAAATTACCATGGCATCATTTTTTGCATGCATGTGGTTATAGAAGTTTGCAATTTGAACATCTATTATAGTGAGGTTTTTTTTTTGTTTTGTTTTTTAACTGTTCTGTATTTTCTTTTCTTTTCTACATGTATTTTTTAATTTTTCTATCAGAGTTCAGTAAAATCTGGGCGAGATGTTGCTGCTGGTTTGTTCCTGTGTTCAGTCTTTCTCCAGGTGAGTCAAGATTTATTTTTAAATTCTCGGTTATTTCTTATAACTCCAACCTAAAAAGGGGAACCACTCTGAATAAATATATATATCAGTCTGCTAATATCTGTCTGTCTATCAATCTCTCTCAGCCTACTAATATCTATCTATCTATAATTCCCAATCAGTTTCTATCTATCTATCTATCTGTCTGTCTATCAATCTCTCTCAGCCTACTAATATCTATCTATCTATCTATCTATAAATCCCAATCAGTTTCTATCTATCTATCTATCTGTCTATCAATCTCTCTCAGCCTACTAATATCTATCTATCTATCTATAAATCCCAATCAGTTTCTATCTATCTATCTATCTGTCTATCAATCTCTCTCAGCCTACTAATATCTATCTATCTATCTATAAATCCCAATCGGTTTCTATCTATCTATCTATCGTCTATTAATCTCTCTCAGCCTACTAATATCTATCTATTTATCTATCAATCCCAATCGGTTTATATCTATCTATCTATCTGTCTGTCTGTCTATCAATCTCTCTCAGCTTACTAATATCTATCTATCTATAAATCCCAATCGGTTTATATCTATCTATCTGTCTATCAATCTCTTTCAGCCTACTAATATCTATCTATCTATCTATCAATCCCAATGGGTTTATATCTATCTATCTGTCTATCAATTTCTCTCAGCCTACTAATATCTATCTGTCTGTCTATCAATCTCTCTCAGCCTACTAATATCTATCTATCAATAAATCCCAATCTATCTATCTATCTAATTGCTAATGTACAAAACTGAGACATCATAGTAAGCGAGTTTGAATTAATTAATCTACCTATTATTTTCCCATTAAACTAACCTTAACCCGTCTTTTTTTTCCTAGTAGATCAATAAATAATTTATAAAAATTATTTAGAGGGGTTCCCCTTTTTTTTAGATTGGAGTTATAGGAAATAACTAAATTCTCTTTTTAACTTTTGAGCTTCTCTGAAATGTGTCTTTTATTTGGAGGGGGGGTTAATGAGATAATATAAAAAGTTATATATAATCCTGTCAGCTGGGGCTCTAGAATACACCAAGCCATGGTTAGTGACCCATTAGATGAGTTTTTAAAAAATGTGTTTTAAAAAAAGTTTTTAAAAATTTTAAATACTCAATAGGAATGAATAAAACAAAAAACATTCAGCATAAAATAACCCAACAAGGGTTGAAATGCCGTAAAATATAATCAACCAAACAACCAAAGCTGTTATTATAAGTTTAAAAATTTTCTAATAATAACCCTTGTATGCCAATAATATTTGCATCAATTTTTTTCACTGAGAAACCTTTTTCATTATTTTCACCATAGATATTGAGCACTTTCTAATATTTGTTATTCTGACTCATTTGGTTTGTTTTCATTAACAATCAAAATTCTCACTCGTTTTTTCTTTTACTATGAGTCATTTGCTCTCTTCAATATATATATATATATATATATATATATATATATAAGATTTTTGGATGTTTGTTTATTTAGAAACGTTGCTGAATAAAGTATATATTAAATTTTTACTTGAAGGCACTTACAACGCATGTATCGCATAAAATCGATACTTTTTCTTATAGAAAATGAACTTGACAAGTGTAATCCCAGCAAAGGATGGCTCAATGTGTAGAATACCGTACAGACTGTTTCGACTTTATTAAGTCTCATCAGCGGTATATACTAACGATCGAATTTTATGCGATACATGCGTTGTAAGTGCCTTCAAGTAAAAAATTTAATATATACTTTATTCAGCAAGGTTTCTAAATAAACAAACATCCAAAAATCTTATTCACTTCGCCGAAGGGCATACGGTCTGTTGTTATTATTCTCTCAATAACGCCCCCTTACCTATTATGGTAGAGGCGTGAGTATCATTTGACAAGCTTAATTTCGCTAGGATGGTCAGCTGTGTACTGTGGCCGAGGCGATAAAAGTGTTTCACTAGTGTTGCACTGTGTCTGCTGAAGTCCCGGTTTCGATTTCTGTCGGAGGGAAATCGTTAGTATATACCGCTGATGAGACTTAATAAAGTCGAAACAGTCTGTACGGTATTCTACACATCGAGCCATCCTTTGCTGGGATTACACTTGTCAAGTTCATTTTCTATAAGAAAAAGTATCGAATTTATGCGATACATGCGTTGTAAGTGCCTTCAAGTAAAAATTTAATATATATTAATGTGTGTGTGTGTGTAAAAGTGTTTTATAATTTGCTTGAAGCATTGTGTTTATATTGGTTTGTTTTGAAGGCTATCACAATGCAAGTGTAAAGAAAAAAGAAGAAGGTAACTATGGTGTTGTTTGTTAACTTGTAATATTTTGAGATAAAAAATGACAGAAGATTTCTGAAACTGAAACAGAGCAGAATGGACGATCACTAACAACAGTTTCAGAAATTTTCTGTCGAAGAGATTTTTATTTCAAAATATTAAGAATAAATTAAAGGTTAACAAACAACACCATAGTTACCTTATTTTCTTTACACTTGTATTGTGATAGCCTTCAAAACCAACCACCAAACCAATATATATATCAACCCCTCCTCATGAACAGGGTGTAACTCAAGGTCTATATCTTAAACAGAGTTTAACAAGTTTTAATTCAGAGTTTTCCTTCTCTTAACTTGTTTACCCAGTCTGCCCCACTATTTACCCATAGCTGGATGAAGAATAGTTGGATGCATACCTTTCCCAAGGGTATTAGTGCTAGGTGTAATGCAAATAGCCTCGTCCAGGATTTGAACTCGTCTCGTCGTGTCCATTTCTTATGATCCTAACCATTACACCATGCACCTCGTGTGTGTAAATTTTATAAAAATGAAAAACACAAGTTTCATTGACGGATGATGACGACACTGCAGTGTTTCGGTTTGTTTAACTCTTAAAGTCCTATACAGCCTCATTCCACCCGGCCAGAAGTCACATGTTTTCCTAATCTACCCTAAATGATAGCCTTTGTTTAAATGTAATATTAAACATATTTAGCAGTCTTTAATTTAAGGGAAATAACAGGTAACTTTAAATGAAAAGGTCATTTTTAGCCATTTTTTGATAAATCCTTATAGGAATGAGGATCTGGACTTTGTTTAAATGTAATATTAAACATATTTAGAAGTCTTTAATTTAAGGGAAATAACAGGTAACTTTAAATGAAAAGGTCATTCTTAAGCATTTATTGATAAATCCTATAGGAATGGGGATCTGGACTTGTTTAAATGTAATATTAAACATATTTAGAAGTCTTTTGATTTAAGGGAAATAACAGGTAACTTTAAATGAAAAGGCCATTTTTTGCCATTTATTGATAAATCCTTATAGGAATGGGGCTCTGGACTTTGTTTAAATGTAATATTAAACATATTTAGAAGTCTTGATTTAAGGGAAATAACAGGTAACTTTAAATGAAAAGGTCATTCTTAAGCATTTATTGATAAATCCTTATAGGAATGAGGATCTGGACTTGGAAAATTCTCAACAGGATGTTAAGAGTTAACAAACCTACGTTGGGGCCTTCGTCTGTTTAAAGAAAAAATAAATTATTAGTAAACAAAAGTCTGCGAGTCTTTGCTTTTGGTATGTGGCTGCTTTTGTTGATATTCAAATATGTGAAAAAGACATCATTTAAAACACGACGTAACGTCCCCATTTAAATGTTTATATCAAATAATATAAATTTATATATGTTTTGCTTTCTTTCTTTCTAGTGCGTCACAGCCTCCAAGAGATTTGTTCCTGAAGTAATGAATTATCTTCACGTGTTCTTTATCTAGCATCCTCCAAAGATTCTCAAAAGGGTAAGTGCACGTGCAAAAATTTCCAGCACTTTTTTTTTTTAAAATTTTAATAATACTGAATTTAGTTTTAAGAGATACTCGACAGTCCACCACACCATTAAGGCCTTTTTTTTTCTTTTTTTTTTTACTTAAATACACAGGTATTACTGGTATTCAGTAAAAAAAAAAAATATTTTATTCAATAAGTTTTTACAGCTAGTTTAAACCTATAATTAAAAAAATATTTTTTTAAAGTAGAAATTAATAATTGACAGTGTTCAATTTAAGAAATTCAGAGAAGTTATTTTAAATACCTTTCAATAATCACTAAGAATGTTTACTTTGATATAAGAGTTTTATAATTTGCTTGAAGCATTGTGTTTATATTGTTTTGTTGGTTGGTTTTGAAGGCTATTACAATGCAAGTAAAACAATAACTATGGTGTTTATTTACCTTTTGATTTATTTACTTAATATTTTTGGATGAAAAAATCCCTTCATCAGAAGATTTCTGAAAGCACAGATAGAATCTGCTATTGTATGCTTGTTTGGTAATATCTTATTCCTCTGAATTCTGTGTGTGTGTGTGTGTGTGTGTTTGTTTTTTTTTGGGGGGGTAATCTTCCTGTGTGTGTTTTCCAGGGCAGTCTGCTTTCAGAAAAATTCTAATGAAGGGATTTTTTCATCCCGAAATATTAAGACAATAAATCAAAAGTAAATGAACATAGTTACCTCTTCTTTTTTTTTTTTTTTTTTTCTTTTTTTTTTTACATTATATTGAAATTCATTTTTCTACTTACTATTAAAGAAATGTTTAATATATTTTTTTTTAATTGTTGAATTTCTTTTCCTTTTTTTCTAGCTTCTCAGATATTTCCTCCATTCAAACCATCGGAACAAGAAAACAACATATTAGTCTTATCAGGTGAAACAATCAGGTAAGATGGACTTCTTTTTTTTTCTTTTTTAATTAATTATTTTACTAAATATCAATGAAATATCACAAGCAAGCATATGGTAGCAAAAGAAAAACGGACGAGAAAAATTGGATTAATTTCGTTTATTTAAAAAAAAATAAACAAAAGCTGAAAATGTTGAGATGATAATTCTTTCTTCACTCAGTGAAATGAGGTCAGTTGTGAGGTTGAAAATTTGATCTTGGCCTGGTGGAAGCGACGCTCTGTGTGATGCCCTTAGATGTCCGTCGGATGTAAATTGAGGGATCATTTTGATATTATAACAAAGTTGTAAACTGATCCCCTATTTCTTGATCATAAGGACTTCTGCTGTTCAATGAATAAACCAACCCAAACCAGGTAACTTAACAATTTTTAAACCGTGTTTCTGGATGTAAAATGGGGGATCATTTTGGTACTATAACCAAGTTGTAAACTGATCCCTCCTTTCTTGACCACATTAGATTCATAAGGACTCACGCTGTTCAACAAATTTTGGTTGTGTCCCGCTGAAAACAACTGTTCCCACAAGATCACCAAAGTTAAACAGTTCAATATAGGTACTGTAAGCAACCCAAGTCCTTTGTTTATCAAAATGACTTGATTCGGCATTAAATGACCCAATGAGGATTGACATGCCATAAAACAAAACAACCAACCTGTTCAACAAATAAACCAACCCAAACCAGATACCACAACTGCTTTTAGCCATTTGTGTTTCTGGATGTAAAGTGAGGGATCATTTTGGTATTATAACCAATCTGTAAATTAATCCACCATTTCTTGACCACATTAGATTTGGCATTAAATGACCCAAAAAGTGTTGATATGCCGTAAAACAAAACAACCAGCCTGTTCAACAAATAAACCGACCCAAACTAGATACTTCAACTGTTTTTAACCATTTGTGTTTCTGGATATAAAGTGAGGGATCATTTGGGTATTATAACCAATCTGTAGATTAATCTCCCATTTCTTGACCACATTAGATTTGGCATTAAATGACCCAAAAAGGGTTGATGTGCCATAAAACAAAACAACCAACCTGTTCAACAAATAAACCGACCCAAACTAGATACTTCAACTGTTTTTAACCATTTGTGTTTCTGGATATAAAGTGAGGGATCATTTGGGTATTATAACCAATCTGTAGATTAATCTCCCATTTCTTGACCACATTAGATTTGGCATTAAATGACCCAAAAAGGGTTGATGTGCCATAAAACAAAACAACCAACCTGTTCAACAAATAAACCAATCCAAACTAGATACCACAACTGCTTTTAAGCTGTGCTTCCGGGTGTAAAGTGAGGGATCATTTTTGTATTGTAACCAAGTTGTAAACTGATCCCTCATTTGAATTGAACATAATGAAAAGAAGGAAAGAAAGAAAACAACAATTGAGAGAGAGTTAAATGAAGATTATTACACTTTTTACATATTGAACTATTGAGCTATAGCTCTTAAGTAAACATACCAGATGTCGTAATAATTAAATTATCATACTGTGGTATATCCACAGGTCCTGCTAGTAAAGAGAGTTAAATCAAGATTATTATACTTTTTACATATTGAACTATTTAGCAATAGCTCTTAAGTAATCATATCAAATGTTGTAATAATTAAATTATCATACTGTGGTATATCCACAGGTCCTGCTAGTAAAGAGAGTTAAATCAAGATTATTATACTTTTACATATTGAACTATTTAGCAATATCTCTTAAGTAATCATATCAAATGTTGTAATAAGTCTGATTTTAACTTCTTAACTAGCAGACCTGTGATATACCACAGTATGATAATTTAATTATTACAACATTTGATATGATTACTTAAGAGCTATTGCTAAATAGTTCAATATGTAAAAAGTATAATAATCTTGATTTAACTCTCTTTACTAGCAGGACCTGTGGATATACCACAGTATGATAATTTAATTATTACGACATCTGGTATGTTTACTTAAGAGCTATAGCTCAATAGTTCAATATGTAAAAAGTGTAATAATCTTCATTTAACTCTCTCTCAATTGTTGTTTTCTTTCTTTCCTTCTTTTCATTATGTTCAATTCAAATGAGGGATCAGTTTACAACTTGGTTACAATACAAAAATGATCCCTCACTTTACACCCGGAAGCACAGCTTAAAAGCAGTTGTGGTATCTAGTTTGGATTGGTTTATTTGTTGAACAGGTTGGTTGTTTTGTTTTATGGCACATCAACCCTTTTTGGGTCATTTAATGCCAAATCTAATGTGGTCAAGAAATGGGAGATTAATCTACAGATTGGTTATAATACCCAAATGATCCCTCACTTTATATCCAGAAACACAAATGGTTTAAAAACAGTTGAAGTATCTAGTTTGGGTCGGTTTTATTGTTGAACAGGTTGGTTGTTTGTTTTATGGCACATCAACCCTTTTTGGGTCATTTAATGCCAAATCTAATGTGGTCAAGAAATGGGAGATTAATCTACAGATTGGTTATAATACCCAAATGATCCCTCACTTTATATCCAGAAACACAAATGGTTAAAAACAGTTGAAGTATCTAGTTTGGGTCGGTTTATTTGTTGAACAGGCTGGTTGTTTTGTTTTACGGCATATCAACACTTTTTGGGTCATTTAATGCCAAATCTAATGTGGTCAAGAAATGGTGGATTAATTTACAGATTGGTTATAATACCAAAAAATGATCCCTCACTTTACATCCAGAAACACAAATGGCTAAAAGCAGTTGTGGTATCTGGTTTGGGTTGGTTTATTTGTTGAACAGGTTGGTTGTTTTGTTTTATGGCATGTCAATCCTCATTGGGTCATTTAATGCCGAATCAAGTCATTTTGATAAACAAAGGACTTGGGTTGCTTACAGTACCTATATTGAACTGTTTAACTTTGGTGATCTTGTGGGAACAGTTGTTTTCAGCGGGACACAACCAAAATTTGTTGAACAGCGTGAGTCCTTATGAATCTAATGTGGTCAAGAAAGGAGGGATCAGTTTACAACTTGGTTATAGTACCAAAATGATCCCCATTTTACATCCAGAAACACGGTTTAAAAATTGTTAAGTTACCTGGTTTGGGTTGGTTTATTCATTGAACAGCAGAAGTCCTTATGATCAAGAAATAGGGGATCAGTTTACAACTTTGTTATAATATCAAAATGATCCCTCAATTTACATCCGACGGACATCTAAGGGCATCACACAGAGCGTCGCTTCCACCAGGCCAAGATCAAATTTTCAACCTCACAACTGACCTCATTTCACTGAGTGAAGAAAGAATTATCATCTCAACATTTTCAGCTTTTGTTTATTTTTTTTTAAATAAACGAAATTAATCCAATTTTTCTCGTCCGTTTTTCTTTTGCTACCATATGCTTGCTTGTGATATTTCATTGATATTTAGTAAAATAATTAATTAAAAAAGAAAAAAAAAAGAAGTCCATCTTACCTGATTGTTTCACCTGATAAGACTAATATGTTGTTTTCTTGTTCCGATGGTTTGAATGGAGGAAATATCTGAGAAGCTAGAAAAAAAGGAAAAGAAATTCAACAATTAAAAAAAAATATATATAAACATTTCTTTAATAGTAAGTAGAAAAATGAATTTCAATATAATGTAAAAAAAAAAAAAAAAAAAAAAAAAAAAAAAAAGAAGAGGTAACTATGTTCATTTACTTTTGATTTATTGTCTTAATATTTCGGGATGAAAAAATCCCTTCATTAGAATTTTTCTGAAAGCAGACTGCCCTGGAAAACACACACAGGAAGATTACCCCCCCCCCCAAAAAAAAAAACAACACACACACACACACACACACACAGAATTCAGAGGAATAAGATATTACCAAACAAGCATACAATAGCAGATTCTATCTGTGCTTTCAGAAATCTTCTGATGAAGGGATTTTTTCATCCAAAAATATTAAGTAAATAAATCAAAAGGTAAATAAACACCATAGTTACTTTGTTTTACTTGCATTGTAATAGCCTTCAAAACCAACCAACAAAACAATATAAACACAATGCTTCAAGCAAATTATAAAACTCTTATATCAAAGTAAACATTCTTAGTGATTATTGAAAGGTATTTAAAAATAACTTCTCTGAATTTCTTAAATTGAACACGGTCAATTATTAATTTCTACTTTAAAAAAATATTTTTTTAATTATAGGTTTAAACTAGCTGTAAAAACTTATTGAATAAAATATTTTTTTTTTACTGAATACCAGTAATACCTGTGTATTTAAGTAAAAAAAAAAAGAAAAAAAAAGGCCTTAATGGTGTGGTGGACTGTCGAGTATCTCTTAAAACTAAATTCAGTATTATTAAAATTTTAAAAAAAAAAAAGTGCTGGAAATTTTTGCACGTGCACTTACCCTTTTGAGAATCTTTGGAGGATGCTAGATAAAGAACACCGTGAAGATAATTCATTACTTCAGGAACAAATCTCTTGGAGGCTGTGACGCACTAGAAAGAAAGAAAGCAAAACATATATAAATTTATATTATTTGATATAAACATTTAAATGGGGACGTTACGTCGTGTTTTAAATGATGTCTTTTTCACATATTTGAATATCAACAAAAGCAGCCACATACCAAAAGCAAAGACTCGCAGACTTTTGTTTACTAATAATTTATTTTTTCTTTTTAAACAGACGAAGGCCCCAACGTAGGTTTGTTAACTCTTAACATCCTGTTGAGAATTTTCCAAGTCCAGATCCTCATTCCTATAAGGATTTATCAATAAATGCTTAAGAATGACCTTTTCATTTAAAGTTACCTGTTATTTCCCTTAAATCAAGACTTCTAAATATGTTTAATATTACATTTAAACAAAGTCCAGAGCCCCATTCCTATAAGGATTTATCAATAAATGGCAAAAAATGGCCTTTTCATTTAAAGTTACCTGTTATTTCCCTTAAATCAAAAGACTTCTAAATATGTTTAATATTACATTTAAACAAAGTCCAGATCCCCATTCCTATAAGGATTTATCAATAAATGCTTAAGAATGACCTTTTCATTTAAAGTTACCTGTTATTTCCCTTAAATTAAAGACTTCTAAATATGTTTAATATTACATTTAAACAAAGTCCAGATCCTCATTCCTATAAGGATTTATCAAAAAATGGCTAAAAATGACCTTTTCATTTAAAGTTACCTGTTATTTCCCTTAAATTAAAGACTGCTAAATATGTTTAATATTACATTTAAACAAAGGCTATCATTTAGGGTAGATTAGGAAAACATGTGACTTCTGGCCGGGTGGAATGAGGCTGTATAGGACTTTAAGAGTTAAACAAACCGAAACACTGCAGTGTCGTCATCATCCGTCAATGAAACTTGTGTTTTTCATTTTTATAAAATTTACACACACGAGGTGCATGGTGTTAATGGTTAGGATCATAAGAAATGGACACGACGAGACGAGTTCAAATCCTGGACGAGGCTATTTGCATTACACCTAGCACTAATACCCTTGGGAAAGGTATGCATCCAACTATTCTTCATCCAGCTATGGGTAAATAGTGGGGCAGACTGGGTAAACAAGTTAAGAGAAGGAAAACTCTGAATTAAAACTTGTTAAACTCTGTTTAAGATATAGACCTTGAGTTACACCCTGTTCATGAGGAGGGGTTGATATATATATTGGTTTGGTGGTTGGTTTTGAAGGCTATCACAATACAAGTGTAAAGAAAAATAAGGTAACTATGGTGTTGTTTGTTAACCTTTAATTTATTCTTAATATTTTGAAATAAAAATCTCTTCGACAGAAAATTTCTGAAACTGTTGTTAGTGATCGTCCATTCTGCTCTGTTTCAGTTTCAGAAATCTTCTGTCATTTTTTATCTCAAAATATTACAAGTTAACAAACAACACCATAGTTACCTTCTTCTTTTTTCTTTACACTTGCATTGTGATAGCCTTCAAAACAAACCAATATAAACACAATGCTTCAAGCAAATTATAAAACACTTTTACACACACACACACATTATATATATATTAAATTTTTACTTGAAGGCACTTACAACGCATGTATCGCATAAAATTCGATACTTTTTCTTATAGAAAATGAACTTGACAAGTGTAATCCCAGCAAAGGATGGCTCGATGTGTAGAATACCGTACAGACTGTTTCGACTTTATTAAGTCTCATCAGCGGTATATACTAACGATTTCCCTCCGACAGAAATCGAAACCGGGACTTCAGCAGACACAGTGCAACACTAGTGAAACACTTTTATCGCCTCGGCCACAGTACACAGCTGACCATCCTAGCGAAATTAAGCTTGTCAAATGATACTCACGCCTCTACCATAATAGGTAAGGGGGCGTTATTGAGAGAATAATAACAACAAACAGACCGTATGCCCTTCGGCGAAGTGAATAAGATTTTTGGATGTTTGTTTATTTAGAAACCTTGCTGAATAAAGTATATATTAAATTTTTACTTGAAGGCACTTACAACGCATGTATCGCATAAAATTCGATCGTTAGTATATACCGCTGATGAGACTTAATAAAGTCGAAACAGTCTGTACGGTATTCTACACATTGAGCCATCCTTTGCTGGGATTACACTTGTCAAGTTCATTTTCTATAAGAAAAAGTATCGAATTTTATGCGATACATGCGTTGTAAGTGCCTTCAAGTAAAAATTTAATATATACTTTATTCAGCAACGTTTCTAAATAAACAAACATCCAAAAATCTTTATATATATATATATATATATATATATATATATATATTGAAGAGAGCAAATGACTCATAGTAAAAGAAAAAAACGAGTGAGAATTTTGATTGTTAATGAAAACAAACCAAATGAGTCAGAATAACAAATATTAGAAAGTGCTCAATATCTATGGTGAAAATAATGAAAAAGGTTTCTCAGTGAAAAAAATTGATGCAAATATTATTGGCATACAAGGGTTATTATTAGAAAATTTTTAAACTTATAATAACAGCTTTGGTTGTTTGGTTGATTATATTTTACGGCATTTCAACCCTTGTTGGGTTATTTTATGCTGAAGATGTTTTTGTTTTATTCATTCCTATTGAGTATTTAAAATTTTTAAAAACTTTTTTTAAAACACATTTTTTAAAAACTCATCTAATGGGTCACTAACCATGGCTTGGTGTATTCTAGAGCCCCAGCTGACAGGATTATATATAACTTTTTATATTATCTCATTAACCCCCCCCCCTCCAAATAAAAGACACATTTCAAGAGAAGCTCAAAAGTTAAAAAGAGAATTTAGTTATTTCCTATAACTCCAATCTAAAAAAAAGGGGAACCCCTCTAAATAATTTTTATAAATTATTTATTGATCTACTAGGAAAAAAGAAGACGGGTTAAGGTTAGTTTAATGGGAAAATAATAGGTAGATTAATTAATTCAAACTCGCTTACTATGATGTCTCAGTTTTGTACATTAGCAATTAGATAGATAGATAGATTGGGATTTATTGATAGATAGATATTAGTAGGCTGAGAGAGATTGATAGACAGACAGATAGATATTAGTAGGCTGAGAGAAATTGATAGACAGATAGATAGATATAAACCCATTGGGATTGATAGATAGATAGATAGATATTAGTAGGCTGAAAGAGATTGATAGACAGATAGATAGATATAAACCGATTGGGATTTATAGATAGATAGATATTAGTAAGCTGAGAGAGATTGATAGACAGACAGACAGATAGATAGATAGATATAAACCGATTGGGATTGATAGATAAATAGATAGATATTAGTAGGCTGAGAGAGATTAATAGACAGATAGATAGATAGAAACTGATTGGGATTTATAGATAGATAGATAGATATTAGTAGGCTGAGAGAGATTGATAGATAGATAGATAGAAACCGATTGGGATTTATAGATAGATAGATAGATATTAGTAGGCTGAGAGAGATTGATATAGATAGATAGATAGAAACTGATTGGGATAGATAGATAGATATTAGTAGGCTGAGAGAGATTGATAGACAGATAGATAGATAGATAGAAAACTGATTGGGATTTATAGATAGATAGATAGATAGATATTAGTAGGCTGAGAGAGATTGATAGACAGACAGATAGATAGATAGATAGAAACTGATTGGGAATTATAGATAGATAGATATTAGTAGGCTGAGAGAGATTGATAGACAGACAGATATTAGCAGACTGATATATATATTTATTCAGAGTGGTTCCCCTTTTTAGGTTGGAGTTATAAGAAATAACCGAGAATTTAAAAATAAATCTTGACTCACCTGGAGAAAGACTGAACACAGGAACAAACCAGCAGCAACATCTCGCCCAGATTTTACTGAACTCTGATAGAAAAATTAAAAAATACATGTAGAAAAGAAAAGAAAATACAGAACAGTTAAAAAACAAAACAAAAAAAAAAACCTCACTATAATAGATGTTCAAATTGCAAACTTCTATAACCACATGCATGCAAAAACAATGATGCCATGGTAATTTTCACCTTTAGTTGGCTAAATTCCTAGCAAATAAGGCAATTAGAGTAACCTCCCTTGACTTTCACTTTGAAACAAGCCGGTAGCTATTTTGAAAGTCTCCGTGCGAATTAAACAAATCTTAGAAACTTTTCGAAAACAATACAACTGTATGCTTTAACACAAAAATATCATAAGATGTGTTCTTAATAACAATTAAGTTCATTTCAGATAATGCGCATGTGACGGAGAACGAGAAAGGAAAACTCGCTTGTTTTTGGTTCCCCCTCAGCAGGAACTTCTTGATTCGAATATCTATCCCCCCCCCCATATATAGCGCACACACAATTTTATGCTAGGAATTTAGCCAACTTACTTTCACTTTGAAACAAGCCGGTAGCCATTTTGAAAGTCTCCGCTTGAAATACACAAATCTTAGAAACTTTTCGAAAACTATACAGCTGCATGCTTTAACATAAAAATATCATAAAATGTCTTCTTAATAACAATCAAGTTCATTTCAGATAATTTTATGCTAGGAATTTAGCCAACTGACTTTCACTTTGAAACAAGCCGGTAGCCATTTTGAAAGTCTCCGTGCGAAATAAACAAATCTTAGAAACTTTTTCGAAAACAATACAACTGCATGCTTTAACACAAAAATATCATAAAATGTGTTCTTAATAACAATTAAGTTCATTTCAGATAATTTTATGCTAGGAATTTAGCCAACTAAAGGTGAAAATGACTGATGCCATCATTTGAATAAGTTCTTCAAATGTTTTTTGATGCCTTGTTTGATAGACAGTTAAAAATGATTTTAATAAAATAAAATAACATTTTCTGATTTAAATATTGAAAATGGTAAATTTCCTCACCAATATTTAATTCTTTTCATTTTAATAAAATAAAATAACATTTTCTGATTTGAATATTGAAAATGGTAAATTTCCTAACCAATTTTTAATTCTTTTCATTTTAATAAAATAAAATAACATTTTCTGATTTAATTTTATGCTAGGAATTTAGCCAACTGACTTTCATTTTGAAACAAGCCGGTAGCCATTTTGAAAGTGTCTGTGCGAAATACACAAATCTTTTCGAAAACAATACAAGTGCATGCTTTAACACAAAAATATCAATAGATGTGTTCTTAATAATAATTAAGTTCATTTCAGATAATGCCCACACACAATTTTATGCTAGGAATTTTGACAACTAAAAGTGAAAATGACCAATGCCATCATTTGAATAAGTTCTTCAAAAGTTTTTTGATGCCTTGTTTGATCAACAGTTAAAAATGATTTTGATAAAATATCATTTGAATCCATCACCTTTTTGATCTCGATTAAGAATGGATATGTTTTTCATTTACACTGTCAATATCTGGTTGTTTTAACAGACGATTTTTAGATTTTCTTTTTAATTATAAAACTAACCCCTAATTGGATATTGACGGTGTGAATGAAATCTACCCATCAGCCTGGGCTTATTATTAAGTAAGATCGAGAATGCGTAAGATAATAATAACAAAAAATAAATAAAGTAAAGGTACACTCTGATATACCAGGGTGAGTTATAACGTTTAACAATATTTTTGGACCTGCTAGACTGCGGCATGTATATAACATAGAGTGAAGGAATTCATCACTATTACTTCCAGGTCCACTCTGACCCGGAGTGGTAGTACCTTTTACGGCCCCATAAATGGGTTAAATAGGAAAAATGAGTTTAAAAATATGTTTAAAAAAAATGAACCATATTACCTTTAGGCACCCTTTTTGATCTCGATTAAGAAAGAACATGTTTTTCATTTACACCATCAATATCCGGTTGTTTGTAAGGGCTTATGGTTAGGGTTAGTTTTAGGGATAGGGTTAGGGGTTAGTTTTATAATTTATTTAAAAATCTAAAAATCGTATGTAAAAACAACCGGATATTGACGGCATAAATGAAAAACATGTCCTTTCTTAATCGAGATCAATATTATTTTTTTACTCAAGTTTTCAATTAGAAAATTACAATTAGAATTTTAAGACGAAAATGATAAAAAAGAGAGAAAAATGTTTTTACTCACCTGTGATAGTATCTGTCCCATGAAGAGCATCGCTGGGTGCAGACAAAATGTTGGAAGTCAGATGATGGGAAAAGGATCGGCACAAGTTCAGGAGCATTAGCTGTTTGAATGCGAAAAAAATAAGAATCAGAAGAAATCCTATATCATCTTATCCAGCTTTAAAAAAAAAAAACGGTTATTTCCTATAACTCCAACATAAACAAAGGCTGATAAATTATTTATTTATTGATCTACTAGGAAAAAAGAAGACGGGGTTGGGTTAGGGTTAGTTTAATGGGAAAATAAATAAATAATTTATCAGTCAAGAGTGGTTCCCCTTTGTTTATGTTGGAGTTATAGGAAAAAAACTTTTTTTGTAATTTCCTATAACTCCAGCATAGATAAAGGGAACCACTCTTGACTGATAAATTATTTATTTATTTTCCCATTAAACTAACCCTAAACACCGTCTTCTTTTTTCCTAGTAGATCAATAAATAAATAAATAAGTTATTAGTCAAGAGTGGTTCCCCTTTGTTTATGTTGGACTTATAGGAAATAACCAAAAAACATGTAGTAATAATGATTAATATATTTTATACCACATGGTATACATGTGCATCATGTTGCATACTGTTTATGATGCTCATTTGCATCCATGCAAAGGGTTTTATATAAAGCTAAATAAATAGCTGGGTTTATCTACTGGGTCAAGAAATCGGTTCTAGCAAGTGGTCCTAGAAAACCAAATGTATCTAGAATCTGGGTCTAGACATCAGTTTTGGAAAGTGGGTCTATACACAGGTTCTAGCAACTTGGGCCTAGACACAGGTTCTAGCAAAGTGTGCATAGACACGGGTTCTATACACGAGTTCTATCAAAGTGTGTCTAGACACTGGTTCTAGCAACGTGGGCCTAGACACTGGTTCTAGCAACGTGGCCTAGACACTGGTTCTAGCAACGTGGGCCTAGACACTGGTTCTAGCAATGTGGCCTAGACACTGGTTCTAGCAACGTGGGCCTAGAAACCAATTCTAGCCAAAGTGGACCTAGAAACCAATTCTAGCAAAGTGGCCTAGAAACCAATTCTAGCAAAGTGGGCCTAGAAACCAATTCTAGCAACGTGGGCCTAGACACGGTTCTAGCAACGTGGGCCTAGACACAGGTTCTAGCAACGTGGGCCTAGACACAGGTTCTAGCAACGTGGGCCTAGACACAGGTTCTAGCAAAGTGGGCCCTAGAACCAATTCTAGCAAAGTGGCCTAGAAACCAATTCTAGCAAAGTGGGCCTAAAACCAATTCTAGCAAAGTGGGCCTAGAAACCAATTCTAGCAAAGTGGGCCTAGAAACCAGTTCTAGCAAAGTGGCCTAGAAACCAGTTCTAGCAATTAAGTCTAGTAGAAACTGGTTCTAGCAATTAAGTCTAGTAGAAACTTTCTAGCAATTAAGTCTAGTAGAAACGGTTCTAGTAAGTGGACCTAGAAAACCAAATGGATCTAGAATCTGGGTCAAGACATCAGTTCTGGAAAGTGGTTCTAGTAACAGTGTGTAGCAAAGTGGGTCTAGAAATTGAATTATGAAATCAGTGACAATATTCTAAAATGCTTTAAATAGAACAATTTTTTATTCTAAACAACGTTTGCCTAGCTAGTTAGATAAATTTAAGAAATAAACTGCCAGTATTATTTAGTGTCAAACTTAGTGGCAAAATCAAAACAATTTTAGACAAATAATAAACAGCCTTGATAATGGTTCAGAAAAGAACTGGAAGTATTTAGTTTACTAATGAATACTCTTTAAGACAACTTTTTTAAAAATTGTTAGTAAACTTCAAAGAAAAAAGAAAAAATTTTCAAAACAATAAAGATTCCATTATTTTTAACCAAGTTTGTTTACATATATACATATTATCATTCCCGTGTTTGCTACGTAACATCTGCAATCGCGTAATCAACTCAACGGCCAAAACAAACGCGTTTTCAAATAACAAACTGCACTGATAAAGAAACATCTCCAATGAACGGATGATATAATCTATTCTCTGTTTAATACATATATACAATTTTTTTTAATACCCTGTCCGGTGGCGAAAGCTGCTTGTAGCGCTAGGAAGTGGCAGTCCTGTCGTAGCTACCGAAACTGTGTTATCACTCCTAGTCGACAGCTGACGAGGACAGGGTATCGCACGTGCTATCACACGTTGTATGACAAAAAAATTAAAAAATAGTGTGTGTGTGTGTGTGTGTGTGTTGTTAGGGAGTACACATATTCTTCTTTATTAGAAGCATGGAAATATATACAAGGTGTGTTATAAAAGTGCTGAGTTTGAAGCTGTATTTACCAATATAGAATTGAACAATGAATGGAACATTAATTTTTTTCAGAATAAAAGGTGTGTCATAAAAGTACCTTCAATCTCAATACTTTTTTGACACACCTTGTATATATATATATAATGTTGTCAGGGAATCCACATATGGTTCTTTATTAGAAGCATAGAAATTATATACACACACACACACACACACACACAAAAACAGGAACAATAACTACAATATTAATAAAGTTTTCTGTATAAGTGAGAGAGAGAGAGAGAGAGAAAGAAAAATGCTTACTGTGTCCATATTTGGGTATGTCTTGTTGAAGTTAGATTGCGTTTCTTTAATCTTTTCTAAAATGGTTTCTGCAGAATTTTTGGGGGACATTTTAGTCAATTGGAATAATTGGATGTGAGTTGATCAATAAGCCAAAGGTCAGAGTTTGCCTCGTTGCATAAATCACAGAAATAGTCTAAGACAAAGGAAAAAAGTTTCTGAAAAAAAAAAAAAAAAAAAAAAAAAAACTTTTGAATTTACAAAATTCACAAGAAAAAGGAAAAAAAAATACTAAATATTTGAGTTTGGTTTTTGATAACTGGAATAATTATGACAGAGTTTATCATAAAAAAGTTTTTATTTACTATAAAAAATATTACTAAATTATTATAACAAAAAATAAAAATAAATAGATATTTTTTTTTGTTTTCTCTAAAAATAAGACATTTAGAAGAAAAAAAGAAAAAAACAAAAAATTACTACTAAAAAAAAAAAAAAAAGTAAAGAAAAAGAAAAGAAAAAAAAAAAAAAAAAAAAAGAAAAGAAAAAAAAAAAAAAAAAGAAAAGAAAAAAAATTGTATTTTTAACTTACTCTAGAATCACTTCTAGAATAAGTTAAAAAAAAAAAAGATAAAAGATGATTTTTAAAAGAAAAAAAAATACTTCTACAAAAAATTCTAAAGAAAAAAAAAAAAAAAATTTCTTTTTTGTTGTCTCTAAAAATAAGACGTTTAGAAAAAAGGAAAAAAAAAAAACCTCCTATAAAAAAATTACTTCTAAAATAAAAAAATAAAAATTACTTCTAAAATAAAAAAATGTAAAAAAAAAAAAAAAAAAAAAAATTACTTCTAAAATAAAAAAGAAAAAAAAAAAGAAAAAGAAAAAAGGAATCTGCATTGAAAAAACCCAAAAAAAACATAACAAAAAAAACAACAAAAAACACACAATTTAAAATTACCTCCAATTTTTTCTTATTTCCATCAGCCAAACTGGATGCGTACATTTTTGTATTCGTTCAATAATGGTGATCTGATATATCGGAAGATTGTCCTTCTAATTTTGTCAAGAAAGCAGAAAATGTTGTTGTGCTAAAAGAAAAGAAAGGGAAAGAAAAACATGAATTCAATGTAAAATTCTTTGACAGGAATCATGAATAATTTTGATATTTCAGAGGGTTGTACTCAACTTTTTTTTACATGTATAAAAACAACGTTCAGGGTTGGTTTAGTTTGTTTGTTTTGTTTTATGGCATATCAACCTCAGTGGGTTATTTAATGGTGACAAAGTTTCGAAATAAATTCATTCTTAATGGATAATAAATTTTGTTTTTAAACTCATGTTTTTATATTTAATCCATAGATGGACGCTAACAAGTACTTCCACTCCGGGTCAGAGTGACCAGGGAGCAATGGCGATGAAAGGGTGCTCCACATTGGAGCTTCACTATCAGATAGTGTTTAACATCATTCCCAGGATATGAAACCCTCAGCCATCAGCTAGCACCCATATAATAAAAAGGTTGGAGCAATCATATAGGTGCTAGGGATTGACGTGACCAGCCGATTGATTTAAGGGCCTCTCCAACCACTAATCTATCCCAAGTAAACAACGTATAGGCCGCTATAACATTGGGTGTTGTTAGTGTTTCTTATCTACTTTAAAATAAAGTCATCATCAGACGATAACCTTAAATTCAAACATAATTTTTGGAGCTTTAGCTCCGAAATTATGTTTGAATTTAAGGTTAATCAGTAACCTGATTATTATACTTTTTAGATATTGAACTATTTTGAAAATAGCTTTTAAGTAAACATACCAAATGTTGTAATAATTAGATTATCATACATTAAGTTCAAACGTAATTTCGGAGTTAAAATATCAGCAGCCTGATTAATTATACTTTTTACATATTGAAATATATGTAATAGCTCTTAAGTAAACATATCAAACGTTGTAATAATTAAATTATCATACTGTAGTATATCCACAGATATTGCTAGTAAAAAGAGTTAAATCAAGATTATTATACTTTTTACATATTGAATTATTAGGTAATAGCTCTTAAGTAAACATATCAAATGTTGTAACAGTTAAATTATCATACTGTAGTATATCCACAGATATTGCTAGTAAAAAAGAGTTAAATCAAGATTATTATACTTTTTACATATTGAACTATTTGGTAATAGCTCTAAGTAAACATATCAAATGTTGTAATAATTAAATTATCATACTGTGTATATCCACAGGTCCTGCTAATACTAATAATTATATGGTTTCTAGTACTTTTTTTTATTTAATAATAGTCATTTGTTTGCAGTTATATAATTTCAGACCCTATTTTGACCTAGAGATGGACCCTAATAGGTACTACTACTCCTGGTTAGAGTGGACCTGGAGTAATGACAACTGGATGTAGTTTAGTGTCATATCCAGGATAGCTCTTTTTTTAAGGTCGGGTTTACCCCACTGCCGAGGATGCAGTGGGGTAAACCGACAGGATGATGAGGAACCATTGGCTTAGGAGATTTTAAAAAAGTATATAATATATATATATATATATATATATGTGTGTGTGTGAGAAAAATGAAAGCGAATCCGACAATTATTTGAAAGATAAATGGAAAGAAAATGTTGTATAGATACTCAAATTTAATTTCTTTATTATTATTACTAGCAAAAGAAAAAAACACCCTCCGGAAATGAAAAAACATTTTTGAAAGATATTGCTTGAGGAGTGAAGTTAAAAATAAAGTTGGAGAGTTGAACCATAAATCATGAAATCCTCAAATTTATTAAAGGAGTAAAAAAAAAACAAAAAAAACAAAAAACAATTTGAAATCAAAAACTAAGTTCTATTAACTTTGAATATCTATTAAGATAAAACAAACTATATATAAATATATGATACCGGGATGTAACTATTAAAACTTGTTTAAAAAACAATGAGAACTGTCTAATGTGTATGTTCAAATTTTGAGTGTATTATTGTATGCTATGATGATTTCGGGTAATGACGTAAGCAGTGACTATGTTTGTTACAGACAAAAACCAGAAGCGAATCTCCATTATTAATAATTTATTTTATATTTAAAATAATTAATTATACAATGTATACAAGTACAAACTCTTGGTCGAAAACATGTCGTATTTCAATAAATACATTTTTATTCATACAACAAAATGCCATTCAAAAAAATACCAGATGAAAAAAAACTTACCTTCAAATGTAAATGGCAATTGTTTCTTGCCTCTTCTGATATTACTGCCAGCCTCTAAAAGAAAGAAAGAAAAAGTCACATTTTTGCTTTGTAAAAAATTTCCCCATTTATTCTGTGTGATACTGTGGTTGAAGACGACATGGTCAGAATAAAATAAATAAGAAAAGAATAAGTTAAGTCCGGCAAAAGTAAAAGGGTGGTGGCTGGACCTTTTTACGAATCCAAAGATTAGGTCATAAAGTTTAAAGGACCTGTATGCCACCATGAAATGGACCACTTGTGATAATATCTTAGGCACCAGTATTAAAAGCAAAAAGGATTTTTTAGGAGAAATTCTCTTTTGAAAAAATTAATGATCAACATATGAAGACGGATTGTCTGGAAAAATATTTAAGTACTTTAATTTTAATGGTTAATGGCGACTAGAAGTCACGATTTATTTAAGTCCTGGCCATTTGTGTGGTCCGGAGAAGATGTATGGGAAAGGGAATTTGACATAAATACAACTAAACTCAAGCCCTAAGTTAGTTAGCACCCGGGATTGAAGGGCCAAGTTCGCAGTAGGGATAGCAGCAGAAGCCAGCCAGCGAGTATCAACACACCCTTCTTCCATGTGTCTTGTTTACACTTGTTGTTGTTGTTTGTTCTTAATCCTTGTGAGCCTGTTTTTCGACTCGTGCTTAAATTTGGCCAGACATAATTCACAACGTTGATCTAGACAAGTACATCGAAAAGCAGAGTGCAGAACAGGTCTTCTTCACATCTGTACTTGGTCAGTTTGTTAAAATGCATATCAAACCTTGTGGCATTTAATGCCAAATTTTGTTTATTCAGATTATTACGATTCTTTTCTTTTCTTTTTTAAAAATTTAGCCCATGAATTATATTATAAAATTATATGTATGGACTGGTTGTTTAGGGAGGTTCTGCAAATGCATGTGAGTCTAGTGCTTAAGGCACTGAAGAGACAGAGTTCTTTTTTGGCGGAAGTGGAATAGTGGGATATTTATTCAATTTTGTATTTATGATTTTATCAATATGAAAACCTGTTTTATATTTGCAAGGAGTTGTGTCTCATGCTTCTGGCTTGTGCCAGACTAACAAAGGGCACTAGTGGGTTGGTTGGTTTTAGCATGTCAACCCTTGCTGGCCGTATTTTATGCTGAAGACATTTGTTTTAGTCATTTTTGATGGGTACTCAATTTTCTAAAAACATTTTTTTTCTATTTAAACATAGATGGCGACCCTAACAGGTACTACCACTCTGGCGTCAGTGACCTGGAAGTAGTGTGATGAAGAGCTCCAGAATCAGAGTTTAATGTCATACTAAGCCTCCTTCTATCCACATATGATAAAAAGGCTGGGCTTGCCATAAGATAATTAAGGTGGGGACAATCGTATAGTGCTAGGGCTTTACATGACCAGCCTTCTAAGCCTAAGTAAGGGCCAAATGGGTATTGCATGCTTGACTGATCAGCCCCCCTGTTCCATCTTAAGCCTCACAGCACCACCACTGTCAACAGTGGCTCCATTGGTGCGTGGGAGTCTACCCCTCTGCAGAGGGCAGTTGATGTATTCGAAAGCACCCAGCAAAAGGCTTAGTAAATAGACTGACTAGCAAACACCAGCCAAAAAACTTGTTAGTCTTGGATTTGCCTGAAGGTTGCGTTTTTTTTGTTTTTTTTTCGGCATATCAAACCTCAAGGGTCATTTAATGCGGGGAACCAAAAATTGTTTTAAAAAAAATTTCCCATTTTCTTAAAAATGCCATAATACAATTTTACTTATAAACTCATGTTTTTCATTAAACCCATAGAATGGACCCAAACAGGTACTACCACTCCAGTCAGAGTGGACCCAGGTAGCAATATGTGATAAGGGGTGCCCACATTCACCAAACCCCAGAATGAACCTCAACCCTCTCTG
>CM042182.1:39120107-39174479 GCA_023376005.1 Doryteuthis pealeii | reverse complement strand
ACATTTAGTTTAAATAAAAGTAAAAATAAAATTAACCACAGTTTATTTCTTCTTGTTAATGGATTTCTTTAAGATTTATCCCGATATTTTTGCTCATATTCAATAAGATAAAACCAAACAATTATAAATCAATAATACCAAGCACATATTTATTAAAATCAAATTTTTAAGATCAATATGCAAATTAGCCTTCTCGCTCACACTGTAAACCTCTATTTTGTTGTATATATAAATATAATTACATGTTATTAGTATGTAGATATGGTCAACAGTATTGATAATGTAAAACAATTTTATTAATAATTAAGGTTTAAATAAAAATAAAATCATGGAGAATGGAACGAGAATAACTAAAGGAATTTGACTTGAGTTGTAATATAGTTTCGGTTACAGACAGAAAAGCACACAATCTCTATTATAATAAGATTTGTATTTGTAAAAAATTATATTTAATGTTTTATCACCTTTAAAAAAAATCGAGTCCAACCATAATTTAGTTTAATTCGTTCTGCTCGTAACTCGTATATCAAATCAATTTTTCCCATTGAAATAAACTGAAATGCCATTAATACGTTTCAGCCCATAAAAAACACACTATTTTTAAAAATATTTTTTTCGTTACATTTTTTAAATAATTAATTCCTAACCGTTAGGCATGACATAATCCCAGACGGGTTGATATGCCGTTAACATCAATCAACAAACAATCTTTGCACAAGTTCTAATTGAGTACGAATAATTATATGGTTTCAAGTAATTATTTCTATTTAATAATAATAATTTATTTACACACAGTCATATGATTTCAAGTAACTTGTAATAATCCTTAGTAAACAATTATATAAGTAACTATTCTTAATACAAATAATTTACACATAGTTATATGGTTTCAAGTAACTAATAATAATAATAATAATAATAGTCTTTATAAAACAATTATAACTTTAAGTAACTATTCTTAATACAAATAATTTACACACAGTTATATGGTTTCAAGTAACTAATCTTATTATAATGGAGATTGTGGGTTTGTCTGTCTGTAACCGAAACTATATTACTATACAAATCACAATTCCCTTTATTATTTGCATCATTTAATTATTAATAAAATTGTTTAACATTATTAATACTGTTGACCATATCTACATAATAATAACATGCAATTGTATTTATATATACAACAAAATAGCGGATTACAGTGAGAATGGGAAGGCTAATTTGCATATTGATATTAAAAATTTGATTTTGATAAATATATGCTTAGTATTATTGATTTCTAATTGTTTGGTTTTATCTTATTGAATATGAGCAAAAATCTCGGGAAGAAATCCATAAACAAGAAGAAATAACTGTAATTTTATTCTTTACTTCCTATTTTAACTAATAAGTTAAATTAGGAAAATTTACCAATGAAAGACAGGAGTAATGAAAAATGATGGAAGAGTTAGTTTCAAAGTTGTTCTATCTTTCAATCATACTCCCTCTGTTCCAAATCTTTTTATCTGCATTCTTATTCAGTTTCATTAGCCTTTCTAATTTAATATGATATTTTATTATATTAAAACTTAAATACTTGCACCTGGAGGGTGCATATATTTGCTAGTAATAATAATAATAATAATAATCTTTATAAAACAATTATAACTTTAAGTAACTATTCTTAATACAAATAGATTACAATCGTATATAAAGTATTCCTATCTAAAAAAAAAAAAAAAAAAAAAAATTGCATTGTTCTATGTTTTCAAGTATATTAATAATTTATATACAGTTATATGGGTTAAATTGAACTTAACGGACCTAAATTCCACCATTGTATGTCACCCCGCCGAAAGAAAAAAAATACCAAAAATCAGGAAATTAACCAAATTTAATGAAATTTTCAGTGTTGATATATTAATGAATAAAAGATATAATGCACCAGTTATTTTATTTAAAAACTTTTACATTTTTTCAGGTCAGTTAACTTTGAACCATGTATTTTTGAGGTGTAACGCAGATTCTCAAAGATACATGGTTCAAAATTAACTTACCTGAAAAAATGTAAAAGTTTTTGAATAAAATAACTGGTGCATTATATATTTTATTCATTAATATATCAACACTGAAAATTTTCATTAAATTCGGTTAATTCCCTGATTTCTTTTTTTTTTTTTTTTTTTTTTTTTTTTTTTTCTCGGTGGGTGACATAGAATGGTGGAATTTAGGTCCGTTAAGTTCGATTTAACCATAAGTCTATAACAAGTCATCCAATTGTTTAAATTCAAAAAATTATCCCGTCCAATCAGCCAAGGCTGTAGAATACACCGACTGCACCTCTGACCTGTGATGCTTAAGGACAGAATCCTAGTGGCTGATCAGTCCATGACCTGCAACATTCCACTTTGGCTCTTAGATGGATGGTTGGGTCAGCTGATCACATCAAGCCCTAGCACCTATATGATTATTATGACCTGTAGAAGGCGCCGAGTTAGCAGACAAGAACAACAAGCAAGCTGTAACTTAAATACAGTCCTTGCATCCCCGAAGTGAACTTGTCAGAGTTCATAGTATAACCCAAATCGCATTCATAACAGAGCTGAATACTTGACACAAAATCCAACATGCCCATATGGCCCTTATGGTAAATTTCCAACCTTTTTTATCATATGGGTGCTAGAAGGCGGTGACTGAGGGTCTACATGTCCTGGGAATAACGTTATTCCAGTTTTGGAGGTTTGGGGAATGTGGAGCACCCCTTCATCACCATTGCTCCCAGGTCAACTCTGACCTGGAGTGGTAGTACCTGTTAGGGTCTCATCTATGGGTTAAATAGAAAAACATGAGTTTATAAAAATTTAGTATCCATTAAGAATTAACATTTCAAAACTTTGTCGGCATTAATTGACCCACTGAGGTTGATATGCCGTAAACCAAACCAAACTGGCAGCTGAGGCTGTATATTACACATACTGAACCTCTGCAGTGGTGACGTGTGATGCTTAAGGACGAAATCCTCAAGACTGACCTGCAACATTCTAATTTGGCCCTTACTTAGACTAGACGTATGGTAGGCTCCGCTGGTCACATCAAGCCCTAGCATCTATATGATTGTTCCAACTGTGTTGCCCTCTATGGTAAACCTCCAATCCTTTTTATTATGTATGTGCTAGAAGGTGGTGGCTGAGGGTCCTGTGTTTGACATTAAACAATATCTAATGGTGAAGTTCCAATTCTGGAAAAAAAAAAAAAGCACCCACCCAATAACATTTTAAGAAAAAATCAAAGAAAAATATCCAAATTATCCACATGTCTACACAGATGGATCTAAACAAAATAACGCAACAACTAGTGCAGCCATTATCAATAAAAAAACTATAATTAAAAAAAATCTTCCTAAAGAAACCTCAATTTTTAGTGCAGAGATCTATGCAATAGACCTGGCACTTGACTTGATTACCAAAAGCAGGAACTCAAAACACATAATATTTTCTGACTCCCAATCTGCTATAGTAGCAATCATGAACAAAAAAATAAATAACCCATTAATAGCTAAACTACTCACCAAATTCAATAATATCAACCAAAAAGAAATTATACTTTGCTGGATACCAAGTCACATCGGAATCCAAGGAAATGAAATAGCAGACTCAGCAGCAAAAACAGCTAAAAACAACCCACTTGATACACACTTTAAAATACCTTTTACAGACTTAAAAAGAACCATAAACATATACACAAAACAAAAATGGCAAAATTATTGGAATAACTTCCAAAACAACAAACTACATGAAATAATGCCACAAATAGGAAAACTTCAAATAAATCAAACCAAAATATCCAGAAAAGAAGAAGTAATATTATCCAGACTAAGAATAGGACACTCATACATTACCCATTCATACCTCCTCAAAAAAGAAGCAGCCCCATATTGCATACCATGCCAAAAACCCTACACAATCAAACACATATTAACAGAATGTAGCAGCCTAAAACAAATACGAAAAAAATACTACCAAACAACAAATCTAAAACAGATATTCTACCAAATAAACCAAGAAAAACTACTTGGATACATAAAAGAAGCACACATCTACAACAAAATCTTAAAATCTTCCAAAAAAATGAAGACACAAAAATATATGTTAAAAAAAATCATCTAAAAGTTTCACTCACAAAAGAAAATATGTCAAAAAAAAAACCTTTAGAAAATTAAACATTATCACCAATTCATTTCAAAAATGTAGGCGGCATTAAATGACCCATTGAGGTTGATATGCCGTAAAACAAGAAAAAATCAATCAAATAAATCGAACCAATTCTGGGGCTCTGGGGATTATGTAGTACCCCTTCATTGCCATTACTCCCAGGTCCACTCTGATTCGGAAGATAGGACCTGTTAGGGTCCCATCTATGGGTTAAATAGAAAAAAAATGAGTTTTAAAAAAATGTTCTAAAAGAATGAATAAAAGAAAATGTCTTCAGCATAAAATAACCCAACAAGGGTTGACATGTTGTAAAATCCAACTATTAAGTCAGTCAGTTAGTCTACTGTTGGTTTGAACAACTGGCTAAGCACAACTGAAGAAGTGTCTAAGACAGTTGGTATTTATGGAAATCAAGAATAGTCCATTCATGTATTTGGGTGATCCCATTCCTTGAGTTCTGATTGGCTGCTTGGTTTCTATAATATTGTGGAGTTTCATATATACCCTGTCATTCTGCAGTAGTGTTGCAGCAAGACAGGTTCTTATTTAAGTTACGATTGCTTGTTGCTGTGTCTTACCAATTAGCTTGATTATTCTATACCAACAAACCAACCAATTTAAGAGAGCAATGCACAACGTGTCAGCGCACCAACTACCACGATACTACCAACGCCAAAATATTACAAATCTTTTGACTCACCTTAGTATCTACCGAATAGTAAATAAATAAATGAATAAAAGAAAGAAAAATAAAACCTTTTCACAATCAGAACGAAAAAGACAAAAAATCATAGACAAAAAAAAAAAAAGAAATTTTTTTTTTAAATCGGCTCACACGTTCATAAAAGCAAGAATAGGATTTTTTTCTTGTTTTTTGTTTTTGCTTTTCATTTTTCATTTTTTTCTTCTTCTCTCTCCATAAAAGCAAGTGTTGAACGCTTAATTGTACAGACACTATTGAAAAATCAATATATGTCTGCGCCAATTTTTGGAGTACTGCTGACTCTCTTTCTGTCGTGTGTTGTCAATCTTCAATACTTTTTTTTTTTTTTTTTATATACACTATATTTTTAAATCTTATTATAATGGAGATTGTGTGTCTGTCTGTAACCGAAACTCTCACCACCAATGTCACAATTCCCCTTAGTTATTCACGTTAGTATTCTCAATGGTCATCAAATCATTATTTAATCAATATTAATTATCATCTTATTAATCATTAATGTTTTTCAACCAGGAGACGTAGCATTGTGCTTGTCTCGAAAATTGTCTGTCTATCTATCTATCTATCTATATATCTATCTATCCCAGTCTGTTTCTAGTCTGTTCTTATCTTTCTATCTCAGTCTGTTCTTATCTATCAATCTATCTATCTCAGTCTGTTCTTATCTATCTATCTATCATATATATATATATATATATATATATATATATAAAAACAAGGATTCAACATATTCTCTACTAAAGACTCCTTTTTATATTAGGACATTTCTCTCATACAACTCTGTATAAGCTCTTCCTTGTATCTTAATGTCATGTTTGTGTTCTATTCTGTTTGCTCAGGCAATAAAATATTCTTGTTATTACTCCTTCATGAATTGTTCTTGCATTTATTCTGTATGAAATAAACAATATTCAACCAATTGTCGTTCTTCTACAATTTCAACTATTTTTCAGACAGGAGATGTTGCATTGTATATGTCTCAAACTATCAGTCTGTTCATATCTATCTTAGTACATTCCTATCTATACATAACAAGGACTTAACACTTTCTTTACAAAATACTCCTTTTCATATGAGGACATTTCACTCATACAACTCTGTATAATCTCTTCCTTGTATCTTAATGTTTGTTATTTAATCATTATTTAATTAATATTATCTTAAAAATCATCATTATTATTAATTATTCTTAATCATCTTATTAATCATTATTATTATTATTACTAGCAAATATATGCACCCTCCGGATGCAAGTATTTAAGTTTTAATATAATAAAATATCACATTAAATTAGAAAGGCTAATGAAACTGAATAAGAATGCGGAAAAAATTGGAACAGAGTGGGTATGATTGAAAAATAGAACAACTTTGAAACTAACTCTTCCATCATTTTCCATTACTCCCGTCTTTATTGGTAAATTTTCTTAATTTAATTATTTAGTTAAATTAGGAAGTAAAGAATGATATTACAGTTATTTCTTCTTGTTAATGGATTTCTTTTAAGATTTATCCCCGAGATTTTGCTCATATTCAATAAGATAAAACCAAACAATTAGAAATCAATAATACTAAGCATATATTTATTAAAATCAAATTTTTAATATCAATATGCAAATTAGCCTTCCCATTCACACTATAAACCGCTATTTTGTTGTACATATAGATACAATTGCATGTTATTAGTATGTAGATATGGTCAATAGTCTTAATGATGTAAAACAATTTTATTAATAATTGGGTTTTAAATAAAATAAAGTCAGGGAGAATGTGATGTAAATAACAAAGGGAATTGTGGCTTCTATAGTAATATAGTTTCGGCTACAGACAAACACACAATCTCCATTATAATAAGATTATCATTATTAATTGCTATCTTGGGCACTGGTTCAGTTGTGCTTAGCCAGTTACTGTTGTCCAAACCAACAGTATACTGATTGACTGGCTGGTTCAGTTATGCTTGGCCAGTTGCTGTTGTCCAAACCAACAGTATACTGACTGACTTCAATATTCATGGACAGGGTGCTTTGAGCTCCCAACTCACATAATACTTACCATCACAGTGGGATTCCAACTACCGTCGAGTTGGCAGACAAAGGTAGCAAGCAAGCCATAACTAAATGCACTTCCTGCAACCATAATGCTTTGAGCCCCTAACACTTGTGTCACATGGCATACATTTTATGGTAATTTTCACCTATAGTTGGCTAAATTCCTAGCAAATAAGGCAATTAGAGTAACATCCCTTGACTTTCACTTTGAAACAAGCCGGTAGCCATTTAGAAAGTCTCTGTGTGAAATAAACAAATCTTAGAAACTTTTTCAAAAACAATACAACTGCATGCTTTAACACAAAAATATCATAAAATGTGTTCTTAATAACAATTAAGTTCATTTCAAATAATGCGCACGCACAATTTTATGCTAGGAATTTAGCCAACTAAAGGTGAAAATTACCCACTTTATTGTGCTATGATCTTTCTTCTACAAGATCATTTGAATGAGAATTGGTCAGTCAGATTAGAAATGATATCAATTTTTCTGAAACATCCTTCTATCTGATGGTGAGGTTCCAGTTCTGGAGCTCTGAGGAATGTGGAGTACCCCTTCATCACCACTGCTTCCAGGTCCAATGGAACATATTTGTATCTATGTTTCTTTTCTTTGCAGGTTAAATTTTTGGTAATTTTCACCTTTAGTTGGCTAAATTCCTAGCATAAAATTGTAATTCTGAAATGAACTTAATTGTTATTAAGAACACATTTTATGATATTTTTATGTTAAAGCATGCAGTTGTATGTTTTTTGAAAAAGTTTCTAAAATTTGTATATTTCGCATAGACACATTCAAAATGGCTACCGTCTTGTTTCAAAGTGAAAGTCAGTTGGCTAAATTCCTAGCATAAAATTATCTGAAATGAACTTAATTGTTATTAAGAACACATTTTATGATATTTTTGTGTTAAAGCATGCAGTTTTATTGTTTTCGAAAAAGTTTCTAAGATTTATTTATTTCGCATGGATACTTTCAAAATAGCTACCAGCTTGTTTCAAAGTGAAAGTCAAGAGGTTACTTTAATTGCCTTATTGCTATGAATTTAGCCAACTAAAGGTGAAAATTACCAATTTTTGTATCTGTTTTTTTTCATTGCAGGTAAAATTTCTACCGTTCGTTTTTACCTGTGAAATTTGTAATGGAAAGCGAATCCAAAGAATCAAGCAGAGTTTAAAACACTTGATGTTTGATTAGAGCACCTGCTGCCAGGTGAGTCCATTTTTAAAAAGAATTTGTTTGCTTAGAAAGTGAAAAAAAAAATGGGTGGGGGGACATGTAACGCTCATTTAAAGGGGTATTTACAGATTACACACAGCTGCAAATGGAAGAAATTGCAACAGAAACTGAACAGAGGCTAAGAACGGGTTGGTTGGATTTAATGGCATGTCAACACTTGTTGGGTTATTTTATGCCAAGGACATTGTTTTATTTATTCTTGACACGTATTAAACAAAATGTTTTTTTAAACTCAATTTTTCTATTTCAGCAGTCATCATAATAATTGAAATATTAATTGGCTGGTTAGATTTTACGGCATCTCAACCATTGTTGGGTTATTTTATGCCAAAGACATTTTGTTTTATTCGTTCTTGATGGATAGTCAACATTTTTTTAAGTCAACTCAATTTTTTTTAAAAACACATTTATTTCTATTTAACTGACAGGTATTACTTCTCTGGCTAGAGTGGACATGGGAGTAATGGTAATGAAGGGGTACTCCACACTCCCTTGAGCCGAAGGACTGGAACTTCACCATTAGATGCAGCTTAATGTCAACCCCCAACCCTTTTTATCATACGGATGCTAGAAGGCAGTGGCTGAGGGTCTTCATACCCTGGGTATGATGTTAAACTGCATCTGATGGTGAGGTTCCAATTCTGGAGCTCTGGGGAATGTGGAGCACCCCTTCATCACCATTACTCCCATGTCCACTCTGACTTGGATTGACCCTACCCTATTGCCCTTATGGCAAACCCCTAACCTTTTTATCATATATGTGCTAGAAGGCAGTGGTTGAGGGTCTTAGTCTCCTGGGTATGATGTTAAACTCTATTTGATGGTGAGGTTCCAGTTCTGGAGGTCTGAGGAATGTGGAGCACCTCTTTATCACCATTGCTTCCTGATTAACTCTGACCCTGAGTGGTAGTACCTGTTAGGTGTTTGATCCACACTGAGTGCCCCATACTTTTGGCTTTGTACCAAAAGAAGAGAAAAGGAAAGAGTGAGAGAGATATAGCAGAATAAAGAGGGGAGAAAGAGAGTAAATGATAGTGATGATAAGAGAGAGAAAAAAAGAGATACAGTACTGAGAGAGAGAGAGAAAGAAAGTGATATAGCAAAGAATGAGTGGGGGGGGGGCGAGAGAGAGAGAGAGAAAAAGTAAGAGAGGAAAAGAAAGTGATATAGTAAAGAATAGTGAGGCTGAAAAAGAAAGTGATATATAGTAAAGAATAAGAGGGGAGAGAGAAAGAGAGAGTGATTTAGCAAAGTAAAGAATAGAGGGGCCGAGAGAGAAAGTGATATAGTAAAGAATGGGGA
Organism: Doryteuthis pealeii; assembly: GCA_023376005.1. NCBI lineage: Eukaryota > Metazoa > Mollusca > Cephalopoda > Myopsida > Loliginidae > Doryteuthis > Doryteuthis pealeii. Next base: position 39,164,978 of record CM042182.1, on the reverse strand, counting down.
GGGTCAAAGAGAGAGAGAGTGAGCAAAGTAAAGAATAGAGGGAGGGGGCTGATAGAGAGATTGAAAATGAGAGAGTAAAAGAGAGAGAGAAATGGTAGTGACAATGAGCAAAAGAAAGTAATATAACAGAGAAAGAATAGAGAGAGGGGAAAATTGATATACAGAGAGGAACAGAGAGAGAGAGAGAGAGAGTGAGTGAAAACAGGTGAGAATCCTAATTAAAGGTGACACTTTTGGTAGGTTAATTGATAAAGGTGTTGACCTTTTAAAGTCGAGCTCTTCAGGTGTGGGAGGTGAGTTTTTGGTGTCATGTTCAAAAATTTAGCCTCTCAAAAAGGTAAACTGTGTCTTGCTATAAAAAAAGCGGACATTTTAACAAAAATAACTATCTTAAAAAAAAATTAGATAAATAAATAAAGAGGGGGGGGATAATTTTTGTTGCTCACCCCCCCCCCCCCCAGAAGACCAAATTAGACTGGAAATTGCTTTATTCACTCAGAATATTTAGGAGGAGGGTGAGGTCCTTGTGGCCAATGTGCTGGACTTTAACATCATAGTTTAACATGTCACATTATTATGTTCCCTATTGGACTAATACCATTGGGAAAGGTATGGACCTTCCTTTTACAAGGATGGCTTTGGCATTAAATAACCCACTCAGGTTGATATGCCATTAAACAATTGTACCATGAATTGAACTCACTCACAATGGTCTGCTAGTCTAGTTTGCCATTCCCAACTATGGGTTAAATAGTAACACTACTGTTCTTCTACAAGGATGGCTTTGGCATGAAGGTTGATATACCATTAAACAATGAAACCAACATCTGAATATTTTTAATAAAATATCTATATATATACACTGTGTTTCCCAGAAAATAATACAGGAAAATAATACAGGGCTTATATTAATTTTCACCCCCCAAAAAAAATAATACGGGCTTATTTTTTTGGGGGGGGATGATAAAGACTAACCTCACTCATTCCGGATATTACTGGGTGTGTACTGCATCTAGTGCAAGAATTAAAAAAAAAAAAAAAACAAAAAGTTTAGACCTTCTCCTACACTGGTTGCCATACCAGGGGAACATATAACATTTTTTGGGACCCAGACAAGCAAAATATATTATGTATTTAACTATAAAAATACAATGGGATTTTTAAACAACGAATGGCTAGGGGGGAGGTCCCACCATATTAGAATAGGATTAAGATTAAAGGGGGACAATAGGTAAAAAAAGAAAAGGTTGGGAACCATTGAACTAGACTAACTCCACTTTTACTGTGTAAAAAAAAAAAAAAGACAAAGAAAATTTTTTAGAAAATGGTTTATTCATTTTTCTTTCCATCTTTTTTATTCATTTTTCTTTCCATTTTTTGCGTCTCTTTTGCTTTTTTCCTCGTCAATTCTTTATAATCGGCTTCTTGTCCTTCCATTTGAGTATAAATTTCCTTTACTTTTCGTTTTCGGTGAGAATCTCTGTAAAATAGAAATGATAAACATGGTAAGATCAATTAATATTGGAATCGAGAGGGGGAATGGGAAGAGGAGAAAGACTGGAATAGAGAGGGGGGAGAGAAAGGAATACACTGAAATTGATAGAGAAAGAAACTGATAGAGAAGAGTAAAGAGAGGGGGGTACAGTGTATCAGGATAGAGAAGTGAGAAGAAACAGTGAGTGAGACAAAATAAGAACAAGGAAAGACTGAAAATAAAAAAGCATAAAGAAGTATACATATCATATAGAGAGATCAATTAATATGGAAACAGTGAGGAGGGGAGGAGGGAGGGGAGGAGGGAGACTGAGACTGTGTGAGAAAGACACAGAGAGGGATAGGAAGAGCGAGAAGGAAACTGAAAATGATAGTGACATGAAGAGAGAGAGGGAGACAATAAGAAGATAGAGAGAAATAGTGCCAGTTGATTCTTACCTACAGGCAGAACACTTTGAAATTGGCAAAACATTGTTTGAAAAAATTTTTTTTTTTTGTGAGGACTTAGAAGTTGATAAATATCAATGAGAGGTTAACACTTTTAACCACTTGATAGCCATTGCCTAACATACAAATATAAACAGCATAATTTCTTAAAGTTTTGATTTTTTTCATTGATTGGAACTTGTTTTCTTTATATCTAATATTTAACCCTTTTCTTTTCATCCCTTATATTCTTTATAACACTACAACAAGACATTTTTTGTGAGGACTTAGAAGTTAATAAATGTCAGTAAAAGGTAAATGTAAACGGAAAAAAACACACACACACTCTTAACATTCTTCTAAGTCCAGAGTCCCATTCCTATAAGGATTTATCAATAAATGGCTAAAAATGACCTTTTCATTTCAAGTTACCTGTTATCTCCCTTGAATTGAAGACTTCTAAATATGTTTAATATTACATTTAAACAAATGCTATCATTTGGGGCAGATTAGGAAAATTAATGTGATTTCTGGCTGGGCGGAATAGGATCTTAAGAGTTAATGTAAACAGTACAATTTCTTTATTTGCATTTCTTCCTTTATCGGTTTCGTTCTATTCTTTATCCCACTACACTTAGAAGTTAATGAATGTCAGTAAGAGGTTAATGTAAACAGGACAATCCTTGTTTTTTTTTTTTTTCATTGTCTTTATCCCACTACCATAAGAGGCCATAGATTTCAACTAAGCATTTCCTGAAAACTGACAAGGGATTTTTATTGGAGCATTTTTTGTGAGGACTTAGAAGTTAATGAATGTCAGTAAGAGGTTAGTGTAATCTTTTCAATGATTAGAAAAAGTCATAACTTGTTTTTTTGGGTTTTTTTTTTTTTCATAAAATATCAAACACTTTATTTCTACATTTTTGTCTATACTTGCTTTGACCCCCCCCCAAAAAAAAAACCACACACACACACACACACACACTAAGAGACCATGAATTTCTATTTGGTATTTATTGAATCCTACCTTACTGTAGTGCTGTTGGAGAAAATCAATAAGCCATAATACTGGACTTTTTTTTCTGATGACTTAGAAGTTAATAAATATCAGTAAGAGGTTAATGTAAATAGTACAATCTTTGATTAGAAAAAGTCATAACATTTTTTTTGTCTTTATTTGTACCCCCTCCCCCAAACACAATTTTTCTTCTTTTTTTTGCACCCCCCCAAAAAAAAAACAACACACACAATAATAAGAGACCATGGATTTATTGATTCCTACCTTACTGTAGTGCTGTAATGAGCCATAATCCTGGACTTTTTTTTGTGATGACTTAGTAGTTAATAAATATCAGTAAAAGGTTAATGTAAACAGCACAATCTTTTCAGTTTTGATTTTTCAATGATCAGAAAAAAGATCCTAATTTGTTTTCTTTTTATTTCTCCCTTTATTTATTTCTTTCTTTGGTCTATCACTTCTGACACCCCCACAATCAAACTCAGCGTTTATTTAATCATACATTTCTGTAGTCCCATTGGAAAAAAAAAAATCAATTGCTTATTCTCGACATAACTAAAACTGACAATAATTTGTGAGGACTTAGGAGTTAATAAATATCAGCAAGAGGTTAATGTAAACAGCACAATATTTTCAGTTTTGATTTTTCAATGATTGGAAAATATTCCTAAATATTCCTAATTTGTTTTCTATTTAACCCTGTTCTTTTGTCTATCTCTTCTATTCACCCCCATTCAATAAGAAAGAGACCCTGGATTTCAACTTGGTATTTATTGCACTGTAGCTCTGTTGAAAAAAAATCGATGGTTTATTCCTGGCATTACCAAAACTGACAATAATGGGTTATAATACTGAACTTTTTTTGTGAGGACTTAGGAGTTAATAAATATCAGTAAGAGGTTAATGTAAACAGCACAATATTTTCAATGATCAGAAAAAGTTATAACTTGTCTCCCTTTGTTTTCTGATTAACCCCCTTCTATTCCCCACCCTCCTCATTCAATAAGAGACCCTGGATTTCAATTTGGCATTTATTGAATCATAATTGTTTCATTGGAAAAATCCAATGGCTTATTTTTGACATTACCAAAACTGACTATAATTTGTGAAGACTTAGGAGTTAATAAACATCAGTAAAAGGTAAATGTAAACGGAACGATCTTTTCAGTTTTGATTTTTCAATGATCAGAAAGTCATAACTTTTTTTGGTAATGTATGAGGAAGTGCGTCCCGGTCTCCTGCCTCAAGAGTTGCTGCCCGTTGACTATTAAAATAACGACCCAGCTCAGTCTATTCAAAACTATCTATCTCAATTTGTTCATATTTATCTATATTACTTTAAATACTAAGATTTTTTTTTATTCATGTTTGTTTAATGTCTTGTTTTTAGTTTAAATAAACAAGAATTATGACAAAAAAAGCGACCCCCCCCCAAATACATTTACTTGTCGAAAATATCTATCTATATTTGTTTGTTTATCTATCTATCTATCTCAGTCTATTCCAAACTGTATCCATCTTCATATCTAAACAAGAATTATGACAAATTATGATAAATAAACAAGAATTACGACGAGCTGTGGTTGTTATTTTGATAGTCACCAGGTAGCGGTTTTTGAGGCAGGAGACCGGGACGCACTTCCTCATAAATTACCCCTTTTTTTTTTTTTTACATCTAATATTTAACACTTTTCTTTGTCTACATTTGCACCCCTACACACACACACACACTTAATAAGAGACCATGGATTTATACTTGGTATTTATTGAATCATATTTTAACATAGCTCCATTGGAAACAATAAACAGTTATCAAAACTGACAATAATGGGTTATAATACTGGACATTTTATGTGAGGACTTAGAAGTTAATAAATATCAGTAAGAGGTTAATGTAAACAGCATAATCTTTTCAGTTTTGATTTTTCAATGATCAGAAAGACATAACTTTGTTTTCTGTTTAACCCTCTTTGTCTACATTCAGATTTCTTTTGTTTATTCCTTCTACCCCCACGCCACGCCCCGCCCCGCAATAAGAGACCTTGGTTTTCAACTTGGCATTTATTGAATCAAACCTTTCTGTAGTTCCGTTGTTTATTCTTGACATTCCAAAGAAGACTATAAATTTATGTCTCACTTTTTATTTCATCAGTAAACATAGACATAACCTTAAATTATATTTTTATGAGGACTTAAAAAAAATTAAATTGAAAACGTTATATAGAGCTGGTACATACAATACATTTCGTGATATCCAGAAAAAAGAATCATAACCATAGTTATTCTTCACCCTCCCCTCCCTTTTTTTACTTTTATTTTATAGTAATATTCTAGACTATTAACTTTTAAGTTCTCACAAAGAATAAACATCAGAGAGGTTAATGTTAGGAAATCTTTACTTTGTGAGGACTTAAAAGTTAATAAACATCAGAGATAGGTTAATGTTAGGAAATCTTTACTTTGTGAGGACTTAAAAGTTAATAACATCAGAGAGGTTAATGTTAGGAAATCTTTACTTTGTGAGGACTTAAAGTTAATAAACATCAGAGATAGGTTAATGTTAGGAAATCTTTACTTTGTGAGGACTTAAAAGTTAATAAACATCAGAGATAGGTTAATGTTAGGAATCTTTACTTTGTGAGGACTTAAAAGTTAATAAACATCAGAGATAGGTTAATGTTAGGAAATCTTTACTTTGTGAGGACTTAAAAGTTAATAAACATCAGAGATAGGTTAATGTTAGGAAGTCTTTACTTTGTGAGGACTTAAAAGTTAATAAACATCAGAGATAGGTTAATGTTAGGAAATCTTTACTTTGTGAGGACTTAAAAGTTAATAAACATCAGAGATAGGTTAATGTTAGGAAATTGTTTTAGCTAAATAACTATTATATATGGTTAACAAAAAAAAATAAAGATACAGTTTAGCTAACCTATTGGACAATTTGTACTTTTAGGTAAAGAAATTATGAGTCTATATTTTTCCTAATTGCACTCTATAAGCAGAACTGGAGGTGCGTGGTCTAATGGTTAGAGTCGTAGGAAATGGACTCGTTGACCCAAGTTCAATTCCTCGACTGAAGCTGTTTGCATTTCACATAGCGCTAATAACCTTGGGAAAGGTATGAAACCAATTCTCCCTCCAGCTATGGATAAATAGCAGGGCAGACTGGGCTCTTTAACCATGGCTAGGTAACCAGTCTAGGAGAAGGAAAACTCTGAATTCAAACCTGTTAAACTCCGCTTAAGAAATTGACATTGTGTCACATCCTGCGTGTGCGGAGGGGTTGGTATATATATAAAGCAGAACTGAACTCGTTTAGGGAGGATTAAATGTTGGAAAAAAACATCAATTGACATAAGTAATTTATGCTTATTTCCTATAACTCCAACCTAAAAAAAAAAAAGGGGAACCACTCTGATTGACTAATAAATTATTCATTTATTAATCTACTAGGAAAAAAGAAGACAGGTTTAGGGTTAGTTTAATGGGAAAATAATGGCTAGATTAATTAACAGATAAAATTCATTAAGAGTGAGAGAATGACTTGGTTTTTTTTTCAATGACACAGTATCAACTTTTTGGTATAGAAATTATGAGCCTATATTTTTTGGGGCAATTTCTACTTTTTGGTATACAAATTATGAACCTATATTTTTCCTAATTGCACTTTATAAGCAGAACTGAACTCATTTAGGGAGGATTAAATGTTGGAAAAAAAACATCAATTGTGTATTATTGACATAAGCAATTTATGGTTATTTCCTATAATTCCAACCTAAGGGGTACCACTATGATTGACTGATAAATTATTTATTTATTGATCTACTAGGAAAAGAAGAACAGGTTTAGGTTAGTTTAATGGGAAAATAATGGCTAGATTAATTAACAGATAAAATTCATTAAGAGTGAGAGAATGACTTGGTTTTTTTTCAATGACACAGTATCAACTTTTTGGTATAGAAATTATGAGCCTATATTTTTTGGGGGGCAATTTCTACTTTTTGGTATACAAATTATATGAACCTATATTTTTCCTAATTGCACTCTATAAGCAGAACTGAACTCATTTAGGGAGGATTAAATGTTGGAAAAAAAACATCAATTGTGTATTATTGACATAAGCAATTTATGGTTATTTCCTATAATTCCAACCTAAGGGGTACCACTATGATTGACTGATAAATTATTTATTTATTTATTGATCTACTAGGAAAAAAGAAGATGGGGTTAGGGTTAGTTTAATGGAAAAATAATGGCTAGATTAATTAACAGATAAAATTCATTCAGAGTGGTTCCCCTTTTTTTTAGGTTGGAGTTATAGGAAATAACCCAATTTATGTCTCACTTTTTATAAAAATATATTCCCCCCAAAAATTCCGTTTTATTCCCCAAACCTCCAAAACTGGAACCTCACCATCAGATAGAGTTTAACGTCATTCCTAAGACATGTAATAGGTGCTAGGGCTTGACATGGCCAGCCGATTGATCGGAGGGGTCCTCTCCGACCGCCTGTCTAGCCCAAGAAAAATCTAAAGTGGAATATTGCAAGTCATGGACTGCTCAGCCACCTGGACTCTATCCTTAAGAATCACGGGTCGCCACCCACGGCCAACAGGTGGCCCCATTGGGGAAGTCTTACCCCTCTGCAGAGGTGCATTCTAACACCCCAGCCGACAGGGCGCCTGTTTTTTGTGATGACTTAGGAGTTAATAAATATCAGTATACACTTTTAATTTTTCAATGATTGGAAGAAGTCATAACTCAAATCATATTTTTATGAGGGCTTAAAAAAAATTCAATTGAAAAAAATTGTAGAGAGATTGTTTATTTGAATCTCAATTTTTATGATATCCACTAAAAAAAAAAATCATAACCATGGTTATTCTTTGCCTTCCCTCTTTTTAAAAAATTTATTTACTTTTATTCTATATAATATACTGGATTGTTTTTTTTTGTGAGGACTTAAAAGTTAATAAACATCAGAGAGAGGTTAATGTGAGAAAATCTTTAGCTAAATAACTATTATATTTGGGTAATGAAAAAAAAAAAAAAAGATTCAGTTTAGCTAACCCAATGGACAATTTCTACTTTTTGGTATACAAATTATGAGCCTATATTTTTCCTAATTGGCACTCTATAAGCAGAAATGAAACTATTTAGGGAGGTGGGGGTAGCAGAAGTGAAAGTGTTTAGGGGGGTGAGGGTACTTATTGAATATTGAAGAAAATCAATGGTGTATTATTGACATTAGAAATTTATGTCTCACTAGCAGTAAACACAGACATAACCCCAGATTATATTTTTATGAGGACTTGAAAAATATCGTAGAGAGCTTGTTTGAACTATAAATTGTAAACACAAATTTTATGATGTCCAGTAAAAAAAAATCATAACCATAGGTATAATATATATTATAATATACTGAATTGTTTTTTTGTGAGGACTTAAAAGTTAATAAACATCACAGAGAGGTTAACGTTAGGACATTTTTTTAGCTAAATAACTATTATACATGGTTAACAAAAAATGTCAACTGTATATGGCCCTGGACCGGTGAAGTAATTAACAGCATTGATCCCAGGGGGGCCATACCCCCAGACGAGATCAAGCGCACTTTTTACACCTACCAATCCCATCAGCTTCGGTTCATGGGTAGTCCCACATTAAAAAAACCTTGTGTCACATCCACTTACATGGGATGTGAGGTAAATATTTTATATGGTAAAACCTAATGGACAATTTCTACTTTTATTAAATTATGTGCCTATGTTTTTACAGCAGAACCGAACCTTTTTGAAGGGATATTATCTCATATTATATGTGTGTGTCTGCTTCTCTCTCGAAGAGTCCGGATTAAAAACAAGCTCTGATGGTGATTTTTATAAATCGAAATATTGTTCAATATTAGCTATGAATATGATATAAAATATATTCATTTTAACAATATTGTGTGTTTTCATATCCTTTTATCTATACTTATACCATCGGATTCATTTCCTTACTCTTAAGATATATATATTTACAAAAGTTATCTTAATCTGGGATAGGGGCAAAAATATACAATAGAATAAAAGTACAAATCAAGTGTGTGTGTGTGTGTGTGTGTGTGTGCGTGAAGAATAATGGTAAATAATTTCTACTTACTTTTCCATTTGTTCCTGGCGTTGGTGCCTTGCCAAGAAATGAGCATCTTTTTTGATTTCTCGAACAGCACCTTTCATTTCCTTCTTCACTTTGTATAAAAGTTTTTGACGCTCGTTTGTCTCAGCACTACAACCGGGTGTTTTCTTGTGACGATGATCCGAACTAGAAAAGAAAAAAAGACAATTATTATTATTATTATTATTGGTTTTTAAGGGACAAAAAATAAGACAAACTAGAAAAGAAAAAAGACTATTATTATTATTATTATTATTATTATCATTTGTTGTGGGGTTTTTAAGGGACGAAAAATAAGACAAGCGACTGGTGAAAATGGATACAAATGTATTGAACAAAAATGAGTAGAAATTACAGAAAAGTGGAGATTGTGTTTGACCATACAGTTGCCGGTTGCGAACTGACTTGCGTTCTTTGTGTCCCAAGCCACAATTGTCCCTGCTACATATAGTAGTTGTCGGCGCATTCCATTTATGTACATAGGTTATATTACCTATAACATCATTAAATGATGGAATGTACAAAATGGGATCAGGGTAATTCCATATCACCCATCCCCTTCAATTTTTCTGAAATTTTGTACAGGAGTGGATTCTATTAAAGTTAGACAATCCCCAAAATTGGTGTTATGTCGATTTTTTAGCTATCCAAAAATGATGACTGTAATCTATTTTTGTCTGTAAAATGAGTTCTAGAGCTTCCCTACTACTAAAAAATGGGTTATAAAAGCATTTTTGCCCAAAAAATCTAAAAAATGCTATCAAACACGTCAAAGTCAACAAATTTTAAGTTATTGATGATTTTTGATAGCAAGATCAATATCTCGATGTGGCACTGCATCTAGGACAAACAAATTTTTTTCTATTATTATTTCATATTATTTGTACCAAAAAGAAAGTTTCACTTTTGTTCAGAATTATAGAGATGAGAGAGAGGTATATATAGTAGAGAAGTAGAGAGAGGGATATAGTAAGAGGTAGTAGAGAGAGAGAGAAAGGGATATAGTGTAGAGAGAGGGGAGAGGGAAAGGAAATGATATTTATATAGCAGAGAAAAGTTTGGTTTGGTTTTGCTTTACGGCATATCAACCTCAATGGGCCATTTAATGCCGACAAAGTTTTGAAATAAATTCATTCTTAATGGATATTTCTTTAAGATATTGTCCATTTTGAACTCTTTCATAAAGGAGTGTTCAACAATTGTCAAATGTTACCGTTTCATGTAGCAAGTTCAGTCAAGAAGGAAAAAAGAATTTTTTGTTTTACAGCATATCTACCTCAGTGGGTCATTTAATGCCGATAAAGTTTTGAAATAAATCAATTCTTAATGGATAATACAATTTTTTTATAAATACATTTTTCTATTCAACCCATAGATGGGACCCTAACAGGTACTACCACTCTGGGTCAGAGTGGACCAGGGAGCAATGGTGATGAAGGGGTTCTCCAAAACTGGAACCTCACCATCAGATAGTGTTTAACGTCATTCCCAGGACATGTAGACCCTCAGCCACAACCTTCTAGCACCCATATGATAAAAAGGGGTTGGGGCTTGCCATTAGGGCAATAGGGTTTGGAAAATCATATAGGTACTAGGGCTTGACGTGAGCAGCCGGTTGATCAGAGGGGGCCTCTCCGACCGCCCGTCTAGCCTAAGATCAGGCCAAAGTGGAGTATTGCAAATCATGAACTCCTCATCCACCTGTGTTCCTAAGCACAACTGAACCAGTGCCCAAGATAACTGGTACTTATGGGACTTAAGAATAGTCCATTCATTCTTTGACAAGATCTCCTGATTGGTTTCTATGATGTTATGGGGCTTCATAAATACTCTGGCATTCTGCAGTAAAAATTGCAGCAAAGTTAGATCTGTATTGAGTTACAGCTACTTGCTGCCTTGTCTTACCAAATCGGCAGTAATTTGATCTTAGTAAAGAAAGCAAAGAGAGATGGGTCAGTTAAGTAGTATGAGTGATGAATACACAAGACTTATTATCTATTAAAAGGTCAATACAAAGAGAGACTGGTACAAATATACTCCCCCCCTCTCTTATCTTCCTATCTCTCTTTTTTTCTTCCCATTCTCTCTCTCTCATCTTCCTCTCTTTCACTTTTCTTCTTTCTTTTACTCTCTTTCTCATCTTCCTTTCCTCTCACTTTTCTTTCTTTCCCTCATTTCTTTCTTTCCTATCCCTCTTTCACTCTCATCTTCCTCCTTTCTCATCTTTCTTCCTATTATCTTTGTTTACTTTCTTTTTCCTTTCCCCTCTCTCTCATCTCTATTCTTTCTTTCTTCTCACTGTTCTTTCTCATCTTCCTTTCCTCTCTCTCTCTCATATTTCTTTCCTCTCCCTTTCAATCTCTCTCTCTCATCTTCCTCTCTTTCACTTTTCTTCTTTCTCTTACTCTTTCTCATCTTCCTTTCCTCTCTCTCATTTTTATTCTTTCTTTCTCCCCTCCTTTTCTTTCTCAAGTTATTTCCCTCTCTCTTACTTTCCTATCCCTCTTCACTCTCTCATTTTTCTTTCCATCCTCTCTCCTCTCTTCTTTCTCTCTTTCTTCCTATTATCTTTTGTTTACTCTTTCTTCTCTTTCTTTTCTCCTCTCTCCCACTTTTCTTCTTCTCTTACTCATCTTCCTTCCCCTCTCTCTCTTCTATTCTTTCTTCTTCTCACTTTTCCTTCCCTCTCTCTTACTCTTCTTTCTCATTTTCCTTTCCACCCCTCTTCTCACTGCCTCTCCTTCTTTCTCATCTTCCTCTCCCCCTCTCTCACTTTTCTTCTTTCTCATCTTCCTCTCCCCCTCTTCTCACTTTTCTTTCTTTTCATCTTCCTTTCCTCCTCTCTCTCATTCTTCTTTCCTCTCTCTCTCTCACTGTTCTTCTTTCCTCTCTCTTGTTTTCCCCCTCTCTCTCACTCTTCTTCTCATCTTCTTCCCCCTCTCTCTCACTTTCCTTCTTTCCTCTCTCTTGTTTTGCTCATTCTCACAAGGATAATTTCTTACTCCATTAACCTAAGTGATCAGCGGATTAATCGTGGTGGGAAACCACCTTGGCAGCCAATGAGCATACCTTCATCCAAGAAAGATCCTTCTGTGTGTTTGGTGGGATCAGAGTAGGTGCTAAGGTTTTGGTTTGTTTTATGGCATATCAACCTCAGTGGGTCATTTAATGCCGACAAAGTTTTAAAATAAATTCATTCTTAATTGATACTCAATTTCTTTTATAAACACTTTTTTCTATTTAACCCATAGATGGGACCCTAACAGATACTACCACTCTGTCCCAGAGTAGACCAGGAAGCAATGGTGATGGAGGAGTACGCCACATTCCCCAGAGCAAGGAACTTCACCATCAGATAGTTTAACATCATACCCTGGATATTAAGACCCTCGGCCACTGCACCCATATGATAAAAAGGGTTGGGGCTTGCCATGACCAAATGACTGATTGGAGGCCTTTCCGACCACCCGTTTAGCTTAAGTAAGAACTGAAGTGGAGTGTTGCATGTCATGGACTGCTCAACCACCAGGATTCCATCCAGGTGGCCCCATTGGGGGCTAACATTTAAAAAAAATATATATTTAACCTATAGATAGGACCCTAACAGGTACTACCACTACATAGTATTCATAGAAAATATATTGCATTTTCTTGTGTATCAGGTTCAGACGAGGCTCTCTAATTTCATTCAAAGTGCTCGGAAGAGGTGTTATAAATGCTGTTAAATGGATGTGCATGGTGTAATGGTTAGAGTCGTAGGAAATGGACTAGTTGATCCAAGTTCAATTCCTGGACAAAGCTGTTTGCATTTCACATGGTGCTAATACCCATGGGAAAAGTATGAATCCAATTCTCCCTCCAGCTATGGGTAATTAGCAGGGCAGACTGGGCTCTTCAGCCATGGCTAGGTAACCAGTTCAAACCTGTTAAAGAACCGATCTTGTGTCGCATCCTGCTCGTGCGGAGAAGTTGGTGTGTGTGTGTGTGTGTGTGTTATATATATATATATATATATATATGTATATATATATATATATATATATATATATATAAATAAATAAATGCTGTTAAATAAAGTGTAGATGTAAGGCCATTATTTGTTAAAGGTCACCATAAAAAAACAAAATGCCAAATTTCCAATAAACAGATTTGCAATTGGAGAAAAAGAGAAAAATGTCCATTAAAAGGGAAAAATGTTTAACTGGGCAAATATAAAAAAGATTCTTGTAAAATCTTAGTTGGCATGAAGCTTAAATATTTGACCTTGGCAAGGAAAGATTGTAGCTTTAATGTTTGTGTGCTGTTTTATTTGGAGGGGGGCAGCAATCTTTGTTATAAAAATGTAAAAAGGAAAGAGAGAATATGAACGGGAAGGGAAAGGAACTGAAGGAGGAGGAAATAAGGGAGAGAGAGGAGGAGGGGAGAAATGGAATGGAGGAGGAGAGACAGAAAGGGAAGGAAATTAAGAGAAGGAGGAGAGAGAGAAAGGAATGAGGGAGAAGTTAAGAGGAGGAGGAGAGAGAGAAAGGAGGGAGAAAGTTAAGAGGAGGAAGAGAAAGGAATGAGGGAGAAAGTTAGGAGGAGGAGAGAGAGAAAGGAATGAAGGATAAAGGAGGAGGAGAGAAGGGGAAATGTATTTTGTGGCAAACTCCTGACCAGTACTACCACTCTGGGTTAGAGTGGACAGAGTAATGGCTCTAGAATTGGAATCTCACCACTAATCTGACAGTGGACCTGGGAGTAATCCCTCTAGAATTTGAACCTCACCATAAAGGACTTGAAAAATGTAGAGAAGTGTATTTAAGAGATATGAAACAGTTGTAGTGAATATTGTTGGAGGGGGAGGGGTCTTAATTTGGTTTTGTGTCATATGAGCATCTTTTAGATTGGCAGTGAATTAGAACCTCACCCCTAAGAGGTAAAACCTTGACCACCACTACCAAACTGAGTTAGAGTGGACCTGGGAGTAATGGCTCTAGAAGACTTGAAAAATGTAGAGAAGTGTATTTAAGAGAGATATGAAAGACTCGGCGTGAATGTTTGCTGGGGTGGGTGGGTGTCATATGTGAGTGTCTTTTACACCGACCGAGGCAAAATCAAATTTTGTCATTTCTAATAAAAGTTGTTTGCAGAAAATTAAAACTGACAATACATAATAAATATTTTGATATCTGTCGAGATTTATTTGCATCTAAAATAATCATTACAATATGATGATCAGGATTTTCTTTCTTTCTTTTGTTCAGGGGGCAGGGGGGTGTAAGGTCGGACTTTTTTTTTGGGGGGAAGTAAGTTGGACTTTTGGGGGGGAGAGGGGATGTTAGGTCAGATTTGGGGGGGGGAGGGGAAGTAAGATCGGACTTTGGGAGAGGTTTGGGGGGGAATAAGGTTGGGACTTGGGGGATAAGGTCGGACTTTGGGGGTGGGAAAGTAAGGTCGGACTTTTGAAGAAAAAAGAAGAAGAATTATTATTAGGTTTGGTTTGGTTTACGGCATATCAACCTCGGTGGGTCATTTAATGCCGACAAAGTTTTGAAATAAATTCATTCTTAATGCATAATACAATTTTGTTTATAAACTCATGTTTTTCTATTTAACCCATAGATGGGACCCTAACAGGTACTACCACTCCGGGTTAGAATGGACCAGGGAGCAATGGTGATGAAGGGGTGCTCCACATTCTCCAAAACTGAAACCTCACCATCAGATAGAGTTTAACGTCATTCCCAGGACATGTAGACCCTTAGTCACGCTTCTAGCACCCATATGATAAGAAGGATTGGGGGTTGCCATAAGGGCAATTCTTCCACCCTGTCAGCTTGGGTGTTAGAAGAAGAATTATCATTATTAATGACAAAAGCCCATTAATAAAAATAAATCTTTTTACAAGGCAGAGTCAAAAGTTTTGCAATATTTTGGTATATGCGAGTTTGTGAAGGGAGAAAGTTATGAGAGGGCAAATGAGAGAGAGAGTTATATTGAGAGGGCAAAAGAGAGAGAGAGAGAGTTATTAGAGAGGGAACAAGAAAGAAAATTAAATAAAAGGAAAAAAGGCAGAGATTTTTAAGTATAGTAAAAGTAAAGAAGCTGGTTTGAATTCAGATTTTTCCTTCTCCTAGACTGGTTGCCTAACCAAGGCTAAAAAACCCAGTCTGCCTTATACTTTAACCATCACTTTCATTTATGTATTTTTTTTTTAATTGTCTTTTAAAGTAAAAATTTAAGTAAAACATCCCCTCAAAAAAAAAAAAAAAAAACCCAATGAAATAAGAATTTTAAAAAAAATGTATTTAAGTAAAAATTAAAATACTTTAAAAAAGTAAAAAATTTAATATATTTGATAAAAAAAAACAATGAAATAATATTTACTTAAAAAAACCCCAAAAACTTTAAAGTGACCCCCCCCAACCCTACAAGAAATGAAACAAATATTTTTTTAGTATAAATTTAAGTGGAAAAAAAATGAAATAATATTTACTTAAAGTGAAAAACAAAAAAAAAAACACAATCCTACAAAACAATGAAATAAAAATTTTGTTGAAAAAAAAAAAAAACACCAGAAACAAATATTTTTTAGTTAAATAAATTTAAGAAAAAACTATGAAATAAATTCTTTTTAGAAAGCAAAAATTTAAAAGTAAAAAAAAATCCCAAAAATCAATAAAATAAATATACTTTTTTTTTAAGTAAAAATTTAAATGCACCCCCCCCCCAAAAAAAAAAAACAAACAATGAAATAAATATTTTTCTTTTAAGTAAAAATTTAAGTGGAAAAAACCCTAAAAACTATTAAATAAATTTTTAAAGAAAGTAAAATTTAAGTACAGAGAAAAAAAAATATAATAACATAAATATTTTTTTAAGTGAAAATTTAAGCAAATTTTTGCCCCCCCCCAAAAAAAATCTTTTAAAGAAAGTAAAAATGTAAATTTAAAAATTATCTTTAACACTTACACTTCCTCAATTCTTGGTTCAAACATTTTCAAATTTGTCATTTTCTGTTTTACGATTTGAACCAAAGGAAGACGTCCAATCTGCTTCATTTCTTCAATTTGTTTTTCCAGTGTTGATATTCTTTCCTTAAAATAAAAAATAAAAATATATAATTGATGATAATTCCATGTTTGTTATAACTTCTCGGTATATTACCAAAATTATCAAGCACAGTGTCTATACACATGGATGGAAATGGCTGCATCCCAAAAGATCTTTTGTATGGCGAATTAGTAAAAGGCTCCTGAACGGTAGGTATGTTACATAATTATTAGATACCTAATATTTATAGCAATAGTGTAGAAAACATAATGGCGATTAGTGCAGCTGATGGCCTTGAGAGTGAGTGACGGCGCTTGACCTCACTCTCACCTTGCCTTCTGGGGATAAATCGTGAGAACCGGAAGGCATAGAAGACCCTGGCTTCCAGCTTAAGGATAGTAAGTAGACTCAGTTAGGAAAGTAGGGAGCCATCTCCTCTCTTTNTTTGACAAAATAATCGGTGTCTGGTGATTGATACTATTTTAATATTGCATAAAAGACAAAAGACCGAAGTGTAAATATAGAAGAAAAAAGATTTTTTTTTAAAGAATCTGCTCGGGTAGTAAAATAAGTACCGAAATCGAAAAATAAAATGAAAATAAAAACTAAAATAAATTATTGGAGTATTATTTGTAATATTCGGACTATTGTCCTCATCTTCATTGTTATCTGTACAATGTTTTGGCCGATGTGCCCTCCGGCCTTCTTTCAGGTATTTCCTTGTCGGACTCGGGAACCTTCTTGTAATCGGCGAGCCATCATGGAACTTTGAACCTAACCCTTTATTCAGTCCACGGGGGGCATCCTGTTCTTCACTCCACTAACCATAGCTGGGGTAACAGTGGTTAAGCTGTGTAAATTATTATTCTTATGTTACTGCTACCCCTGACCAGGATTGAACCTGAGTCTAGAGATAACTGTCACTTAGAACTGTCTTAACCTAACTCCTTTATCCACTAGGCTATGTGTCCAATGTGATTTTAATTTCAATCACAAATATTACAATTATTTTGTAAAACGGATTTTAAGTAGCATCTTGGCAGGCATCTTATCGAAATTGACCGAAAAAAAATCGTTTTTAAATGTATCAAAAATAAATTACATGTGTAATATTATTTTGCATTTTTTTATTTTTTTTTTTTTTACTGATGTTCATTCATGTTACTACTTTTTCGACTTGGACAAAAAATCTGACCTTAAATAATCTAGGATACCAAATAAAATTTACATGAATATCTTATTATAATGGAGATTGTGGTTGTCTGTCTGTAACCGAAACTATATTACTATACAAGTCACAATTCCTTTAGTTATTCTACATCATATTCTTCCATGATTTTATTTTTATTTAAACCTCAATTATTAATAAAAATGGTTTACATTACTTTACACTGTTGACCATATCTACTATATTTACCGCGTTACCCCACTTGTACGGGTCAGGCACAAATCCCTATTAACGTGGACACCCACAAGTCCGAGACTCGTGGAGTTGGCAGGTGCAAAAATTCGTCGATCCCGTCGGCATTCCCCCCTCAAGGGGGCGCCTCAGGCACTGGGCAATTAAACCCAGCCCTGCCCCTTTAAATCGAGGGGCAGGTGTTGCCTGGGGGATGGCCCCCTGGATCGACGCCGTTAATTATATCAATGGTCCAGAGGCCGAAGCCACTGTTGACCATATCAACATACTAATACCATGCAATTGTATTATATATACCAACAAATAGAGGTTTACAGTTATGAATGGAAAGACTAATTTGCATATTGATCTTTAAAAATTGATTTTAATAATATATGCTTAGTATTATGATTTCTAATTGTTTGGTTTTATCCTATTGAATATGAGCAAAATCTCTTCAATAAATCTTAAAGAAATCTCTTAACAAGAAAAATAACTGTAATTTTATTCTTTACTTCTATTTTAACTAAATAGTTAAATTAGGAAATTTACCAATGAAAAGACGGAGTACGGAAAAATGATGAAGAGTTAGTTTCAAAGTTGTTCTATTTTCAATCATACCCCGTCTGTTCCAAATCTTTTTATCTAATTCTTATTCAGTTTCATTAGCCTTTCTAATTCAATATCATATTATTATTATTAAAATTAACTAAAATACTATGCACCCGGAGGTGCATATATTTGCTAGTTATAATAATAAATGTAATAATTATTGAAGTCAGTCAGTCAACAGTTGGTTTGAAACAATGTGACTGCCAAGCCACAACTGACCAGTGTCAAGACAACTGGTACTTATGGGAATTCAGAATAGTCCACTCATGCATTTGGGTCCTTTGAGTCTTGATTGGCTGCTTGGTTAGTATGAACCTCTGAGGCTCCATAAATCCTGCCACTTTGCAGTGTCTTTACAGCCCTGTCAGAATCGTATTGAGTTACGACTGCTTGCGTTTCTTGTCAATCGCCGGTAATTGACTTAGTATTCTATAATAATTACTAATAATTTTCACACACACCTCGTACGTAATTAAAAAATATGAAAAAATACTGTATTGTTTTTTTTTTAATAAATTAAAAAACAAATAAACATTAAATAAAATTCACATGTTTTTCACACACTTGTCAAAGTTATTAATAACAATATACACTACGTGTGCACACACACACACATATTTCCACTTCGCATAAAATGAATAATTACTAATAATTTTCACATACACACATCACGTAATTAAATTTTTTTATAGAAATACCGTATGATAAGAATAAAAATTTTAATTAAAAATGAATATATATATATATTATATATATATATATATATAAGTGTTTAATTGGAGTCGTACCTATTTTGAAAATTTAATAATTAATAATGAATTAGGCGGGAATACTATTAAATGTATGGCTAAACAAATCGAGAAAATCAATCTCTGTATGTACATTTCGGCTATTAGGCTCATCAGCAGAGCTATAGATCGGAAGACCGCCCCTGTGCGTATTTGAAACCGGCACTGCAAGCTGATGAGGCCTAATAGGCCGAAATGTACATACAGAGATTGATTTTTCTCGATTTGTTTAGCCATACAATTTAAATAGGTATTCCCGCCTAATTCATTATTAATTAATTAATTTTCAAAATTAGGTACGACTCAATTAAACACTTATTCTCAAAAAATTATCGGCAAAAAGCCATTCTAAAACAAACCCATATATATATATATATCCTACATTCACCATCTAAATAACTAAGTTTTATCGACGATCATTTTGTTTTACTGAAACAGCTGCGGCTATAACATTCAAATTGAAGCTTATTCATTAGCTTTGGGGAGAAAAGAATTAAAGAAATATGACCAATGGCTAAATGTAGCTAGTTGAAGCGTACTTTTGGAGTTAAACTGTTCAGCAAATAAAAATAAAAATAAATAAATGAAATCAGTGAAACTTACTCTTATCTTGAGGCGCAATGAAAGTTTTCCTTTTTATGTTTGTTTTTTTTTCAAACTGTTTGTACAATCATTGGAAAATAATAGAGTTTAGTTTTTAAAATTTCGTTTTTTTATTATTTTGTTATATACTTGCTGCCAAGTTTTTAGCATTCAGAAATTCTTAAACCTGATTTTGGTAAAAAAAAAAGGGGGGGTAAAAATAAAAAGTCTCACTGATGTTAACGCTGATATTTGCTGAATTGGTTGGTTGGGATTTTACGCATGTTAACCCTTTAATGCCAAAAGATGTTTGTTTTATTCATTCTTGATGAAATTTTTTTAACTCAATTTTTTTTTTTACTATTTCTCGGAATTTTTTAGATGAGGCTGATAATAGTATTATTTGAACAGATAGACCTAGTGGATAAAGGAGTTAGGTTAAGACAGTACTAAGTGATAGTTAACTCTAGACTGCAGGTTCAATCCTGGTCGAGCAGCAGTAACATAGAAGAAGAATAATTAAACACAGCTTAACACCTGTACCCCAGCTATGGTTAGCGGAATGAGAACAGGATACCCCGCTGGACTAAATGAAGGGTTAGGTACAAAGTTCCATGATGCGCTCCTGATTATGACAAGAATGTTCCCGAGTCCGATAAGAAATACCTGAAGAAGGACGGAGGGCATATCGGCCGAAACGTTGTAAAGAGAACAAAGTCCAAATTATCCAAATAATATCAATTTTTTTTTAAACATGTTTTTTTAATTATATAACTGTTATGTTCGTTATTTCTTTTTTGTGGAGTTTTAAAAAGTAAAAAAAAATATTTACGTTTCTTCCTTCAATGTGGCCAAAACTGATCACGTGACGTATTTTGGTGATACTTACTGTAAAAATAAGCTCGCTCGTATCTCAAATTTTAGGCATTTAGAACAAAGCAAAAAAAAATCGACCGATTTTACTCGTACTCGAAATACTCATAAGTTTGGACACTCGTAAGTCAAGGTACTTGTGTGAGCCGAAGTTATCGCTTCAACAGACGGAGGTCGAATGACAAAAAATTAAGAGGATTGCGCATATGGATCGCGCAACCTAGAAATAAATAAAATCAAAATAAAATTCGTAAAATTCAACCAATCAGAGGCGTTCCCGCCTAATAAGAAAAATTATACGAAAGGAAAGCCTATTTGGCAGAGCCTACATGATTACTATAAATTCTCAGACTTTTTCATTTTCAATCAGAAAGATTTTGCCTGCCAAAGAGAATCCTTGTCACTTGTTTTAAGAAATTTTAATGCATAAGGTACGAACTATCTATCTTTCTCTCTTTAAATAATCATCGCTTTAACAGACAATCTAAATATCAGTACAAATACAGCCTGACTGATGATTATTTGGACATACAAACTTTAACGTTCTTTCTCATTGTGTGAATTGTAAAATATTTTATTACATTTTACATTTGAACTTAAAAAAAAAAAGAACTTTGGCGGAACCTTGCCCAGTATTCGATGCTACCTTTTTGTATACATTTTTGGTAATACAATTTTGTTTGTTTAATCAAGAGTTTTGTCTTCTATACATTTTGCTTGATTTATTTATGGTCTTTGAATGTTTGAACACTTTTATTGAATATTGACATCAAACTGCCCTATCTATCACCATAGTACCGTTGTGTATATTCATGTGGCACAAAACTAATGTGAATCAACCTTGTTTTTTTTGTTTCCCGCTTCATTAAGTTATTCTTAACACGTTTACATAGCGAAAGAAAAAAAAAACAGAGAAATTCAAAAAGAAAATTTTAAATCCTAATTCAAAAGCCGTTTTTTTTAAATAAAATAAAGATCATTTGAAGTCTTATTACATTCTATTTTATTGGGTTTGGAAAATTAGATTTTTTTAATACTAAAATTAGCGTATTTTTCTGAATGTTTGAGATGAGACTTGATGATTAGTATTATCTGCATTATTCGGACTATTGTCCCCATCTCAATTGTTATTTGTATCTTCAGGTATTTCTTCCCGGATTCGGGAACCTTCTTTTCGATCTTGTCATAATTGGACACATGTCCTAGTGGATAAGACAGTTATCTCTGGATTCTGGGTTCAATCCTAAGTAGAAGCAGTAACATAGAAAAATAATTAACACAATTCCTACCCCAGCTATGGTTAGCAGAATGAGAACAGGATACCCCCGTGGACTGAATAAAGGGTTAGGTTCGAAGTTCCGTGATTGCTCCCGATTACGACAAGAAGGTTCCCGAGTCCGAAAAGAAATACCTGAAGAAGGCCAAAGGGCATATAGGCCGAAACGTTGTACAAATAACAATAAAGGTGGGGACAATAGTCCGAATAACGCAGATAATAAAATAAGCGTATCTGAAGCTCGCTTGTATCTCAGATTTTAGCCCTCAACACAAAGCCAAAAAATCAGCCGAGTGAGCCATTACTAGGAAAACAAGTAAGTTTGGACACACTTAAACAAGGTACCGGTGTATATTCATGTGGCTTAAAACTATTTATGTGAATCAACCTTAGTATTATTCGGACTATTGTCCTCATCTTCATTGTTATCTGTACAAGGTTTCGACCGATGTGCCCTCCGGCCTTCTTCAGGTATTTCTTGTCGGACTCGGGAACCTTCTTCTCGTAATCGGGGAATTTGTAGTTAGAATCCCACTGCGACGATGAGTATTGTATTGTTTCTATGATATCTGGGGGATAACTTCTACAACCTCATTTATGGAAAACTTGCAACAATCCCTTGTTGCAACCTTGATAGCAATAAAGATGAGGACAATAGTCCGAATAATCCAAATTATCAAGCCTCATATCAAAAATTCAGAGAAATAGTGTAGATAACAATAAAGATAAGGACAATAGTCCGAATAATCCAAATAATCCAAATTATCAAGCCTCATCTCAAAATTTCAGAGAAATAGTGTAGATAACAATAAAGATGAGGACAATAGTCCGAATAATCCAAATAATACTAATTATCAAACCTCATCTCAAAAATTCAGAGAAATAGTGTAGATGACAATGAAGATGAGGACAATAGTCCGAATAATCCAAATAATACTAATTATCAAGCCTCATCTCAAAAATTCAGCGAAATAGTGTAGATAACAATAAAGATGAGGACAATAGTCCGAATAATCCAAATAATACTAATTATCAAACCTCATATCAAAAATTCAGAGAAATGCATCAACCTTGTTTTGTTTCCCGCTTCATTAAGTTATTCCTAACAGAATAGTGCAGAGTGATGGCTGAAGAGTGGATTCTTATCTGTAGAATACTGTTAATTGATATTCTGTGTTACTTTCACCCTTAGCCAGGATTGAACCTGCAGTCTAGAAATGACTGTTACAGATTGTTAACTATTGGACAGTGGAACAGTCAAACACCTCATCAGCTTAATGGACTCTTCCTGGCAGTAGTGGCAGTAATTATTTAAGCTGTTATAGTGGGTTGATTTGGAAACTAGTAACTGCATGGTTAGGCTTGGCCAGTCACATTGCTCAAACCAATTGTTGACTGTCTAACTGACTTACTTTAATATTATCCATATCTTTACTCACCCTGAAAACCATCATTCTGCACTATACCAGCAGCATGCAAGGACTGTATTTAAGTTACAGCTTGCATGTTGTTCTTGTCTGCTAACTCGATGGTAGTTAGAATCCCACTACGACGATGAGTATTGTATTGTTTCTATGATATCTGGGGGATAACTTCTACAACCCCATTTATGGAAAACTTGCAACAATCCCTTGTTGCGACCTTGATAGTTGTGGAAAGAATATTTGAGTTGAGTCCTCTACTCACGTGAATAGCGTCAGCTGGAGTGGCAGTGTCCAGTACGAAATACCGAAGGCGAGATCTGCGCTTGACGGGAATTTTATACCTTTCTACCGGGATGTGCGCAGGTCTACCTTTCGTATAGATAAACTTCAGATGACAGAGATTCCAACTTCATTTTTTCACGTCGTACTGATCGTTTATTACCCGACCAGTCTTCTTGAGATAGATACAGAAAGAATCTCGAATCCTTGCTACCCTCGATTCTTTGCTATCCTCGATTCTTTGCTACCCTCGAATCCTTGCTACCCTCGAATCCTTGCTACCACTGATTATTTGCTACCCTCGAATCCTTGCTACCACCGATTATTTGCTACCCTCGAATCCTTGCTACCCTCGAATCCTTGCTACCTTCGATTCTTTGCTACCTTCGAATCCTTGCTACCCTTGATTGTGCCAGAGGGTCGCGAAACAAGCATTGTTTCGCAAGAGCCGGATAATTGACCACGGACTCTATGGCCTTGTCTCTTTTTCTCCCCCCCCCTCCATGGTCGAAATATTTTCGATATAGTGGTATGAAGAAAATAACCTCTTAGGTTTGGTAAGATTAGAATCAGGAATAAACGTAATACTTTCAACCGACGATAGTTGTACACAACGAAACTCGTTGGCGTCTATGTATTTATTACTCATTCCACCAATCAAAAACGACAACAACAAATATAAACCCAGTTAAAGTCGTCTTCGAGATTTTCTCACTTCCGAAGACTGCAGGTAAATAATAGCTTGCATTTTTCTGAGAGTAGAAAAGTTGGGACACTACAGTATAGAATAATCAAGCTAAGTTCCAATTAACGTCGAATTGGTAAGACATGGCAATAAGCAGTCGTAACTTAAATACAAACCTGTCTTGCTGCGACCCTACTGCACAATGACAGGGTATTTATGAAACTCCACAATATCATAGAAACCAAGCAGCCAATCAGAACTCAAGGAATGGAACCACCCAAATACATGAATGGACTATTCTTGATTTCCTTAAATACCAACCGTCTTAGACACTGCTTCAGTTGTGCTTAGCCAGTTACTGTTGTTCAAACCAACAGTAGACTAACTGACTGACTCAATAGTTGGATTTTACAATCAATGATTTTAGAATCAATGATTTGCCTTCCCGATTGGCTGGGGTTAAAAGTGTTTAAAAAGATTACGAATTATTAGATACGAACCCTTAAAACCGTACAATTGTTGAGGAATTGTGATATTGGGACTCCTGAAACCGTACAATTGTTGACAACTTGTTAGATAGGGACCCTTGAAACCAGAAGATTGTGAAAAGATTTTTTAGATAGGAACCCTTGAAACCGTATAATTGTAGAATTATTATATAGGATCCATGAAACCTTATAATTGTGGACAAATTATTAGAAAGGGACCATTGAAACCGTATAATTGTGGACAAATTATTAGAAAGGGACCATTGAAACCGTATAATTGTGGACAAATTATTAGAAAGGGACCATTGAAACCGTATAATTGTGGACAAATTATTATATAAGGACACTTGAAACCGTATAATTGCAGACAACTTATTAGATAGGAATCCTTGAAACCGTATAATTGTAGACGAATTATTAGATAAGAACCACTAAAACTGTATGATTGTGGGCGATTTATTAGATAGGAATATTTAATTTAACATATATAATTGTTAACAAATGATAACTATTAAATAGGAAGAGTAACTTGAAAATATATAATTGCTGGCAAAAAAACGAATTTCCACATAAAATAACCCAACAAAAGTTGACATGCTGTAAAAATAAGCAACCCGTCGATCAAACATGTTCCCATCGTTGGTATTGCTACAAAAATGTCTACCTGTGTATTTAGGACCAAGAAATAATCTACAGGAGTATAGTTTTTATTACATCCGGGTCAGATATTTTTCAAAATTATCTAATATGAGCAATTTCATTTTGTTTATATGTTGGCTTCCTTAATGCTTTTAAATCTTATTATAATCGAGATTGTATGTTTTTATGTCTATATCACTACTCAAGTCACAATTCCCTTAGTTATTTATGCTACATTCTCCATGATTTTATTTTTATTTAAACTTCAATTATTAATAAAAATTGTTTTGCATTATTAATACTGTTGGCCATATCTACATGTTAGTACCCCACCTGTACGGGTTAGGCACAAGGCCCTATTAACATGGGAGCACCCACAAACCGAATTTCATGGGTGGCGGGTGAAAAATTGCGTCGATCCCGACGGCATTCCCCCTCAAATTTTAAATCAAGGGGGCAGGTATTGCCAGGGGGGAAAGCCCCCTGGGATCGACGCTATTCACTTGTAAAGATCCAGGGCCGAAGCCACTGGACCCCCAGCCCATTGGCCAGATCTACATGATATTTTCCACGTACCCCACTTGTACGGGTCAGGCACAAGGCCCTATTAACGTGTGACCACCCACAAACCGAAGCTCATGGGGTGGCGGGTGAAAAAGTTGCGTCGATCCCGTCGGCATTCCCCCTCAAGGGGGGCGCCTCAGGCACTGGGCAATAAACCAAGACCTGCCCCTTTAAATCAAGGGGGCAGGTGTTGCCTGGGGGGATGGCCCCCTGGGATCGACGCTATTAACTCGTAAAGATCCAGGGCCGAAGCCACTGGACCCCCGGCGTTGGCCAGATTTACAACAAGAAGAAATAACTGTAATATTATTCTTTACTTCCTAATTTAACTGTTATTTGTGCATTTAAAATCTTGCAATGAGTCTTATATATCACTATGAAATAAAGGCTTACATAATACATGGTGTGGTTTGGGAGAAATGTAAGGAGGTTAATCCGACAGTATGTGGATAAAGGTAGACAAACACGGGATGTTATGGAAACTGGATGTTTATTATCAACGATGCAACGTTTCGGTCTTTTAGACCTTCATCATGACTTGGATATCGTTCTTGCTTCAATGATGGACATTCTCAAAATGGTGAGGTTTGTTAACCCAAGTTGAAATCCTGGACAAGACTATTTGTATTTTACATAGCGCTAGTAAAATTAATGTTGGTTGGTTGGTTTTTACGGCATGTCAATCATTGTTGGGTTATTTTATGCCGAATAGATTGGTTTATTAATTCTGATTGAATATTTCGCCCTGTCGGCTGGGGCGTTAGAATGCACCGACTGCATCTCTGCAGAGGAGTAAGACTCCCCCAATGGGGCCACCTGTTGGCCATGGGTGGCGACCCGTTATGCATAAGGATAGAACCCCGGTGGATGAGCAGTTCATGACTTGCAATACTCCACTTTGGTTCTATCTTGGCTAGACGGGCGGTCGGAGAGGCCCCCTCCGATCAATCGGCTGGTCATGTCAAGCCCTAGCACCTATATGATTGCCCCAACCCTATTGCCTTTATGGCAAGCCCCAACCCCTCTTTATCATATGGGTGCTAGAAGGCAGTGGCTGAGGGTTTACATGTCCTGGGGATGACGTTAAACTATCTGATGGTGAGGTTCCAGTTTTGGAGGTTTGGGGAATGTGGAGCACCCCTTCATCACTATTACTCCCTGGTCCACTCTGACCCGGAGTGGTAGTACCTGTTAGGGTCCCATCTATGGGTTAAATAGAAAAATGTATATATAAAAAAATTGTATTATCCATTAAGAATTTATTTATTTCAAAACTTTATCGGCATTAAATAACCCACTATGGTTGATATGCCGTAAAACAAAATAAAAAACTTGTTGAATATTCATTTTTTTCGAACTCAATTTTTAAAAGTACATTCTTTAATGCTCATTTTTAAAAAATATATTTAACCTATACATGGTACCCTAACAGGTACTTCCACTCCGAGTCGGGGTGGACATGCGAGTAATGGTGATAAAGAAGTATTCCACATTCCGAGTTTTAGAATTGGAACTTCAGATAGAGTTTAACGTCATATCCAAAATAATAAGACCCTTTGTCACCGCCTTCTATGACATATATGATAAAAGGGTTGGGGGTTGCCATAGAATAGGGGGGAAAAATAGAGGGGGCGAAATAGACCTTCGAATCAACAAGCTCCCGCCGAGGGGGACCAAAAACAAGCGAGTTCTCCGTCTTCTCACAAGTTTGTTGGTCAACACATTCTTCGTCTAGCAGCTGGAAAATCCGTCGTCGTAGTCGAAATAATCTTTAGCAGTTCAAAATCACATTTCCTATTTAGTTTTGTTTCTGTTCGACTAAAATCCATTTCTTTACTGAAAAGCGCTTCGTCGTCGACTGCTTCTGCTGACTGCCCAGCGCTCGACTCACTTGTTATTTTATGGGCATATTAGCCAAACATCCGGGCACATCAGTCGAACCTCGCGTCCGTCCAGTGCCCAAAACGCATTTGTTTTTGCATGCGGGAGGACGCGAGTTCGATCCCGGCAGGCAAGACAATGTCTTGCTCTTTTTCCTTTCTCATTCTCCGTCACAGAGGGCAATAGGTTTAGGACAATCATATAGGTGCTAGGGCTTGACGTGACCAGCCGATTGATCGGAAGGGTGGCCTCTCCGACCGGTCGTCTTGCCTAAATAATAGCCAAAGTGGAGTGGTGCATGTCAGACTGATCAGCCACCAAGATTCCGTCCTTAAGTATCATAGATTACCACCCACGGCCAACAGGTGGCCCTATGTGGATGTACCCCTGTGCAGAGGTGCAGTCAGTGTATTCTAACGCTCCAGCTGACACGGCTGTTCATAAGAGAGAGAACATTCAGAAACAAAGAAAGTTGAAGACGGTCTTGCAAACTTTCGTGAGGGGGAGGGGTCTAAATTTCTTTAAATTTAATTTTGAAGATTTACTTTCCCGTTGGGCTCCAGTTAAAGGTGTTTAAAATGGTTACGAATTATTAGATAGGAACCCTTGAAACTATGGAATTGTTGGCGTATTGTTTGTACAACGACCGGGCGTGCTACTTTTTTAGGATACAAAAAATTGTATCAAATATTATTTATTATTATAATTGATTATTATTAGATTGTATAAAATGATTTGTTTTTTTAAGAGACATTTTTTTTTTATAGTTGGTTGTCTTATGTTACGACATATTAACCCTTTTCGGGTCATTTAATGTCGAATGAATTCGGGTTTTTTTTTTGGTTTTTATTTTTATTTTAGGTTGCTTATGTTGTTACCCAACTAAGTATTGAACAGGCTCATTGTTGCTTAACTTTGGTGATCTAGCTTTAAACGTAATTTGTAGAACAGTATGACTTTATGAATCTAAAGTGGTGAAGAAACTGGGGGATCAGTTTACAACTTGGTTATAATACCAAAATGATCCCTGACTTTATATCGGGAAATACAAATGACTAAAAAACTTTAGGTATTTTGGTTCGGGTTAGTTAATTTATTGAACAGGTTGGTAGTTTTGTTTTACGGCAAATCAACCCTATTTGGATCAAGAAATGGGGGATCAGTATACAACTTGGTTATAATAGAAAAATGATCCCTCTCTTTACATTCAGAACACAAATGACTAAAAAAACTGTTGAGGTATTTTGGTTCGGGTCAGTTAATTTATTGAACAGGTTGGTAGTTTTGTTTTACGGCAAATCAACCCTATTTGGATCAAGAAATGGGGGATCAGTATACAACTTGGTTATAACATTAAAACGATCCCTCACTTTATATCCAGAAGCACAAATGGCTAAAAACAGTTGTGGTATTTTGGTTTGGGTTGGTTTATTTGTTGAACAGGTTGGTTGTTTTGTTTTATGGCATATCAACACTTTTTTAGGTCATTTAATGCCAAATCTAATGTGGTCAAGAAATGGGGGACTAATTTACAGATTGGTTATAATACCCAAATGATCCCTCATTTTACATCCAGAAACACAAATGGCTAAAGGCAGTTGTGGTATCTAGTTTGGGTTTGTTTATTTGTTGAACAGGCTGGTTGTTTTGTTTTACGGCATATCAACCCTTTTGGGGTCATTTAATACCGAATCAAGCCATTTTGATAAACAAAGGTCTCAGATTGCTTCCAGTACCTGCTGTTGCTTAAGAGGTCATCCAATTGAGTATTTAAGTCTCATCACTGCTTAACTTTGGGGATTTAGCAGGTTGGTTAGTTGGTGTTTTGTTTTACGGCATATCAACCCTTTTTGGGTCATTTAATGCCGAATCAAGTCTTTTTGATATCAGGTTGCTAACTGTACCTGATGTGGCTTAGGTGGTCACCCATCCAAGTACTGAACATGCTCACCGTTGCTTAACTTCGGTGATCTAGCGGGAAACGCTGCTTTCAACGTGACTTTACCAAAGTTTGCTTAACAACATAACTTATGAATCTATTATGGTCAAGAAATGGGGGATCAATTTACAACGGTCATAATGCAAAAATGATCCCTCACTTTATATCTAGAACTAAATTGCTAAAAACAGTTGAGGTGTCTTGTTATGGTTGGTTTATTTGTTGAACGAGTTGTTTTGTTTTGTTTTACGGCATATCAACCCTTTCCAGGTTATTTAATGCTGAATTACATCATTTTGATAAACAAATGATTTAGGTTGATTACAGCACCTGGTGTTGCTTAGGTGGTCACCCAACTAAGTATTGAGCAGTGTTATCGTTGCTTAACATCGGTGATCTAGCGGGAACCGGTGCTTACAACGTCACTTGACCGCAAGCCAGTCTTTTATGAGTCAACCTGTATAAAATCTTTTTAAGTCAGTTTTTTAGTTTAATTTAAAAGAGAGAGAGAGAGAGAGGAGAGAGAGAGAGAGAGAGAGAGAGAGAGAAGTCTATCGTTCTTATAGTTCTATTAGAGTATTTGTAAGAGGACTATAAATAATTTATATATTCAAATTACCTTACGGTCAAAATTTAAACTTTAAAATAAGAACGTCTTTTATGGGTCATCCAGTGTAAATCTTTTTAAAGCTATTTGAGAGCGTATTTTAAAGAAAAAAAAAAGAGAGAGAAAGAAAGAGAAAGAAAAAAGAGAGAGAAAGAAAGAGAAAGGGAGAGACAGTCTATCATTTTTATCGTTCAATTAGATTTTGACATTCATCTGTGAAAGTAGAATAAAATAAAAAGCTGAACTTGCACAACGGTATTAAAATTAAAGTGACCCAGAAAAAACAGAACCCACAAATGTTGTAATAAAACCGTTAATTTTAACTAGGGGGGGGTTAGGGGTTAAAGTTGGGGTTAGGGTTTAAGGTTGGGGTTAATGGGAAAATGAATAAATAATTTGGGTTTTGTTTTTTCTGGGTCACCCTGTATACCGGTGACCCAGAAAAAACAGAACCCACAAATTTTGTAATAAAACTATTAATTTTAACTTGGGGGGTTAGGGTTAGGGTTGGGGTTTAAGGTTAGTTTAATGGGAAAATAAATAAATAATTTGGGTTCTGTTTTTTTCTGGGTCACCTTAATTTTGACACCTTTGTGCAAGTTCAGCCAAATAAAACAATTACTAAAACTTACTTTTTGGTGGGAACGTTGTTTCATCTGAGGTAAACTCCAATGATTACGAAAACAATTCACATTCAAAATGGCGGCTGTCTTTATATGCAAATTTGGCCTCAGCCTTCACTCCTTACGGACGCTTATGAAATTTGCATTTCCGGAAGTCGACAGCTTATTCTTTTTGACATCACTTCCACCGTTTAAAAAAAAATACATGCATAAAGATAAAACAAAATAGTGAGATTCGCAGACCATTGGTAGTGAGTTCGATTCTCACTGGGCGCCCTCATACTTCTTGTCTTGTACCACAGCTAAGCTAAGCTTAGTAAATAACTATACTATGAATATATCGACACCTCACGTGGTGTAATGGTTAGCAAGTTATATTCGCAGACCATTGGGTTCGATTCTCACTGGGCGCTCCATACTTCAGGCCTTGTGCCACATTTAAGCTAAGCTTAGTAAATGACTAGATATTAATACGCTTGTTCCTAAATCTTCTGTCCGTTATCATCCTGCAACACCCTCTGCTTAAAAATGAGACCGTCCAAATTGTTCAAGATGCAATGCCAAAATGTGAATACAGATTATCTGGTGTCGATTAATTGCAGATTTCTTATTTGTCCAATTTTATTTCACCCAATTTTTTAAAATGGTCTTGCGTCGCTTAAATGCCCAACGTAAAATTAAAATGAATTGAAAAAAAAAACAAACTTTGTTTTATTTTTAACAATGAGATTGTGAATTACGGAATATATTTTGGTTTCATGCCTTCCCGGCCTCTTGCCTTAATTGACTCTATGCAATTATATTGATCTTGAAGTTTCTGTGGAATTAAATACTTACAAGTATTAATATTTAATTTTTGGAATGAGTGCACAAGTGTGGTCACTTCAAATAACAGAGAGTGGCGCGCTCACCAGAAGTGACTAATGAACGTAAGACTTCATTTAACAACTAGTGGGAAAAAGACAGAAAAGTGACGAACTTAACCAGTTTGCGGCGGACTTGATTGTGGACCTCCCCACCTCAACACAGAATTTTTTTTTGTTCAACAAAGGAGGATTTATATGTAATAAAATTGAAAAATCATTGTTTTTGGCTATTAAGCTCCTCTTGGTTTTTGTTTCGTTTCGTGGAAATTTTTACGGGTTCTGCTAGTTTTATATATTACTGGAAGCGGCTACCTGGCATCACAGAAAATTAGTCTCGCGGATCCATTATTACTGAATTCTCACAGTATGCCCCATTAAAATACCCATGTAAAAAAATGGGTCTTGCATTCATGCGACCTAGCGGGGCCCCAGAAAAAAAAACGTTCATTATTTTTTGCTCAAAAAGCAAGATCTAGTGATGGTGATTGTGTATATATATATTTACTTTGTCGCTAATTATTTTATTTTCGTAGTTTCCACTGGACATTCATACATACCAACTGCGCTTTATGTATGTACTAGAAGCGGCTACCAGGCATCGTCTGGGTAGAGAGGAGGCAAAAGAGTTTCTCGCAGATCCATCATTACTGAATCAGGATTTGGACCCTCACAAGTATGTCCCATGAAAATCTCTTGCGTCAGGAGGGGAAAAAAGTGTACACACTCTAAAAAGAAAGATTAATGTCTGGCTGACTTCTGATTTAGGTCGGAAAATTAAAACGGAAAGGTTTTTGGTGGTACCCAATGACAGTTTAACTACAGTCTATGAATTAACATTTTGTGAATTGGGTTACAGTTTTAGGGGATTAAGGTTGTTTTAAATTACGTATTGCTTAAAAAAATAAACAATAAAAAAACCAAATTACTATACATTTAATTAACCATTGAAATTAATTATTGAATCTATTATTGAGACAGTTGTTTGTGTTAGTATTGCAATGTATAATTTCAATTAAACTTAGTTTAAAAAATATTTTTCAACATTAAATTAATTTATATCGGCCGAAACGTTGTACAAATAACAATGAAGATGGGGACAATAGTCCGATTAACGCTAATAATATTAAATTAATTCTTTTTTTTTTCCATTTGTTCTCCAGGTGAAGTTTGGTAGTATATTTTTACTATCAAAATATTTGTTTGTTTTTTTCTTACCGCAAGGATTTACCAATAAGTTTAGTATGTTATATATATATATATATATATATAATTATATATAATATATATATATATATGGCATTAAATATTCCACAAAGTTGATATGCCGTTAACCACCAACAAATGCAAATATGATTCCCTGTTTACATTTCGCACAGTGCTAATAACCTAGTCTCAATTAATTGTCCCAGGCTTTGGTTATTTGATTGGTGCTTAATGACATATCAACCTTTGTTGGTTATTTAATGCCAAATTTCAAAAATAAAGCCGAGTCCACTCTCTCCGACGATAACCGTTACACAATGAACGCCTCAATACTATTGTCTGCAAACACTAAAGTTTCCCTGAAACCTGAGACATTCATTGAAGACTTTATTTTCCCTTCTTCAAAATGGCGCTCAAATCGCTAACTCAAATCAGGCCGAGTTTACGCGGTTCACAAGTTTCACTGTCCAATCAACTGGCAAATCCCCGTAATCTGTGCTGCTGAAATTCCATCTTCAGAATTTCGGTTAGTTTCCACTAGAATGGCTTCCAATTTTCGTCACATACTCAAAGGGCGTCACATCGTGATGTAATGGTTAGCAAGCTAGGATTGCTGGTCCATTATTACTAAATAGCGAGTTCGATCCTCGTTTGATCTCCACAGTTGCGACCTTGTGTCACATCCTTTCCATGGTGAATGGGTTGGGTAAGAAGGGTGTTCCATCATGCTGTAATGGTTAGCAAGCTAGTCTTGCAGATCAATCACTACTGAATAGCGACTACGACTCTCACTGAATACATGCAACCTTGCGTCACATCCTTTCCATGGTGAATGTGTTGAGTAAGAAAGGCGTCCCATTATAGTGTAACGGTTATCAAATTGTTCAGGTATGCATTTACCAGTATATTTTACTATAAAAATAAAATTTAAACGATAAACTAATTTTACTATAGAAATGCATTGATAGATAATTTTTACTATTAAAATACTTTTTAAAATTATTTTTACCATAAAAATGTATTTGAAATTATTTTTACCATAAAAATGCATTGGAAATTATTTTTACAATAAAAATGCATTGGAAATTATTTTTACCATAAAAATGCATTACTACCGAATAGAGAGTTCAATCATCGCTAGATGCCCCATACGTGCGACCTTGTGTCACATCCTACCCGTGGCAAACGGGTTGGGGAAATACTTACTCATCTGGTCAATGCCTAATGGCATCCTCACTCAGTTTAATACCCAATACCAAAACTCTGCGAGTTTCTCAGATAGGCAGTATATATTCGCGTATCATATTTACCTTGTTCAGGGACCTTCAACTTCTGATCAGGTTAGGTGAATTAAAATAAATTGTGGGGTCCTAGGGAGAGATAACCACCCCACCTCAGCCTGTCCTTCGGGACGGGGGTCCGGTGTGCTTCGGCCATTGGACCGGTGTGTTGAATTAATAGCGTCGATCTCAGACAATACCTGCCCCCTTGATTTAAAGGGGCAGGGCTGGGTTTATTGCCCAGCGCCTTGAGGGGGAATGCCGACGGGATCGACGCAATTTTTATGCACCCACATAAAAATGAGACCTTGTGTCCAGCCCTCATAAGTGGGATGAGCGGCAAATACCCTTACCTTGATTACCCGGCCTAGCTGGGGGTCCAAGCTTCGGCCACTGGATCAGGTCAATCCCCGGGGGTTTCCCCCCAGGCAATACCTGCCCCCTTGATTTAAAGGGGCAGGGCTAGGTTTATTGCCCAGCGCCTGAGGCGCCCCCTTGAGGGGGAATGTCGACGGGATCGACGCAATTTCTTCCACCTACCACCCATGAGCTTCGGCTTGTGGGTGGGCCCACATAAAAATGTCTTTGTGTCACGCCCTCATAAGTGGGATAAGCAGCAAATAACCTTACCTTGTTCAAGGGTCTTCAACTTCTGATCAGGTTAGGCGAAGTAAAATAAATCGTGGGGTCCTAGGGCGTTCCATCATGCTGTAATGGTTAGCAAGCTAGTCTCGCAGATCAATTACTACTGAATAGCGACTACGACTCTCACTGAATACTTGCAACCTTGTATCACATCCTTTCCATGGTGAATGTGTTGAGTAAGAAAGGGGTCCCATTGGAAGAAAGGGGTCCCATTGTAAGAAAGGGGTCCCATTGGAGTGTAACGGTTAGCAAGCTACCTTGTTCAGGGGCCTTCAACTTCTGATCAGGTTAGGCGAAGTAAAATAAATCGTGTGGTCCTAAGGGGACATAACCACCCCACTCCAGGCAGCATTTGCCTCTCGCCGAAAGTTGATGTTAAAACGTTTCGGTTTGTTATAAAGCCTTCATCAGGACATTAGGATGATTATCGTGTTGTCTAAAAGTGTTGGAATTCTTTTCTTGTTTTTTTTCTTCTTCTTGTATTCTTGTTTAGACAATATAATACTCATCCTAAAGTCCCGATGAAGGTTTTGTAACAAATCGAAACGTTTTAACACTGACTCCACTATCTACAAATAAATTCATCTTTTTGAACACTTTGTTTTTTTTTCTTATTTCGACATACTGTTGGATTTATTTCCATATTTCACCAAAATGATGAATTTTGTGTTGTTCTTAATCTTATTTATTAATCCTAATATCTCAGGTGGCCCTCCACCTTTTGTCAAAGGCTTCTATCAAGAGTTGGTGGGCCACCTAAAATATTAGTATATGAAATACTTATATATTGACTCCCTAGCAACATATATGGTGATTGCCGCTTCTTGACAGAATAAGGCCATTTCTACAAGTAGTCCAGATGTGAGCAGTTGTGAGCACGCAGATGGCCCACGGAACCAGCTTGTTTTTATGTACCCAGTCACACATGAGATTTTCGACATGCAGGCGCTGCCACACAGGTCAAACTTCCTTATAGGAAATGTTTCCATGGCGTCCGTCATGTGTCGCTTCAGAATGGAGGGCTCGAGTCACCTTACCTCAAACTTCTTACAGCTATCATCGGTGTCTGCCCCTTATCAAGATACTTCCCTGTCATGATGCCAGTACGTGATTTGGGGTTTCCCAATCTCTCCAGATCGGGAGGTGTCCAGACATTCCAGGTGGCTATTCTTAGCCTTGTTTTGTGTTTTATTTTCTTGTTTACGCCTAGCTAATGTGGACATCCGTCGAAGCGCTGGTCTCTGGCCAGCTTGATAGGTGGACAGGCATTTGATATATATATATTATATATATATATATATATATATATATAAGTCATCCACAGACGTGTTTCGGCTTTTCACGCCTCTTCAGTGTGGCTAGACACAACAGCTATCCTTGGCTAGGGTCGAACTCAGACTGGTTGTTTGCCTGCCTGATATCTTATCCCCTCGTCCACTGACAGCTGTAGCGGGGGCTGGTGTTTTTAAACTATTAAATACATAGGTTTGTTTATGTATTTTACGGTCACTAAG
Source organism: Doryteuthis pealeii (assembly GCA_023376005.1). NCBI lineage: Eukaryota > Metazoa > Mollusca > Cephalopoda > Myopsida > Loliginidae > Doryteuthis > Doryteuthis pealeii. The sequence continues at coordinate 39,128,676 of CM042182.1, read as the reverse complement.
AGATCAAATTTCCGGGGAAACGATCTTTGCTTATATGCTAGTAGTAAGGGCACCTCATGTGGTGTAATGGTTAGCAAGCTAGTTTAGCAAACCATTGTTAGTGAGTTCGATTCTTACTGGGCGCCCATACTTCTGGCCTTGTGCCGTATCTAAGCTATGCTTATTAAATAACTATATGCTAGTAGTGAGAGTTATTTTAAATTACCAATTAAAGAGCTCATACCAAATTTATGGGGGGCATATTCAAACAAAGTTAGTTAAAAATAATGGAATCCTTATTGTTTGGGAGATTTCTATTCTAGCTAGATCTGTTTGTTTCTGGGTTTGTCTCGGCTTCAGCTGGATCTTTTTATTTGGGATCTGTCTGAAATGTCTTTTTTTGTTTGTTTGTTCTTAGTAACAACACAAGACTTTTTTTTGTTTTGAGCTCATATATACATATATTATTTTCTTAAGATCCAGATCCCAAACATGTGTGAGAATTTGGCTAATTGAATGAGAGCCACCATTGCTATCAGTCTCTTACCCAAAGACCGATTTTCAAAACTCACTTCCTACAGTTCGTACTTGGAAACCGGAAGTACAGGTCAAAACACAAATCAGAAAGTCCCAATTACTTTTTCCTCCCCAGTGCTTTTCCATTAACCATTATTTTAAAATCTACATTACTGTACATAATTAACAGGCTACCCATCTGCTTCAGTCTATACAAATCACTGCGAACAGAATTTGTGTTAGAATTGGCAAGAAAAGAATCTTTTTAAAAAAAGATGAAATACAAAATAATTGAGAATGTTAATAGTTTTTTTCTTGTTACGATTCTGTAGAGATTTTTGTAGACTGATCAGTATTCAACTGTGTTGCAAGTTGAATCTGTTTCTGAGTAAGTGGTTTAAATAGCATGTTGGGCTATTCTACTATGTAGCATGGGCAAGTCTATTTCCAGGATTTTGATTGGCTGGTCGTTTTAGTGTGGATATTTTTATCCATATATACTGAACACTTGACTATATTCTGTCAGTTGCTACAGAGTGTATTCGGTTATGCTCTATTTTTGTCTGGTGACTGGATGCTAATCACAGCTTTACTGTAAATGTGCGTATGATGTTCATTCTACAAAAGATGCCTTGAAATTTTGTTCTTTTGATTTAAAAGAAAGTCAAATTAATCTGATACAACACTTGACCATGTTCTGTTAGTTGCTACAGAATGTAGTTACGCTCTGTCTATTTTTTGTCTGGTGACTGGATGCTGTCAGTATGATGTCCCTTCTACAGAAGATACCCTGAACTTTTGTTCTTTTGATTTAAAAGAAAGAAAATCAAATTAAACTGATACAATTATTTTTTATCCATATATACTGAACACTTGACCATATCCTGTCAGTTGTTACAGAGTGTATTCGGTTACGTTTTATTTTTGTCTGGTGACTGGATGCTAGTCACAGCCTTACTGTGAAGGTGAGTATGATGTTCATTCTACAAAAGATACCTTGAAATTTTGTTATTTTGATTTAAAAGAAAGTCAAATTAATCTGATAAAACTTGACCATGTTCTGTTAGCTGCTACAGAGTGTATTTGGTTATGCTCTATTTTTTGTCTGGTGACTGGATGCTAGTCACAGCCTTACTGTGAAGGTGAGTATGATATTTATTCTACGGGACACCCTGATACCTTGAAATTTTGTTCTTTTGATTTAAAAGAAATAAATTCAAATTAAACTGATACAATTGTTTTTTTTTATCCATATATACTGAACACTTCTGTCAGTTGCTACAGAGTGTTTTTGGTTACGCGCTGTCTATTTTTTGTCCGGTGACTGGATGCTGTGAGTATGATGTTCATTCTACAGAAGATACCCTGAAATTTTGTTCTTTTGATTTAAAAGAAAGAAAGTCAAATTAAACTGATACAATAGTTTTTTTATCCATATAACACTTAACCATATTCTGTCAGTTGCTACAGAGTATATTCAGTTATGTTCTGTCTTTTTGTCTGGTGACTGGACGCTTGTCACAGCCTTCCTGTGAAGGTGAGACACCCTGAAATTTTGTTCTTTTGATTTAAAAGAAAGTCAAATTAAACTGATACAATTGTTTTTTTTTATCCATATATACTGAACACTTGACCATGTTCTAAAGAGTGTTTTTGGTTACGCTCCATCTATTTTTTTGTCCGGTGACTGGACGATGTTCCTTCTACAGAAGATACCCTGAAATTTTGTTCTTTTGATTTAAATGAAAGTCAAATTAAACTGATACAACACTTGACCATGTTCTGTTAGTTGCTACAGAGTGTAGTTACGCCCTGTCTATTTTTTGTCTGGTGACTGGATGCTGTGAGTATGATGTCCATTCTACAGAAGATACCCTGAAATTTTGTTCTTTTGATTTAAAAGAAAGTCAAATTAAACTGGTACATCACTTGACCATGTTTTGTTAGTTGCTACAGAGTGTATTTTGGTTACACTCTGTCTATTTTTTTTTGTCTGGTGACTGGATGCTGAAATTTTGTTCTTTTTGATTTAAAAGAAAGAAAGTCAAATTAAACTGGTACAACACTTGACCATGTTCTGTTTGTTGCTACAGAGTGTATTTTGGTTACACTCTGTCTATTTTTTGTCTGGTGACTGGATGCTGAAATTTTGTTCTTTTTGATTTAAAAGAAAGAAAGCCAAATTAAACAGATACAATTGTTTTTTTTATTACAAGTGCTACAATCACTCATGTTTTGGTCACATCAAACACGCATGCCTTTCTGCAAATTTTCCAGATTATCCTTCGATTTTACACCATCATTTGTCGTCCACCAAACAAACAAACAAAAAAAAAATTCCAAACATTTTTTCACATCAGGAAGACATTCCTTCCTTTCTTTGTTGCTGATGACACTTTTTTTTTTTCTTTTTGTCCCCCCGCGCCCTAAACTACCAAAAAGATCAAATGACACACCATTCAGTCTTTTTTTCCCCATTCGGACAACCAGAACCTGTTTTTTCTTTTAAACAAGTTAACACCGCAAAAAGTTGTAGGTTGAACCAGTTTGAGTGGAAATCCAGAAATATCCATTTTTTTTTTTTAAGGGAATGGTAAAATTTTTTTGGGGGGTGGGGGGAGAGTAATTGTATTTTTAAAAAATGATATGGCTATCTGAGTAGATATACTTAAAATATTAAACAAAAACAGAATTTGGGGATTGCAATATTTTCTATCCAAATCTACATTCTCTCTCTCTCTCTCTCTCTCTCTCCACTGTCTCTCTTTTTCTCTCTTCCTGTCTCTCACTCTATCTTCCACACTGTCCATCTCCCACTCTCTCTTTCTTTTACACTATCTTTCACTGTTTCTCTTCCACACTGTCACTCTCTTTTTCACTCTTTCTCTCTCTCTCTTCCATACTGTTTTCCTGTCTCTTTTTTCCATACAATATGTCACTCTCACATTATCTTCCTCTCTCTCTTTCTATTCCAAACTACGCATCTTCTGTCTTTCACTCTCTCTCTTTCACTCCATTCCACACTACCCCCTCGCTCTCTCTCTCCTACACAATCCGTTTTACAGTCTCTCTCTCTCCCAAACTATGCATCTTCTCTCTCTCTCTTCCATACTGTCTTCCTGTCTCTCTCTTTCTCTTTCACTCCCTCCATTTCATACTACCCATCTACAACTCTCTCCTTCTCTCCCAGCTGATCGGGGGGGGGGGGGAGTAAGTGTGACTCAATTAAAACAAAGTTTTTATTCTTACTTGCTGTTTTCCTATGAATTCATTTTGCTGTCTTCCACTCTCTCTTTCTCTTCCTCCATTCCACACAACCCCCTCTCTCTCTCTCTCTTCAAAAATATGCATCTTCTCTCTCTCTTCTTTACTGTCTTCACTCTCTCTCTATCTTTCCCTCCATTCTACACACACACACACACTCTCTCTCTCTCTCTCTCTCTCTATTCAAAATATGCATCTTCTCTCTCTCTTCTTTACTGTCTTCCACTCTCTCTCTATCTTTCCCTCCATTCTACACACACACACTCTCTCTCTCTCTCTATTCAAAAATATGCATCTTCTCTCTCTCTTCTTCTTTACTGTCTTCCACTCTCTCTTTCTCTCCCTCCATTCTACACACACTCTCTCTCTCTCTCTCTCTCTCTCTATTCAAAAATATGCATCTTCTCTCTCTCTTCTTTACTGTCTTCCACTCTCTCTCTCTCTCCCTCCATTCTACTCTCTCTCTCTCTCCCACACTACCCATCTACAACTCTCTCTTTCTCTCCCAGCTGATCTAGCAGCAGGTTTAAGTGTGACTCAATTAAAACAAAGTTTTTATTCTTACTTGCTGTTTTCCTATGAATTCATTTCACTCTCTTCCACATTATCTTCCTCTCTCTCTATTCCAAACAACACATCTTCTGTCTTTCACTCTCTCTTTCTCTCCCTCCATTCCACACTACCGCCTCTCTCTCTCTCTCTCCTACACAATCCGTTTTACAGTTCTCTCTCTCTCTCTCTCCCAAACTATGCATCTTCTCTCTCTCTCTCTCTTTCTCTCTATCTCTCTCTCTCTCTCTTCTTTACTGTCTTCCTGTCTCTCTCTTTCACTCCCTCCATTTCATACTACCCATCTACAACTCTCTCTTTCTCTCCCAGCTGATCTAGCAGCAGGTTTAAGTGTGACTCAATTAAAACAAAGTTTTGATTCTTACTTACTGTTTTCCTATGAATTCATTTTGCTAAATAAATCTAAACTCAAAATGTTTATTCTCTAATTATTTGTTTATGCCTCCTAGGGCATCTCTTCTTTTTGTCATCATCTCACATCAACCTTCAAAAAAAAAATATCTTTGCACAGAACATCTACAATATTAATACAATATCTATATACAGGTCAGATTTTTGTTAAGTAATTCATCTGCGAGTTCCCCAAAAAATTCCCTCTTAAATTCTTTTTCTTACCATTATTTCGGAAATCATCTAAAAGATTTGTACACTATTGCTGTTTTGAATCTGATTAGGGAATTTGATCCAAAAATATTTCAGTCTGTTAGTAAAAAAATTAAATTTGTTATACTTGGTTTTTGAAATCTACATTGACTGTTCAAACAGAAATATTGAAAAAAATATCTACCATAATTATAAATTCCATTAATTATTTTGAAATTATTCTTCTTTCTAGTAAAGTAGGTGGTGATCCTAATTTCTATAATCTCTCCCTGTAATCTTTCACTCTTTTTACTTGTTTTGTCACTCTTCTTTCTAGTAAAATAGTTAATCCTAATTTCTATAATCTCTCCCTGTAATCTTTTACTCTTTTTATTTATTTTGTCACTCTTCTTTCTAGTAATATAGTTCATCCTAATTTCTATAATCTCTCCCTGTAATCTTTTACTCTTTTTATTTGTTTTGTCACTCTTCTTTCTAGTAAAATAGTTCATCCTAATTTCTATAATCTCTCCCTGTAATCTTTTACTCTTTTTACTTGTTTTGTCACTCTTCTTTCTAGTAAAATAGTTCATCCTAATTTCTAAAGAAAAAAATCTTTGTACAGAACATATACAATATTAACACAATATCTATATCCAGATCAAATTCTGAAAAGTAATTCATCCGACGGTTCCCAAAAATTCCCTCTTAAATTCTTTTTCTTACCATTATATCTAAAAATCCTTTAATTCAGGGGTCACCAAACTACGGCCCGCAGGCCGGATCCGACCCAGAAAGGCATTTTTATCAAGCCCATTAATGGTACTTGAATTTGTTTGTTAAAACATACAGAATGGGAGACGTTCTGATACCATTTAAATTTAAATATCATGTTAAGCTTACTAAATCTTCATTGACGTCTACTTTAGGTAGGTTAGAAAAAGCATACCTTTCCCAAGGGTATTAGTCTGAAAGTGAATGTATTAGCATGACTGGAGTTTGAATTTGCTTACTAAGATGTCACAATTCAGCATTATGCTAAAGGGACTTTTTTTTCTGCACTCACACACAAAAATAAAGTTAACCCATGGCTGAGGGGATGAGAGTGTTCATACCTTTCCCAAGGGTATTAGTCTGAAAGTTAACATAATAGCACGACTGGAGTTCGAATTCGCTTACTATGATATCGCAATTCAGCAGGTTACCCATTACATCCACAAGGATTTTTTTCTGCACTAATACAAAAAAAACAAAAAACACATAACTGAGGGGATGAGAGTGTTCCTACCTTTCCCAAGGGTATGTGGTACTATCTAACCTATAACGGGGCGATAAGGGGTTTCATACCTTTCCCAAGGGTATTAGTCTGAAAGTGAACATAGTAGCACGATTGGAGTTTGAACTCACTTTACCACGATTTCACAGTCGAGCATTTAACCCTTACGCCACAGTGACTTTTGTTTCTGCACTTACACACACACACTCACAAAAAAAAAAAAAAAAAAAAAAGTTAACCATGATCCATATTTGGTTAAAGTGACGAACCCAAAAAACAACCCTATCAAACTATCAACAAGTTCCCACTGATAGATCGACGAGGATTGAGTAGAAAGAGTGCGTACCCACACACCGTTGAAAGGATTCAGTTCGNAAGGTCGGCATCATCAGTTGTTTTATCTTTACACCCTTTTGTCTAGTTTTTGTCTTGTTCTCACATCTCCACCCACATTCTGTCGGAATTTCATTCCAATCCTCTTTCCATTATATACCGGTCCTCGCCACCTCAGAGTATGAGTAGCACAGGGATCTGTGCGGTAAAGTTAAAGGAGGCTGATGGTAAGATGTGGCGCTCCACCCTCAGGACACCAAAACAATCTCCTTGGTCTAGCGCTATTGAAAGGGGGGATAGACTCCCTTCGCTGACTGGTTGATACCGGACTTATTAGCCGCCCCGACGACTTACTTTTTAAATATATACATTGCAAATTACACCTACATAGGCTGTAGAAGGCAACGTGGAATATCGGCCTCTATGTGAACTCTGTTAAAAAACCAAGTTTGTATGTTAAAAAAAAAAAAAAGCGGAGACAACTCCACACTCGATTGGAGCGGTCCTAAAGTCGGTGAAACAATTCACGTACCTAGGTAGTAATATTCTCATCCACAGAAAGCGATGTTTAATGTTACGCTTAGGGAAGGCATGGTCGGCTTTAAATATATTATCAGACATTATGGAAATCTAATCTCACAGACAGGTTTTTAAAGTTGACAATTCTTCCAAGCTGTCGGTTGTATCAGTACTGCTGGTATGCTTGTACCACTTGGACCCTAACGAAAAGCACCTAGAGAATAAACTAGATCGGCTGCCCAAGAATTTCTGCGTGCGATCTTAAACAAAACCGAGAAAAAAAAAAACAACCCACAAGGAAGCAAGATGTTTTTAATTACGTATTGCTGAAAAAAAATAAACAACAAAAATCCAAATTACTATACATTAATGTTGATAAATATTCTTTTTAAACTAAGTTTAATAAGAAATTATACATTTGGCAATACTAACACAAACAAAAACTGTCTTAAATAATAGATTCAATAATCTTCGGCTGGACTTCTGATTTAGGTCGGAAAAATTAAAAACGGAAAGTTTTTTTGGTTGGTCCCAATGGACAGTTTAACTAAGTCTATGAATAACATTTTGCGAATTGGGTTACGGTTTTAGGGGATTAGGTTGTTTTTAATTACGTATTCTTTAAAAAATAAACAACAAAAAACCATCAAATACTATACTATACATTGAGAAATTATAATCAGATTGCAATACTAACCAAACAACTGTCTCAATAATAGATTCAATAATCAATTTCAAATGGTTAATTAATGTATACTAATTTGGTTTTTTTTGTTGTTTATTTTTTTTTAAAAGTAAACGTAATTAAAAACAACCATAATCCCTAAAACCGTAACCCAATTCGCAAAAATGTTAATTCATTAGACTGTAGTTTAAACTGTCATTGGGGACCACCAAAAAAACTTTCCGTTTTAATTTTCCGACCTAAATCAGGAGTCAGCCGAAGATTATTGAATCTATTATTAAGACAGTTGTTTGTGTTAGTATTGCAATGTATAATTTCTATTAAACTTAGTTTAAAAGATAATTTTCAACATTAAATGTATAGTAATTTGGATTTTTTTGTGTATATTTTTTTAAGCAATACGTAATTAAAAAACATCTGCTTCCTTTGGGTTGTTTTTTTTTTCTACGGTTTGTTTAAGATCGCACGCAGAATTCTTGGGCAGCCGATCTAGTTTATTCTCTAGGTGCTTCGTTAGGTCCAAGTGGTACAGCCATACAGCAGTACTGATACAACCACAGCTTGGAAGAATTGTCACTTTAACCTGTCTGTGAGATTAGATTTCCATAATGTCTGATAATATATTTAAAGCCGACCATGCCTTCCCTAAGCGTACATTAACATCGCTTCTTGTGATGAGATATTACTACCTAGGTACGTGAATTGTTTCCACCGACTTTAGACGCTTACCATCGAGTGTGGAGTTGTCTCCTTTTTTTTTTTTTAAACAACAAACTTGGTTTTAACAGAGTTCACATAGAGGCCGATATTCCACGTTTGCCTCTACACACTATGTAGGTGTATTT
>CM042182.1:39042607-39115107 GCA_023376005.1 Doryteuthis pealeii | reverse complement strand
TATTTATTTTATTTTCAAAACTTTCTCATTTTTTCAGGTCGCTTAATTTTGACCCCCTTATGTTGGGGTGTAAAATGTTTTTCAATGTGGTCATATATTGTACTAATACAGTATAAATAATGAGATAAAGACCGACATTATGAATAGAAACAAACAATTTCTTTTTACGTTTGCGCTTCTATGAGAAAATAAGTACCGAAAATCGAAAAATAAAATGTAAAAAAATAATAAATAATTTATTTTTTGGAGATTTCTTTTTTACTCATTTCGATAATTATTATTTTGGCTATTTTTTTATAAAAGAAAAAATTATTCATCGATGTTTTTTCTGCTTAAAAAGGGGAGGGGTACATTTTCAATAGAGTTTTCTTCAAAACGTATACTTTTTTCGAAAAAATAAGGTTTGCATTAAATAGATATTTATTTTTAGAATCTTAAAATATAACATTTTAAACTTAAATCCGAAAATTTTTATTTTAAATGAATTTTATATATTAATTTTTCATAGCAAAAATACTAAATTACAGTTTTGAAAATAAAATAACTGATGCATTATAAAATTCATTAATTGTTAAATCAATACTGAAAATTTCATTAAAATCTGATAATTACCTGATTTTTGTAATTTTTTTTCCATCCCAAATGTTACGTTAAAATTGTAAACAAGCGCCTAAAAACATTGGAAAACAGCCAAAATGGCGGATATCGTCAAAATTGACTAAACAAATAGTTTTAAATCTTTTAAAAATAAACTGCATATGTAATTATATTTTTCTTTTAATGATGGTTATTATGCTACTACTTATCGATTTAGACAAAGTTTAACCTTAAATAATAGATTTAATTATTCTTAATTCGCTTTTAAAATTCGTAGTATCCGATTTTTTTTTGCTAGTCCCTAAATTATACTTAAGCTCGGCTAATCAATCTTATTCTCCTAAAGGCTTTCTTACTATATAGTGTAATTACACGAAAGTTATACTAAATTATTCCTTAGTTTTATGATTAAATTATCTTTGAAAAAATTCCATTTTAATTGGTTCTAATTAGTCTTAATGTGCAATTAAGTCAAAAACTGATCCATCCCTCCCTTTACATTCTGCATAACTCTCTTTTCCTCTCAAAATGCGAGTGAAGGGGACATGGATAGTGATTAACAGAGACACTTCTAACAACTCACCAGCACGTAATAGAATTCATGATCCATTTCAATTTAGATTAAATCAAACTAGATATACCCAATTCGTTGAAAAATCCGTGGGTTTTTTTTTTTTTCAAATACAATTCTGACCCCCCGTTTGAAAAAAAATTACCAAAAATCAGGGAATTATCCGATTTTAATTAAATTTTCAGTGTTGATTTAGCAATGAATTAATTTTATAATGCATCAGTTATTTTATTCCAAAACTTTCTTATTTTTTTTCAGGTCACTTAACTTTGACCCCCCTGTTTTTGGGTGCTAAATATCGGTGTGGTGATTGATACTATTTTAATATTGCATAAAAGACAAAAGGTGTAAATAGAAGAAAAAAGTTTTTTTTAAAGAATCTGCTCGGGTAGTAAATAAGTATCGAAAAATAAAATAAAAATAAAAAATAAAATAAATTTTTGGAGTATTATTTGTAATATTCGGACTATTGTCCTCATCTTCATTGTTATCTATACAAGGTTTTGGACGATGTGCCCTCCGGCTTTCTTCAGGTATTTCTTGTCGGGCTCGGGAACCTTCTTGTAATCGGGAGCCATCATGGAACTTTGAACCTAACCCTTTATTCAGTCCACAGGAGTATCCTGTTCTCATTCCACTAACCATAGCTGGGGTACAGGTGTTAAGCTGTGTTAATTATTATTCTATGTTACTGCTGCCTCTGACCAGGATTGAACCTGCAGTCTAGAGATAACTTTCACTTAGAACTGTCTTTACCTAATTCCTTTATCCACTAGGCTATGTGTTCCAATTGGACAATCCAGTGTGATTTTTTTTCAATCGCAAATGTTACAATTTATTTTGTAAAAACGGATTATAAGTAGCATCTTGACAGCATCTTATCGAAATTGACCGAAAAAAATCGTTTTAAATGTATCAAAAATAAATTACATGTGTAATATTATTTTGCATTTTTTAAATTTTTTTTTACTGATGTTCATTCATGTTACTACTTTCGACTTGGACAAAAATCTGACCTTAAATAATCTAGGAATACCAAATAAATTTAATGAATATGTCATTATAATGGAGATTGTGGGTTTGTCTGTCTGTAACCGAAACTATATTACTATACAAGTCACAATTCCTTTAGTTATTTACATCATATTCTCCATGATTTTATTTTTATTTAAACCTCAATTATATTAATAAAATTGTTTAACATTACTTACACTGTTGACCATATCTACATACTAATAACATGCAATTGTATTTATATATACAACAAAATAGAGGTTTACAGTATGAATGGAAAGACTAATTTGCATATTGATCTTTAAAAAATGATTTTAATAGATATATGCTTAGTATTATTGATTTCTAATTGTTTGGTTTTATCTTATTGAATATGAGCAAAAATCTCTTCAATAAATCTTAAAAGAAATCCCTTAACAAGAATAAATAACTGTAATATTATTCTTTACTTCCTATTTTAACTAAATAGTTAAATTAGGAAAATTTACCAATGAAAGACGGGAGTAACGGAAAATGATGGAAGAGTTAGTTTCAAAGTTGTTCTATTTTTCAATCATACCCCGTCTGTTCCAAATCTTTTTATCTACATTCTTATTCAGTTTCATTAGCCTTTCTAATCTAATATCATATTTTATTATAAAATTTAACTAAAATACTTGCACCCGGAGGGTGCATATATTTGCTAGTTATAATAATAAATGTAATAATTATTGAAGTCAGTCAGTCAACAATTGGTTTGAACAATGTGACTGGCCAAGCACAACTGAACCAGTGTCAAGACAACTGGTACTTATGGGAATTCAGAACAGTCCACTCATGCATTTGGGTCCTGAGTCTTGATTGGCTGCTTGGTTAGTATGAACCTCTGAGGCTCCATAAATCCTGCCACTTTGCAGTGGTCTTTACAGCCTGTCAGAATCGTATTGAGTTACGACTGCTTGCTGTCTTGTCAATTCGCCGGTAATTGGACTTAGTATTCTATAATAATTACTAATAATTTTCACACACACTCATCACGTAATTAAAAAATATTGTAAAAAATACTGTATTGATTTTTTTTTTTAAATTAATTAAAAACAAAATAAACATTAAATAAAATTCACATGTTTTTCACACACTCGTCAAGTTATTAATAACAATATACACTTACGTGTGCACACACACACACACACACACACACACACACATATTTCCACTTCGCATAAATGTAATAATTACTAATAATTTTCACATACACACATCACGTAATTAAATTTTTTATAAGAAATACCGTATTGATAAGAATAAAAATTTTAATTAAAAATGAAATATATATATATATATATATATATATATATATATATATCCTACATTCACCATCTAAATAACTAAGTTTTATCGACGATTCATTTTTTTTTTTTTACTGAACAGCTGCGGCTAAACATTACAAATTGAAGCCTTATTCATGGTTTGGGGAGAAAAAGATTAAAGAAATATGACCAATGGCTAAATTGTAGCTAGTTGAAGCCGTACTTTTGGAGTTAAACTGTTCAGCAAAATAAAAATAAAGTAAATAAATAAAATCAGTGAAACTTACTCTTATCTTGAGGGCGAATGAAAGTTTTCCTTTTTTATGTTTTTTTTTTATCAAACTGTTGTACAATCATTGGAAAATAATAGAGTTTTAGTTTTAAATTTCGTTTTTTTTATTATTTTGTTATATATTGCTGCCAAGTTTTTAGCATTCAGAAATTCTTAAACCTGATTTTGGTAAAAAAAAAGGGGGGGGTAAAAATAAAAAGTCTCACTGATGTTAACGCTGATATTTGCTGAATTGGTTGGTTGGATTTTACGGCATGTTAACCCTTTAATGCCAAAGATGTTTTGTTTTATTCATTCTTGATGAAATTTTTTTAACTCAATTTTTTTTTTTACTATTTCTCGGAATTTTTTAGATGAGGCTTGATAATTAGTATTATTTGGACACATAGCCTAGTGGATAAAGGGGTTAGGTTAAGACAGTTCTAAGTGACAGTTAACTCTAGACTGCAGGTTCAATCCCGGTCAGGAGTAGCAGTAACATAGAAGAATTAACACAGCTTAACACCTGTACCCCAGCTATGGTTAGCGGAATAAGAACAGGTTACCCCCGTGGACTGAATAAAGGGTTAGGTTCAAAGTTTCGTGATGGCTCCCGAGTCCGAAAAGAAGGTTCCCGAGTCCAAAAAGAAGGTTCCCGAGTCCGAAAAGAAATACCTGAAGAAGGCCGGAGGGCATATCGGCCGAAACGTTGCACAAATAACAATGAAGATGGGGACAATAGTCCGAATAACGCAGATAATAAAATAAGCGTATCTGAAGCTCGCTTGTATCTCAAATTTTAGCCCTCAACACAAAACCAAAAAATCAGCCGAGTGACCCATTACTAGGAAAACAAGTAAGTTTGGACACTCTTAAACAAGGTACCGGTGTATATTCATGTGGCTTAAAACTATTTATGTGAATCAACCTTAGTATTATTCGGACTATTGTCCTCATCTTCATTGTTATCTGTACAAGGTTTCGACCGATGTGCCCTCTGGCCTTCTTCAGGTATTTCTTGTCGGACTCGGGAACCTTCTTCTCGTAATCGGGGAATTTGTAGTTAGAATCCCACTACGACGATGAGTATTGTATTGTTTCTATGATATCTGGGGGATAACTTCTACAACCTCGTTTATGGGAAACTTGCAACAATCCCTTGTCGCAACCTTGATAGCAATGAAGATGAGGACAATAGTCCAAATAATCCAAATTATCAAGCCTCATCTCAAAATTTCAGAGAAATAGTGTAGATAACAATAAAGATGAGGACAATAGTCCGAATAATCCAAATAATACTAATTATCAAACCTCATCTCAAAATTTCAGAGAAATAGTGTAGATAACAATAAAGATGAGGACAATAGTCCGAATAATCCAAATAATACTAATTATCAAGCCTCATCTCAAAATTTCAGAGAAATGCATCAACCTTGTTTTGTTTCCCGCTTCATTAAGTTATTCCTAACAGAATAGTACAGAGTGATGGCTGAAGAGTGGGTTCTTATCCAATCTTTACTCACCCTGAAAACTATCATTCTACACTATGCCAGCAGCATGCAAGGACTGTAGTATTTAAGTTACAGCTTGCGTGTTGTTCTTGTCTGCTAACTCGACGGTAGTTAGAATCCCACTGCGACGATGAGTATTGTATTGTTTCTATGATATCTGGGGGGATAACTTCTACAACCTCATTTATGGAAAACTTGCAACAATCCCTTGTTGTAACCTTGATAGTTGTGGAAAAACATTGAGTTGGGCCCTCTACTCACGTGAATAGCGTCAGCTGGAGTGGCAGTGTCCAGTACGAAATACCGAAGGCGAGATCTGCGCTTGGCGGGAATTTTATACCTTTCTACCGGGATGTGCGCAGGTCTGCCTTTCGTATAAATAAACTTCAGATGACAGAGATTCCAACTTCGTTTTTTCACGTCGTACTGATTCTTTATTATCCGACCAGTCTTCTTGAGATCGATACAGAAAGAATCTCGATTCTTTGCTACCCTCGAATCCTTGCCACCACCGATTCTTTGCTACCCTCGAATCCTTGCCACCACCGATTCTTTGCTACCCCGAATCCTTGCTACCCCGATTCCTTGCTACCCTCGATTCCTTGCTACCGATTCTACGAATCCTTGCTACCACCGATTATTTGCTACCCTCGAATCCTTGCTACCCGAATCCGCTACCCTCGAATCCTTGCTACCCTCGAATCCACCGATTATTTGCTACCCTCGAATCCTTGCTACCACCGATTATTTGCTACCCTAGAATCCTTGCTACCACCGATTATTTGCTACCCTCGAATCCTTGCTACCACCGATTCTTTGCTACCTTCGAATCCTTGCTACCCTCGATTGTGCCAGAGGGTCGCAAAACAAGGATTGTTTCGCAACAGCCGGATAATTGACCACGGACTCTATGGCCTTGTCTCTTTTTCTCCCCCCCCCCCCCCCCCCCATGGTCGAAATATTTTCGATATAGTGGTATGAAGAAATAACCTCTTAGGTTTGGTAAGATTAGAATCAGGAATAAACGTAATACTTCCAATCGACGATAGTTGTACACAACGAAACTCGTAGGCGTCTATGTATTTATTACTCATTCCACCAATCAAAAACGACAACAACAAATATAAACCCAGTTAAAGTCGTCTTCGAGATTTTCTCACTTCCGAAAACTGCAGGTAAATAATAGCTTCCATTTTTCTGAGAGTAGAAAAGTTGGGACACTACAGTATAGAATAATCAAGCTAAGTTCCAATTACCGTCGAATTGGTAAGACACGGCAATAAGCAGTCGTAACTTAAATACGAACCTGTCTTGCTGCGACCCTACTGCACAATGACAGGGTATTTATGAAACTCCACAATATCATAGAAAACAAGCAGCCAATCAGAACTCAAGGAATGGACCCACCCAAATACATGAATGGACTATTCTTGATTTCCTTAAATACCAACCGTCTTAGACACTGCTTCAGTTGTGCTTAGCCAGTTACTGTTGTTCAAACCAACAGTAGACTAACTGACTGACTCAATAGTTGGATTTTACAATCAATGATTTTAGAATCAATGATTTGCCTTCCCGATTGGCTGGGGTTAAAAGTGTTTAAAAAGATTACGAATTATTAGATACGAACCCTTAAAACCGTACAATTGTTGAGGAATTGTGATATTGGGACTCCTGAAACCGTACAATTGTTGACAACTTGTTAGATAGGGACCCTTGAAACCAGAAGATTGTGAAAAGATTTTTTAGATAGGAACCCTTGAAACCGTATAATTGTAGAATTATTATATAGGATCCATGAAACCTTATAATTGTGGACAAATTATTAGAAAGGGACCCTTGAAATTGTATAATTGTGGACAAATTATTATATAAGGACACTTGAAACCGTATAATTGCAGACAACTTATTAGATAGGAATCCTTGAAACCGTATAATTGTAGACGAATTATTAGATAAGAACCACTAAAACTGTATGATTGTGGGCGATTTATTAGATAGGAATATTTAATTTAACATATATAATTGTTAACAAATGATAACTATTAAATAGGAAGAGTAACTTGAAAATATATAATTGCTGGCAAAAAAAACGAATTTCCACATAAAATAACCCAACAAAAGTTGACATGCTGTAAAAATAAGCAACCCATCGATCAAACATGTTCCCATCGTTGGTATTGCTACAAACATTTCTACCTGTGTATTTAGAACCAAGAGAATCTACAGGAGTATGGTTTTTATCATATCCTGGTCAGATATTTTTCAAAATGATCTAATATGAGTAATTTCATTTGGCTGACTTCTGATTTAGGTCGGAAAATTAAAACGGAAAGTTTTTTTGGTGGTACCCAATGACAGTTTAACTACAGTCTATGAATTAACATTTTGCGAATTGGGTTACGGTTTTAGGAGATTAAGGTTGTTTTTAATTACGTATTGCTTAAAAAAAAGATAAACAACAAAAAACCCAAATTACTATACATTTAATGTTGAAAAATATTTTTTTAAACTAAGTTTAATTGAAATTATACATTGCAATAATAACACAAACAACTGTCTCAATAATAAATTCAATAATTAATTTCAATGGTTAATTAAATGTATAGTAATTTTTTTAAAGCAATACGTAATTAAAAACAACTTTAATCCCTTAAAACTGTAACCCAATTCGCAAAATGTTAATTCATAGACTGTAGTTAAACTGTCATTAAGTACCACCAAAAAACTTTCCGTTTTAATTTTCCGACCTAAATCTGAAGTCAGCCTTTCATTTTGATTATATGTTGGCTTCCTTAATCCTTTTAAATTTACGTTTGGTTGGTTGGTTGGTTTTTACGGCATGTCAATCATTGTTGGGTTATTTTATGCCGAATAGATTGTTTTATTAATTCTTGTTGGATATTCATTTTTTTTTTTTTTTTCGAACTCAATTTTTAAAAGTACATTCTTTAATGCTCATTTTTAAAAATATATTTAACCTATACATGGTACCCTAACAGGTACTTCCACTCCGAGTCGGGGTGGACATGCGAGTAATGGTGATAAAGAGGTATTCCACATTCCGAGTTTCAGAATAGGAACTTCGCCATCAGATAGTTTAACGTCATATCCAAAATAATAAGACCCTTTGTCACCGCCTTCTATGACATATATGATAAAAGGGTTGGGGGTTGCCATAGAATAGGGGGAAAAAATAGAGGGGGTGAAATAGACCTTCGAATCAACAAGCTCCCGCCGAGGGGGGACCAAAAACAAGCGAGTTCTCCGTCTTCTCACAAGCCAGACCCTCTGTTGGTCAACACATTCTTCGTCTAGCAGCTGGAAAATCCGTCGTCGAAGTCGAAATAATCTTTAGCAGTTCAAAATCACATTTCCTATTTAGTTTTGTTTCTGTTCGACTAAAATCCATTTCTTTACTGAAAAGCGCTTCGTCGTCGACTGCTTCTGCTGACTTCCCAGCGCTCGACTCACTTGTTATTTTATGGGCATATTAGCCAAACATCCGGGCACATCAGTCGAACCTCGCGTCTGTCCAGTGCCCAAAACGCATTTGTTTTTGCATGCGGGAGGACGCGAGTTCGATCCCGGCAGGCAAGACAATGTCTTGCTCTTTTTTCCTTTCTCATTCTCCGTCACAGAGGGCAATAGGGTTGGGACAATCATATAGGTGCTAGGGCTTGACATGACCAGCCGATTGATCGGAAGGGGGGCCTCTCCGGCCGGTCGTCTAGCCTAAGTAATAGCCAAAGTGGAGTGGTGCATGTCATAGACTGATCAGCCACCAAGATTCCGTCCTTAAGTATCATAGATTACCACCCACGGCCAACAGGTGGCTTCATGTGGATGTACGCCTCTGCAGAGGTGCAGTCAGTGTATTCTAACGCTCCATCTGACACGGCTGTTCATGAGAGAGAGAACATTCAGAAACAAAGAAAGTTGAAGACGGTCTTGCAAACTTTCGTGAGGGGGGGGGGGGTCTAAATTTCTTTAAATTTAATTTTGAAGATTTACTTTCTCGTTGGGCTGCAGTTAAAGGTGTTTAAAATGGTTACGAATTATTAGATAGGAACCCTTGAAACTATAGAATTGTTGGCGTATTGCTTGTACAACGACCGGGCGTGCTACTTTTTTAGGATACAAAAAATTGTATTAAATATTATTTATTATTTATTATAATTGATTATTATTAAATTGTATAAAATTTTTGTTTTTTAAGAGACATTTTTTTTATAGTTGGTTGTTTTATGTTACGACATATTAACCCTTTTCGGGTCATTTAATGTCGAATGAATTCGGGGTTTTTTTTTTTGGTTTTTATTTTTATTTTAGGTTGCTTACTTTACCTGGTGTTGCTTATGTTGTTACCCAACTAAGTATTGAACAGGCTCATTGTTGCTTAACTTTGGTGATCTAGCTTTAAACGTAATTTGTAGAACAGTATGATTTTATGAATCTAAAGTGGTGAAGAAACTGGGGGATCAGTTTACGACTTGGTTATAATACCAAAATGATCCCTGACTTTATATCGAGAAATACAAATGACTAAAAAAAACTGTTGAGGTATTTTGGTTAGGGTTAGTTAATTTATTGAACAGTTTGGTAGTTTTGTTTTACGGCAAATCAACCCTATTTGGATCAAGAAATGGGGGATCAGTATACAACTTGGTTATAATAGAAAAATGATCCCTCTCTTTACATTCAGAACACAAATGACTAAAAAAAACTGTTGAGGTATTTTGGTTAGGTTAGTTAATTTATTGAACAGGTTGGTAGTTTTGTTTTACGGCAAATCAACCCTATTTGGATCAAGAAATGGGGATCAGTATACAACTTGGTTATAATAGAAAAATGATCCCTCTCTTTACATTCAGAACACAAATGACTAAAAAAAAACTGTTGAGGTATTTTGGTTCGGGTCAGTTAATTTATTGAACAGTTTGGTAGTTTTGTTTTACGGCAAATCAACCCTATTTGGATCAAGAAATGGGGGATCAGTATACAACTTGGTTATAACATTAAAACGATCCCTCACTTTATATCCAGAAGCACAAATGGCTAAAAACAGTTGTGGTATCTGATTTGGGTTGGTTTATTTGTTGAACAGGTTGGTTGTTTTGTTTTATGGCATATCAACACTTTTTTGGTCATTTAATGCCAAATCTAATGTGGTCAAGAAATGGGGGACTAATTTACAGATTGGTTATAATACCAAAATGATCCCTCACTTTACATCCAGAAACACAAATGGCTAAAAGCAGTTGTGGTATCTAGTTTGGGTTTGTTTATTTGTTGAACAGGCTGGTTATTTTATTTTACGGCATATCAACCCTTTTGGGGTCATTTAATGCTGAATCAAGTCATTTTGATAAACAAGGGTCTCCGATTGCTTCCAGTACCTGCTGTTGCTTAAGAGGTCATCCAACTGAGTATTTAAGTCTCCTCACTGCTTAACTTTGGGGATTTAGCAGGTTGGTTAGTTGGTGGTTTGTTTTACGGCATATCAACCCTTTTTGGGTCATTTAATGCCGAATCAAGTCGTTTTTTGATTTAGGTTGCTAACTGTACCTGATGTGGCTTAGGTGGTCACCCATCCAAGTACTGAACATGCTCACCGTTGCTTAACTTCGGTGATCTAGCGGGAAACGCTGCTTTCAACGTGACTTTACCAAAGTTTGCTTAACAACATAACTTATGAATCTATTATGGTCAAGAAATGGGGGATCAATTTACAACGGTCATAATGCAAAAATGATCCCTCACTTTATATCTAGAACTAAATTGCTAAAAACAGTTGAGGTGTCTTGTTGTGGTCGGTTTATTTATTGAACGAGTTGTTTTGTTTTACGGCATATCAACCCTTTCCAGGTTATTTAATGCTGAATTACATCATTTTGATAAACAAATGATTCAGGTTGATTACAGCACCTGGTGTTGCTTAGGTGGTCACCCAACTAAGTATTGAGCAGGGTTATCGTTGCTTAACATGGGTGATCTAGCGGGAACCGGTGCTTACAACGTCACTTGACCGCAAGCTAGTCTTTTATGAGTCAACCTGTATAAAATCTTTTTTAAGTCAGTTTTTTAGTTTAATTTAAGAGAGAGAGAGAGAGAGAGAGTCTATCGTTCTTATAGTTCTATTAGAGTATTTGTAAGAGGACTATAATAATTAAATATCAAATTACCTTACGGTCAAAATTTAAACTTTAAAATAAGAACGTCTTTTATGGGTCACCCAGTGTAAATCTTTCTAAAGCTATTTTTTAGCGTATTTTAAAGAAAGAAAAAAGAGAGAGAAAGAGGGAGAGGGAGAGAGAGAGTCTATCATTTTTATCGTTCAATTAGATTTTGACATTCATCTGTGAATAGTAGAATAAAATAAAAAGCTGAACTTGCACAACGGTATTAAAATTAAAGTGACCCAGAAAAAACAGAACCCACAAATGTTGTAATAAAACCGTTAATTTTAACTAGGGGGGGTGTAGGGTTAGGGGTTAAAGTTGGGGTTAGGGTTTAAGGTTGGGGTTAATGGGAAAATGAATAAATAATTTGGGTTTTGTTTTTTCTGGGTCACCCTGTATACCGGTGACCCAGAAAAAACAGAACCCACAAATTTTGTAATAAAACTATTAATTTTAACTTGGGGGGTTAGGGTTAGGGTTGGGGTTTAAGGTTAGTTTAATGGGAAAATAAATAAATAATTTGGGTTCTGTTTTTTTCTGGGTCACCTTAATTTTGACACCTTTGTGCAAGTTCAGCCAAATAAAACAATTACTAAAACTTACTTTTTGGTGGGAACGTTGTTTCATCTGAGGTAAACTCCAATGATTACGAAAACAATTCACATTTCAAAATGGCGGCTGTCTTTTATATGCAAATTTGGCCTCAGCCTTCACTCCTTACGGACGCTTATGAAATTTGCATTTCCGGAAGTCGACAGCTTATTCTTTTTGACATCACTTCCACCGTTTAAAAAAAAAATACATGCATAAAGATAAAACAAAATAGTGAGATTCGCAGACCATTGGTAGTGAGTTCGATTCTCACTGGGCGCCCTCATACTTCTTGTCTTGTACCACAGCTAAGCTAAGCTTAGTAAATAACTATACTATGAATATATCGGCACCTCACGTGGTGTAATGGTTAGCAAGTTATATTCGCGGACCATTGGTAGTGGGTTCGATTCTCACTGGACGCTCCATACTTCAGGCCTTGTGCCACATCTAAGCTAAGCTTAGTAAATGACTATATATTAATACGCTTGTTCCTAAATCTTCTGTCCGTTATCATCCTGCAACACCCTCTGCTTAAAAATGAGACCGTCCAAATTGTTCAAGATGCAATGCCAAAATAGTGAATACAGATTATCTGGTCTCGCTTAATTGCAGATTTCTCATTTGTCCAATTTTATTTCACCCATTTTTTTTAAAATGGTCTTGTGTCGCTTAAATGCCCAACGTAAAATTAAAATGAATTGAAAAAAAAGATACGTTTGTTTTATTTTTAACAATGAGATTGTGAATAAAGGAAGATATTTTGGTAATTTTGATTTCATGCCATCCCATTTAATTAACCATTGAAATTGATTATTGAATCTATTATTGAGACAGTTGTTAGTATTGCAATGTATAATTTCAATTAAACTTAGTTCGAAAAAATATTTTTCAACATTAAATGTACTAGCAAATATATGCACCCTCCGGGTGCAAGTATTTAAGTTTTAATATAATAAAATATTATATTAAATTAGAAAGGCTAATGAAACTAAATAAGAATACAGATAAAAAGATTTGAAACAGAGGGAGTATAATAAAAGATTTGGAACAATAATAAAAAATGGAACAACTGAAACTTACTCTTCCATCACTCTTGTCTTTCATTGTTATTTTTTCTAATTTAAGTATTTAGTTATAAGAGGAAGTAAAGAATAAAATGACAGTTATTTTATCTTGTTAATGGATTTAATTTAAGATTCATTGAAGAGATTTTTGCTTATATTCATTAAAATAAAACCAAACAGTTAGAAATCAATAATACTAAGCACATATTTATTAAATTCGATTTTTTAATATTAATATGCAAATTAGCCTTCCCGTACACACTGTAAACCGCTATTTTGTTGTATATATAAATATAATTGCATGTTGTCAGTATGTAGACATAGTTAACAGTATTAATAATGTAAGACAATTTTATTAATAATTGAGGTTTAGATAAGAATAAAATCATGGAGAATTTGATGTCAATAACTAAGAGAATTGTGACTTGAGTAGGAATATAGTTTCGGTTACAGACAGAAAAACACACAATCTCCATTATAATAAGATAGTAATTTGGGTTCTTTTGTTGTTAATTTTTTAAAAAGCAATACGTAATTAAAAACAACCTTAATCCCCTAAAACCGTAACCCAATTCGTAAAATGTTAATTCTTAGACTGTAGTTAAACTGTCATTGGGTACCACCAAAAAAACTTTCCGTTTTAATTTTCCGACCTAAATCAGAAGTCAGCCTAATGTCTCATATTTAAAATATCAAATGAAAAAATTCAATGCTGTTACTATTTAAATTTCATTTTTTTAATCATCTTCACGAATAAAAATAAAATCTTCATTGTTTTCGCTTAGTAGCCCATGAACTACTAAGCAAAACTATTAGTAGGTATATCTGACTCATTAGGTTTAACTTTATTATTTGCTCTACTTAGGTATTGAGCACTTTTTACATTTTTAGTTTTAGACAACCCTAGCGGTATATATATATTATATATATATATATATATATATATATATATTACATTACACATATTTTCTTTTCGCCAAGTGTTATAGTATTAATCGATTATTTTCGGTTGGTGTAAACCTCTTTTTTTTTCATTTTTTTTTTTTTCATTTGTTCTCCAGGTGAAGTTTGGTAGTATATTTTTACTATCAAAAAAAATTTTTTTTTCTTACCGCAAGGATTTACCAATAAGTTTAGTATATTATATATACTAGCAAATATATGCACCCTCTGGGTGCAAGTATTTAAGTTTAATGTAATGAAATATTATATTAAATTAGAAAGGCTAATGAAACTAAATAAGAATACCGATAAAAAGATTTGAAACAGAGGGAGTATAATAAAAAATAGAACAACTGAAACTTACTCTTCCATCAATCTCGTCTTTCATTGTTATTTTTTCTAATTTAAGTATTTTGTTAAAATAGGAAGTAAAGAATAAAATTACTGATATTTTTTCTTCTTAATGGATTTCATTTAAGATTCATTGAAGAGATTTTTGATTATATTCATTAAAATAAAACCAAACAGTTAGAAATCAATAATACTAAGCACATATTTAATAAAATCACATTTTTAATATCAATATGCAAATTAGCCTTCCCATTCACACTGTGAACCGCTATTTTGTTGTATATATAAATGTAATTGCATATTGCCAGTATGTAGACATGGTTAACAGTCTTAATGATGTAAAACAATTTTATTAATAATTGAGGTTTAAATAAAAATACAATCATGGAAAATATGATGTCAATAACTAAGGGAATAGTGATATGAGTAGTAATATGAGTTTCGGTTACAGACAGAAAAGCAGACAATCTCCATTATAATAAGATAATATATATATATATATATATATATATATATATATTTCTAAATTTGGCATTAAATAACCCAAAAAGGTTGATTTGCCGTTAAACACCAACAAATGCACACATGATTTCCTATTTACATTTCGCATAGTGCTAATAACATAGTCTCAATCAATTGTCCCGGGTTTTGGTTGTTTAATTGCTGTTTAATGGCATATCAACCTTGGTTGGTTATTTAATGCCAAATTCCAAAAATAAAGCCGAGTCCACACTCTCCGACGATAACCGTTACACAATGAACGCCTCAATACTATTGTCTGCAAACACTCAAGTTTCCCTGAAACCTGAGGCATTCATTGGAGACTTTATTTTCCCTTCTTCAAAATGGCGCTCAAATCGCTAACTCAAATCAGGCCGAGTTTACGCGGTTCACAAGTTTCACTGTCCAATCAACTGGCAAATCCCCGTAATCTGTGCTGCTGAAATTCCATCTTCAGAATTTCGGTTAGTTTCCACTAGAATGGCTTCCAATTTTCGTCACATACTCAAAGGGCGTCACATCGTGATGTAATGGTTAGCAAGCTAGGATCGCTGGTTCATTATTACTGAATAGCGAGTTCGATCCTCGTTTGATCTCCACGGTTGTGTCACATCCTTTCCATGGTGAATGGGTTGAGTAAGAAGGGCGTTCCATCATGCTGTAATGGTTAGCAAGCTAGTCTCGCAGATCAATTACTACTGAATAGCGACTACGACTCTCACTGAATACTTGCAACCTTGCGTCACATCCTTCCCATGTTGAATGTGTTGAATAAGAAAGGCGTCTCATTGTAGTGTAACGGTTAGCAAATTGTTCAGGTATGCATTTACCAGTATATTTTACTATAAAAATAAAATTTAAACGATAAACTAATTTTACTATAGAAATGCATTGATAGATAATTTTTACTATTAAAATACTTTTTAAAATTATTTTTACAATAAAAATGCATTGGAAATTATTTTTACAATAAAAATGCATTGGAAATTATTTTTACCATAAAAATGCATTGGAAATTATTTTTACAATAAAAATGCATTGGAAATTATTTTTACCATAAAAATGTATTGGAAATTATTTTTACCATAAAAATGCATTACTACCGAATAGCGAGTTCAATCATCGCTAGATGCCCCATACTTGTGACCTTGTGTCACATCCTACCCGTGGCAAACGGGTTGGGGAAATACTTACCCATCTGGTCAATGTCTAATGGCATCCTCACTCAGTTTAATACCCAATACCAAAACTCTGCGAGTTTCTCAGATAGGCAGTATATATTCGCGTATCATACTTACCTTGTTCAGGGACCTTCAACTTCTGATCAGGTTAGGCGAAGTAAAATCAATCGTGGGGTCCTAGAGGGGACATAACCACCCCACCTAAGCCTGTCCTTCGGGACGGGGGTCCGGTGTGCTTCGGCCAATGGACCGTTGTGTTGAATTAATAATGTCGATCCCAGGGCGCTTTCCCCCCAGGCAATACCTGCCCCCTTGATTTAAAGGGACAAGGCTAGGTTTATTGCCCAGCGCCTGATGCGCCCCCCCCCTTGAGGGGGAATGCCGACGGGATCGACGCAATTTTTATGCACCCACATGAAAATGAGACCTTGTGTCCAGCCCTCATAAGTGGGATGAGCGGAAAATACCCTTACCTTGATTACCCGGCCTAGTTGGGGGTCCAAGTGAGCTTCGGCCACTGGATCAGGTTAAGTTTTAATTAATAGCGTTGATCCCAGGGGGCTTTACCCCCAGGCAATACCTGCCCCCTTGATTTAAAGGGGCAGGGCTGGATTTATTGCCCAGCGCCTGAGGCGCCCAGTTGAGAGGGAATGCCGACGGATCGACGCAATTTCTTCCACCTACCACCCATGAGCTTCGGCTTGTGGGTAGGCCCACATAAAAATGTCCTTGTGTCACGCCCTCGTAAGTGGGATAAGCAGCAAATAACCTTACCTTGTTCAGGGGTCTTCAACTTCTGATCAGGTTAGGCGAAGTAAAATAAATCGTGGTGTCCTAGGGCGTTCTATCACGCTGTAATGGTTAGCAAGCTAGTCTCGCAGATCAATTACTACTGAATAGCGACTACGACTCTCACTGAATACTTGCAACCTTGCATCACATCCTTTCCATGGTGAATGAGTAAGAAAGGGGTCCCATTGGAAGAAAGGGGTCCCATTGGAGTGTAATGGTTAGCAAGCTACCTTCAACTTCTGATCAGGTTAGGCGAAGTAAAATAAATCGTGGGGTCCTAAGGTGACATAACCACCTCACCCCAGGCAGCAATTGCCTCTCGCCGAAAGTTGATGTTAAAACGTTTCGGTTTGTTATAAAACCTTCATCAGGACATTAGGATGATTATCGTGTTGTCTAAAAGTGTTGGAATTCTTTTCTTGTTTTTTTCTTCTTCTTGTATTCTTGTTTAGACAATATAATACTCATCCTAAAGTCCCGATGAAGGTTTTGTAACAAACCAAAACGTTTTAACACTGACTCCACTATCTACAAATAAATTTATCTTTTGGAACACTTTGTTTGTTTTTTTTCTTATTTCGACATACTGTTGGATTTATTTCCATATTTTACCAAAATGATGAATATTGTGTTGTTTTTAATCTTATTTATTAATCCTAATATTTCAGGTGGCCCTCCACCTTTTGTCAAAGCCTTCTATCAAAAGTTGGTGGGCCACCTAAAATATTAGTATATGAAATACTTATATATTGACTCCCTAGCAACATATATGGTGATTGCCGCTTCTTGACAGAATAAGGCCATTTCTACAAGTAGTCCAGATGTGAGCAGTTGTGAGTACGCAGATGGCCCACGGAACCAGCTTGTTTTTATGTACCCAGTCACACATGAGATCTTCGACATGCAGGCGCTGCCACACAGGTCAAACTTCCTTATAGGAAATGTTTCCATGGCGTCCGTCATGTGTCGCTTCAGAATGGAGGGCTCGAGTCACCTTACCTCAAACTTCTTACAGCTATCATCGGTGTCTGCCCCTTATCGAGATACTTCCCTGTCATGATGCCAGTACGTGGTTTGGGGTTTCCCAATCTCTCCAGATCGGGAGGTGTCCAGACATTCCAGGTGGCTATTCTTAGCCTTGTTTTGTGTTTTATTTTCTTGTTTACGCCTAGCTAATGTGGACATCCGTCGAAGCGCTGGTCTCTGGCCAGCTTGATAGGTGGACAGGCATTTGATATATATGTATAATATATATATATATATATATATATATATATATATATTGATAAGTCATCCACAGACACGTGTTTCAGCGTTTCATGCCTCTTCAGTGTGGCTAGACACAACAGCTATCCTTGGCTAGGGTCGAACTCAGACTGGTTGTTTGCCTGCCTGATATCTTATCCCCTCGTCCACTGACAGCTGTAGCGAGACTAGTGTTTTTAAACTATTAAATACATAGGTTTGTTTATGTATTTTACGGTCACTAAGAGATCAAATTTCCGGGGAAACGATCATTGCTTACATGCTAGTAGTGAAAGTTAATTCAAATTACCAATTAGAGAGCTCATACCAAATTCATGGGAGCATATTCAAACAAAGTTAGTTAAAAATAATGGAATCCTTATTGTTTGGGAGATTTCTATTCTAGCTGGATCGGTCTATTTCTGGGTTTGTCTCGGCTTCAGCTGGATCTTGTTATTCGGGATCTGTCATAACTCCTTTGTAACAACACAAGACTTTACTTTGTTTTGAGCTCATATACATATATTATTTTCTTAAGATCCAGATCCCAAACATGTGTGAGAATTTGGCTAATTGAATGAGAGCCGCCATTGCTATCAGTCTCTTACCCAAAGACTGATTTTCAAAACTCACTTCCTACGGCTCGTACTTGGAAACCGGAAGCACAGGTCAAAACACAAATCAGAAATCCCAATTACTTTTCCTCCCCAGTGCTTTTCCATTAAACATTATTTTAAAATCTACACTACTGTACATAATTAACAGGCTACCCATCAATTATGTAACATTTGGAAGATGTAGAGATTTGTGTAAACTGATCAGTATTCAACTTTGTTGCAAGTTGAATCTGCTTCAGTCTACGCAAATCACTACATGGCGCTGCGAACAGAATTTGTGTTAGGATTGGTATGAAAAGAATCTTTTAAAAAAAAAGATGAAACACAAAATAATTGAGAATGTTAATAGTTTTTTTCTTGTTACGGTTCTGTAGAGATTTTTGTAGACTGATCAGTATTCAACTGTGTTGCAAGTTGAATCTGCTTCTGAGTAAGTGGTTTAAATAGCAGGTTGGGCTATTCTACTATGTAGCATGGGCAAGTCTATTTCCAGGATTTTGATTGGCTGGTCGTTTTAGTGTGGATATTTTTATCCATATATACTGAACACTTGACTATATTCTGTCAGTTGCTACAGAGTGTATTTGGTTATGCTCTATTTTTTGTCTGGTGACTGGATGCTAGTCACAGCCTTACTGTGAAGGTGAGTATGATATTTATTCTACAGGACACCCTGATACCTTGAAATTTTGTTCTTTTGATTTAAAAGAAATAAATTCAAATTAAACTGGTACAACACTTGACCATGTTCTGTTAGTTGCTACAGAGTGTATTCGGTTACGCTTTGTCTATTTTTGTCTGGTGACTGGATGCTGTTCATTCTACAGAAGATACCCTGAAATTTTGTTCTTTTGATTTAAAAGAAATAAATTCAAATTAAACTGGTACAACACTTGACCATGTTCTGTTAGTTGCTACAGAGTGTAGTTACGCTCTGTCTATTTTTTGTCTGGTGACTGGATGCTGTCAGTATGATGTCCCTTCTACAGAAGATACCCTGAAATTTTGTTCTTTTGATTTAAAAGAAAGAAAGTCAAATTAAACTGGTACAACACTTGACCATGTTCTGTTTGTTGCTACAGAGTGTATTTTGGTTACACTCTGTCTATTTTTTGTCTGGTGACTGGATGCTGTGAGTATGATGTCCATTCTACAGAAGATACCCTGAAATTTTGTTGACTTAAAAGAAAGAAAGTCAAATTAAACTGATACAATTGGGTTTTATCCATATATACTGAACACTTGACCATATCCTGTCAGTTGCTACAGAGTTTATTCAGTTATGTTCTGTCTTTTTGTCCGGTGACTGGACGCTTGTCACAGCCTTCCTAAGAAGGTGAGATACCCTGAAATTTTGTACTTTTGATTTAAAAGAAAGAAAGTCAAATTAAACTGGTACAACACTTGACCATGTTCTGTTAGTTGCTACAGAGTGTATTCGGTTACGCTCTGTCTATTTTTTGTCTGGTGACTGGATGCTGAAATTTTGTTCTTTTTGATTTAAAAGAAAGAAAGCCAAATTAAACAGATACAATTGTTTTTTTTATTACAAGTGCTACAATCACTCATGTTTTGGTCACATCAAACACGCATGCCTTTCTGCAAATTTTCCAGATTATCCTTCGATTTTACACCATCATTTGTCGTCCACCAAACAAACAAACAAAAAAAAATTCCAAACATTTTTTCACATCAGGAAGACATTCCTTCCTTTCTTTGTTGCTGATGACACTTTTTTTTTTTCTTTTTGTCCCCCCGCCCCCTAAACTACCAAAAAGATCAAATGACACACCATTCAGTCGTTTTTTTCCCCATTCGGACAAACCAGAACCTGTTTTTTCTTTTAAACAAGTTAACACCGCAAAAAGTTGTAGGTTGAACCAGTTTGAGTGGAAATCCAGAAATATCCATTTTTTTTTTTTAAGGGAATGGTAAAATTTTTTTGGGGGGTGGGGGGAGGAGTAATTGTATTTTTAAAAAAATGATATGGCTATCTGAGTAGATATACTTAAAATATTAAACAAAAACAGAATTTGGGGATTGCAATATTTTCTATCCAAATCTACATTCTCTCTCTCTCTCTCTCTTCTCTCTCTCTCCACTCTCTTTCTCTCTCCACTCTCTCTCTCTCTCTCTCTCTCTCTCTCTTTCTGTCTTTCATTCTATCTTCCACACTGTCCATCTCCCACTCTCTCTTTCTTTTACACTATCTTTCACTATTTCTCTTCCACACTGTCACTCTCTTTTTCACTCTCTCTCTTCCATACTGTTTTCCTGTCTCTTTTTTCCATACAGTATGTCACTCTCACTTTCACTCTCTTCCACATTATCTTCCTCTCTCTCTATTCCAAACTATGCATCTTCTGTCTTTCACTCTCTCTCTTTCACTCCATTCCACACTACCCGCCTCTCTCTCTCCTACACAATCCGTTTTACAGTCTCTCTCTCTCCCAAACTATGCATCTTCTCTCTCTCTCTTCCATACTTTCTTCCTGTCTCTCTCTCTTTCTCTTTCACTCCCTCCATTTCATACTACCCATCTACAACTCTCTCTTTCTCTCCCAGCTGATGGGAGGGGGGAGTAAGTGTGACTCAATTAAAACAAAGTTCTTATTCTTACTGTTTTCCTAGGAATTCATTTTGCTGTCTTCCACTCTCTCTTTCTCTTCCTCCATTCCACACTACCCCCCTCTCTCTTCAAAAATATACATCTCCCTCTTCTTTACTGTCTTCCACTCTCTCTCTATCTTTCCCTCCATTCTACACACACACCCTCTCTCTCTTCAAAAATATGCATCTTCTCTCTCTCTTCTTTACTGTCTTCCACTCTCTCTCTCTTTCCCTCCATTCTACACACACACTCTCTCTCTATTCAAAAATATGCATCTTCTTTCTCTCTTCTTTATTGTCTTCCACTCTTTCTCTCTTTCACTCCCTCCATTCTACATTCTCTCTCTCTCTCCCACACTACTGTCTTCCACTCTCTCTCTATCTTTCCCTCCATTCTACACACACACTCTCTCTCTCTCTCCTCAAAAATATGCATCTTCTTTCTCTCTTCTTTATTGTCTTCCACTCCCTCCATTCTACATTCTCTCTCTCTCCCACACTACTCATCTACAACTCTCTCTTTCTCTCCCAGCTGATCTAGCGGGGGTGAGGGGTAAGTGTGACTCGATTAAAACAAAGTTTTGATTCTTACTTGCTGTTTTCCTATGAATTCATTTAACTAAATAAATCTAAACTCAAAATGTTTATTCTCTAATTATTTGTTTATGCCTCCTAGGGCATCTCTTCTTTTTGTCATCACCTCACATCAACGTTAAAAAAGAAAAGAAAATCTTTGCACAGAACATCTACAATATTAATACAATATCTATATACAGGTCAGATTTTTGTTAAGTAATTCATCTACAAGTTCCCCAAAAAATTCCCTCTTAAATTCTTCTTCTTACCATTATTTCTGAAATCATCTAAAAGATTTGTACACTATTGCTGTTTTAGATCTGATTAGGGAATTTGATCCAAAAATATTTTTAGTCTGTTAGTAAAAAAAATTAAATTTGTTATACCTGGTTTTTGAAATCTACCTGGATTTTTCAAGTAGAAATATTGAAAAAAATATCTACCATAATTATAAATTCCATTAATTATTTTGAAATTAGATCACCTCTCATTCTTCTTTCTAATAAAGTAGGTGTGTTACATAATTAGTGGATCCCTAATGCTTTTATAAGGTATTGTAGAAATCATAATGGCGATTAGTACAGCTGATGGCCTTGAGAGTGAGTGACAACGTTTGACCTCACTCTGACCTTGCCTTGTGGGAATGGATCGTGAGAACCGGAACCCCGATAGAAGGCCCTCTTCCGGTTTAAGGATACTGAGTCAGTTAGAACTTAGAAGCCGAGCTAGCAACATGTAAGCCTCATCTGCGCAGATTGTCTGGGTGGGGATTTGTAATAAAGTAACATCAACGTAAATCGAAGTCTTGTGTTTATTACCTAAAAACTAACAATGACACAGGGCTTCTGATAAGGAATGATCCCCAACAGAAACCAGACCCGGAATCCTCAATAGAAGACCAGACGAGATCTTAGAAGATATACCAGACCAAGATAGATGATACACGATCAGAAATAAAGCCGGCCAGAAGAATAGATGACCAGAGTAAGAATTAAAGAAAGGTATATAACGTTATATGCTGATTTGGCTTAGTGAAAAGACCAGTATGTAACAGGTGGTGATTCTAATTTCTATAATCTCTCCCTGTAATCTTTTACTCTTTTTACTTGTTTTGTCACTCTTCTTTCTAGTAAAATAGTTAATCCCAATTTCTATAATCTCTCCTGTAATCTTTTACTCTTTTTACTTGTTTTGTCACTCTTCTTTCTAGTAAAATAGTTAATCCCAATTTCTATAATCTCTCCCTGTAATCTTTTACTTTCTTTACTTGTTTTGTCACTCTTCTTTCTATAATCTCTCCCTGTAATCTTTTACTCTTTTTACTTGTTTTGTCACTCTTCTTTCTAGTAAAATAGTTAATCCTAATTTCTAAAGAAAAAAATCTTTGTACAGAACATATACAATATTAACACAATATCTATATCCAGATCAAATTCTGAAAAGTAATTCATCCGACGGTTCCCAAAAATTCCCTCTTAAATTCTTTTTCTTACCATTATATCTAAAAATCCTTTAATTCAGGGGTCACCAAACTACGGCCTGCGGGCCGGATCCGACCCAGGAAGGCATTTTTATCAAGCCCATTAATGGTACTTGAATTTGTTTGTTAAAACGTACAGAATGGGAGACGTTCTGATACCATTTAAATTTAAATACCATGTTAAGCTTATTAAATCTTCATTGACTTGACTACTTTAGGTAGGTTAGAAAAATCATACCTTTCCCAAGGGTATTAGTCTGAAAGTGAATGTATTAGCGTGACTGGAGTTTGAATTCGATTACTAAGATGTCACAATTCAGCATTATGCTATAGGGAATTTTTTTTCTGCACTCACACACAAAAATAAAGTTAACCTATGGCTGAGGGGATGAGAGTGTTCATACCTTTCCCAAGGATATTAGTCTGAAAGTGAATGTATTAGTGTGACTGGAGTTTGAATTCGCTTACTATGATGTCGCAATTCAGCAGGTTACCCATTACATCACAGGGATTTTTTTCTGCAATAATACAAAAAAAAACAAAAAAAACACATAACTGAGGGGATGAGAGTGTTCCTACCTTTCCCAAGGGTATGTGGTACTATCTAACCTATAACGGGGCGATAAGGGGTTTCATACCTTTCCCAAGGGTATTAGTCTGAAAGTGAACATAGTAGCACGATTGGAGTTTGAACTCACTTTACTACGATGTCACAGTCGAGCATGTTAACCCTTACGCCACAGTGACTTTTGTTCTGCACTTACACACACACACTCACAAAAAAAAAAAAAAAAAAAGTTGACATGACCATATTTGGTAAAGTGACGACAAAAAACAACATCAACAACAGCAACAACGTCCACTGATAATCTGTTTGCAGTAAAGGCGTACACACACTTAAACAGATTAGTCATGGATACAAAATTGAGAATACGAAAAATGACGCAAGTATAAATTGTGAAGATTATGTAAGAAAATTCTCTCAGCCTCGAGTGACTTTAGTGGGGGAAGGGGTGAGGGGGGAGTTGTTCTGTGTACATTGTACACCATTTATTTCACACGTGTACAGT
Organism: Doryteuthis pealeii; assembly: GCA_023376005.1. Taxonomy (NCBI): domain Eukaryota; kingdom Metazoa; phylum Mollusca; class Cephalopoda; order Myopsida; family Loliginidae; genus Doryteuthis; species Doryteuthis pealeii. The sequence goes on along the minus strand of CM042182.1, from coordinate 39,090,649 downwards.
GTATTGTACACCATTTAATCTATATTGACAGTGTACACCAAAATGTGTACATTATACAAAATATTGTGCACATTGTGACAGCCTGTACAGTGTAGTACAAAAACAAAAAAAATTGTGTCATCTACAGGGTCTACACACACAGAAGCAGCAGGTATACATATATGTATGAATGTGTATATATGTATGTATATATGGAAATATGTATATATGTGTAAAAATGTGTGTATGTGTAATATATGTATATATATACACATTCACACAGGTGTATATGTACATATATATTATGTATATTATATATATATACATATATATACGCACGTATATATATATATATATGTATTATATTTATATATATATATACATATATATACGCACGTATATGTGTATATATATATGTATGTATATTTATATATATACACACGTATATACATATATATATATGTATATATACATATATATATACGCACGTATATACATATTTATATATATATACATATATATATACGCACGTATATACATATATATTTATATATATATACATATATATATACGCACGTATATACATATATATTTATATATATATACATATATATATATACGCACGTATATACATATATATATATATATATACATATATATACGCACGTATATGTGTATATATATATATATATATATATATATATATATATATATATACATATATATACGCACGTATATGTGTATACATATATGTATATTTATATATATACATACATATACACACGTATATGTATATATATGTGTATATATATATATATATATATATTTTCAACTAGCAATAACCGCACCTCGGAAAATCCTCATCGGCTATGGTACTGCCTCTGCGCAAAGCTGAGGCAGTACCATAGCCGATATGTATATATGTATATATATATATATATATATATATATATATATATATATAATACCAGTCATGTATTTATTAAAACTTGTTTTAAAAAAACAATGAGGACTGTCTAATGTTGCATGTTCAAATTTTGACTGTATTTATTCTATGTTATGACGATTTTGGGTAATGTGACGTAAGCAGTGACATAGTTTTTGTTACAGACAAAAACCAGAAGCAAATCTCCATTAATAATAGATTTACATTATTTAAAAATCTTGTACAATTGTCCTCATCTTAGTTGGAAATAACATTTCGGCTGCTATACGCTCCAGCCTTCTTCAGGTTTCTTTTTGTCATAGTTGGTAACCCGGCTCATGTGGGTCAGCATTTGGGGGCAGAATGGGCAGGGCAGGGGGAGAGAGAGGTATGTCTAATTATCAAAATTTGGCAGATATTGTTAAAAACAAGAGAAACTCAAACTAAAACAAAAAACTACATTTATTCGATGACCACAAAAACGAAAATTTGGTTAAATCAAACTTAACGGACCTAAATTCCACCATCGTAAGTCGAAAGAAAAAAATACCAAAAATCAGGTAATTAACCAAATTTAATGAAAATAAAGCTATAATGCACCAATTATTTTATTTAAAGACTTTAACAATTTTTCAGGTCAATTACGTATCTTTAAGAATCTGTGTTATGCCTCAAAGATACATGGTTCAAAGTTAACTGACCTGAAAAAAAGTTATAGTTTTTAAATAAAATAACTGGTGCATTATATCTTTTATTTATTAATATATCAACACTGAAAATTTCATTAAAATTGGTTAATTCTATGATTTTTGGTATTTTTTTCTTTCGGCGGGTGACATACGATGGTCCATTAAGTTCGATTTAACCGAAAAATTCTTTAGTAAATTATGAAAATCAAAAAAATATGGTGACCCACATTAAACTAATACGAATCAGGTTAGCAATGACCACCTGAAGAAGACCAAAGGGTACAGTAGTTGAAACGTTGTGAATGTTATATTCAGCCAAGATGAAGTCCTTGGTCTGAAATATGTAAATACTTTGTTGGGCTAAAAATGGAGGGCTCAAACATTACACAAGTATATATATATATATATATGGGAGAAATGTGAGGAGGTTAATCCGACAGTATGTGGAGAAAGTAGACAAACCAGTTTCCATAACATCCCGTGTTTGTCTACTTTCTCCACATATATATATATATATGACAGACGACAAATCGGTAGAGTTTCAATCCCAGCCTGATACAGCCTGTCTGTCTAGCCACACTGAAGAGATGTGAAGCATTGAAACAGGACTGTATGTGGATGACAATGTGTGTGTGTATGTGTATATATATATATATATATGTATGTATATATGCATGTATATATATATATGTATATATATATATATGTATATATATATATATATGTATGTATATGTATATATATATATGTATGTATGTATATATATATATATGTATGTATATATATATATATATGTATATATGTATATATATATATGTATGTATGTATATATATATATGTATGTATGTATGTATATATATATATATATATATATGTGGGTGTGTGTGTGAATATATAAAATATGGAAAAACAAGGTATTCAGAAGATGATTTTATCATAGTTAGAAATATTAGCCAACGTCAAAACATTTTGGTTTGTATATTAAAACCACCATCAGGGCATTGTTAATAGGAATACCTTGTTTTTCCATATTTCATATATTTACATACTGTCAGATTTATTTCCATTTCCCCTGATATATATGTGTGTGTATATATGTATATATATATATGTGTGTATATGTATATATATATATATATATATATATATATCAGTAGTTGTATACGATAAGTGCCTAATGAGCATTTTTCAAAAATGTTGAGAAAAATTCCAATCCAATTTTGACAAATTTCCACTCAACATATTTTTGTAATTTCTAAAGTGACTGGCTAGTGTGATAACGAACTCAATTTTTATAAAAAAAAGATAGAAGTATTGAAATATTATCCAACAAAAAATCAGTTGTGTTGGGTGGTGTGCTGGGCACTTATCATATATACAATTACTTAATTATATACATATATATATATATACATATATATATATATACATATATACATATATATATATATATATATACATATACATATATATATATACATATATATATATATACATATATATATATATATATATAATATATATATATATACATATATATATATATATATACATATATATATATATATATACATATACATATATATATATACATATATATATATATATATATATATATATATATACAGGGTGGACCATAATAATAGGACACATTTTAAATGCTATTTTTTCAGATTATGAAAACGACACAGAGTACTAAATATATTTATTACATAACTGATACATGACAGAGACGAGGATGTAACAAGATGGTGCCACTTGCTATACATCATGACAATTCTTTGAGCGAACTTTTCCGGACATCTCATTTCAAGATTCGGTGATATCCATCGGCCATCCAGATCACCTGATCTAACCCCAGTGGACTATTTTCTGTGGGGTTACCTGAAAGATTGGGTATATGCAAGCAGGCCCCACATACGACAGCTGAACTGAAAGAAAGCAACCGTAGAGAGATAACAGGTATTCCATTTGATATGCTAAACCACAGTTTACGTGATATGAGAAATCTAGCTCTCGAATATTTTCGTCATGATGCTGACCATGTCAAGGACATAATATTCAAATCTTAGATCCCATGTAAAACTCCTGTGTACCAGTTATGTAATAAATATACTTAGTACTCTGTGTCGCTTTTGTAATTGGAGAAAATGGCATTTAAAATATGTCTCATCATTATGTCATTATGGTCCACCATATATATATATATATATATATATATATATATTACTCACTCACACCCATAGTATTACCATACCTAAGTACACCCCTATCTTTAAAAAAAAAATAACTTCATTTTTTTCTAAACTAAAGATATTAGGATTCTATTATTTCTAGAAGAACATCATACAATCAAAACGGATATCATTAGGTATCATTTATTACCAAACTCTACAGCATTGAAACACTGTAAATTAAGATTATACAATCAAAACGGATATCATTAGGTATTATTTATTACTAAACTCTACAGCATTGAAATTCTGTAAACAAAAATATGATTATGTAGCAGTCCATAAATAAATACACCTTAAAACAAAATTCTATACCATAAAGATATTTTCAAACCAGATTTCCTTTTTTTTTCTTGCTTACGGAATTTTAATACTTTAATAATATCTAATGATATTATATTAATAACCATAGGAAATTTGGAAGCCATTCTTGAGCTATTTGACCATACAATTAAAACGGATATTGTTAGGTATTATTTGTTACCAAACTCTACAGCACTGAAACTAAGCAAAAATACGAATATGTAGCTGTCCAAGCACTTGTGGAATGTACTTAAATGGAACGTGGGAAACTGTTAGAGTGAAATATAATAGAGTTTGGTAATAAATAATACCTAATTACATCCACTTCTATTAGATATACAAAAAATCCTGGTATCTTCGGTTTCAAAGATAATTAACTTTTTATAAACTTTTAGTGTGTAATTATTTATAGGTCACTAGAAGCGGCTACCCAGCATCGCCTGGGTAGAGGGATGGGGTAAGAAGCTAGTCTCACTGATCCATCATTGTTGAATCGCAAGCTGGACCCTCACAGAATGCCCCATTAAAATTCCTAATTAAAAAAGCCTTTGCGTTGATTCAGCATCTTTGAAAAGAAAAATCAACGTCTCTTATTTGAAATAGTAAATGGAAAAAAAATTGCACGTTATCATTTAAATTTATTTTTTATTAAATTAAATTAAATTTTTTCTAATTATCTTCACAAATATAAATCAAATCTTCATTATCTTTGCTCAAAAAGCAAAATCTGGTGATAGTGAATGTTTATACAAATTTACTTTGTAAATTAATTATTTTATTTTCATAGTTTCCTCCAGCCATACATACACACAAACTTCCCTTTATGTATGTACTAGCAGCGGCTACCCGACATCGCCTGGGTAGAGGAGGATTTTTTTAAGTGAGTCACGCAGATCCATTATTACTTAATCGTGAGTTGAACCCTCGTGGGATGACCCATTTAAATCCCTATATAAAAATACAGACCTTGCCACTCTGAAAAGAAATGTTAATATCTACTATCTAGAATATTATTATTATTATTATTATTATTTAATTATCTTCACGAATATAAATCAAATCTCTATTATTTTTGCTCAAAAAACAAGTCCTGCTCATATCTAATGTATATATATATTTACTTTGTTGTTAATTATTTATTTTCGAAGTTTCCTCCGGACATACATACACACAAATTGCCCTATATATATGTATAGATAACATATCTTTATCAAAATTTACTAAACATATTTTTTGTTTGGGGATGAGGGGTCTATCTATAATCAAATGACTCAAGAATTGCTAACAAATTTCCTGTTGTTATTAATTTAATATCATTAATTGTTATTTTATGACCAAACTCTAAAGTTAATTTGAAATATACTTATGATTATGTCAATGTTTATTTTTGGACTGCTGCATATTCATATTTTTTACGAGTTTCAGTGCTGTAGAATTTTGGTAATGAATAATAACTAATAATATCCGTTTTTGAGTAGATTTCAGTTTCAATGCTGTAGAGTTTGGTAATAAATAATACCTAATAATATCCGTTTTAATTGTATGATCAAATAGCTCAAGAATAGCTTCTAAATTTTCTATGGTCATTATGTACTATTAATGACTAAACTTTAAAGTATTAAAATTCCGTAAGCGAGAAAAAAAAATGAAGTCTGGTTTGAAAATATCTTTATGACATAGAATTTTGTTTTGGGGTACTTATTTATGGACTGCTAGATATATATTTTTGTTTATAGAATTTTAATACTGTGAGTTTGGTAATAAGTAATACCTAATAATGTCTGTTTTTATTGAATGCATTGTCATTTTAATGCTGTAGAGTATGGTAATAAATAATACCTAACAATATCTGTTTTAATTGTATAATGTTTCATGCGAAATAATAGAATTCCATTATCTTTGGTTTAGAAGAAAATTAACTTCTTATGAAAAGAATTGTTAAGGCTGTACTTATTTATGGGCAATACTAAAATACTTAATAATATCCTTTTCATTGTATAATGTTACACTAAAAATAATGAAATTCAGAAGATTGTTAAGGCTATACTTATTTATGGGGGATACTGTAATAATACTTAATAATATCCATTTTTATTGTAGAATGTTCTGCTAGAAATGATAAAATCCTGGTATCTTTTGGTCTAGAAGAAAATTAACTTTTTTAAAAAGAATTATTAAGGCTATACTTATTTATGGGTGATACTGTAATACTTAATAATATACATTTTAATTGTATAATGTTCTGCTAGAAATAATAAAATCCTGGTATCTTTTGGTTTAGAAGAAAATAAATGTTTGATAAAATGAATTATAGGGCGTGTACTTATTTATGGGTAATACTGTAAATACATTTGTTTTTTTTGTTGTTTTTTTAAAGTTTTTTTGGTTACAAAATGGAAAAAGTTTATTGACGATAATGTTTTGCATTCAAAAGGAAATAATCTTTTAAAGGGGGAGGGGAGTAAGGAAGGATTCGTGGGGATAAAATAAGAAGGAAAAAGACGAACAATTCTTGGAATACAATGCAACGTTCTTCGTATTGAAACCATTTATTTTGTTTTTACATGATTACCAAGTACTTGAAGAATTGTGGCACTGTCCAGTTTTTTGGTTTTAAGATTCTAAGAACGGTAAAAAATAGAATAGTTTAACGTACTAAGGTTAAAATATTCCTGGTACAAGAATATCTAAAAGAATTCTCTAATCAGAAAGAAAGAAAGAAAGAAAAAAAAAAACGAATAAAATTGGGGGTGTCCAGTTTGATATAAAAATTCTTGGTAAGCGAAACAATGAAATCTAAAATGGACACAGTGCCGACCATTGTCCATTGGTGTCAACAGTACCATTATTCCGCCTAGCAAGAGTCGGACGTTGTGGTTAGTGGGAAGGGGGGTCAAATTCGGAAAACAAAGGCAAACAAGGAAGGAAGATAAGGAAGAAAAAATCTGGGGTTGGTCAAAAATAAGGAGACTACACACTGAAGTGATGCAGGGTGTGTGGGTGGGGGTTCTACACGGTAGAACCTTTTTACATCACAAAGACTTTTTCAGCTTCGTCCAGGCTGAAGATCTGCTTGGTCCGGGGACACACCACTTTGCCATCATTCTCCAATGCCATTGAAGACAATGCCTAAAAGAAGAAAATCAGAAAAAAATATATATAAAAATAATTTCCGATGCATTTTTATAGTAAAAATCATTGTCCAATGCATTTTTATAGTAAATATCATTTCCAATAAATCTTTATAGTAAAAATCATTGTCCAATGCATTTTTATAGTAAAAATCATTGTCCAATGCATTTTTATAGTAAAAATTATTGTCCAATGCATTTTTATAGTAAAAATCATTGTCCAATGCATTTTCATAGTAAAATCATTGTCCAATGCATTTTTATAGTAAAAATCATTGTCCAATGCATCTTTATAGTAAAAATCATTGCATTTTTAGTAAAAATCATTGTCCAATGCATCTTTATAGTAAAAATCATTGTCCAATGCATTTTTATAGTAAAATCATTGTCAATGCATGTCCAATGCATTTTTATAGTAAAAAGCATTGTCCAATGCATTTTTATGTTAAAAATCATTGTCCAATGCATTTTCATAGCAAAAATCATTTCCAATGCATTTTTATAGTAAGAAATCATTTCCAATGCATTTTCATAGCAAAAATCATTTCCAATGCATTTTTATAGTAAGAAATCATTTCCAATACATTTTTATAGTAAAAATCATTTCCAATGCATTTTATAGTAAAAATCATTTCCAATACATTTTTATAGTAAAAAATCATTGTAACATTTCCAATTTTATAGTAAAAATCATTGTCCAATGCATTTTTATAGTAAAAATCATTGTCCAATGCATTTTTAGTAAGAAATCATTTCCAATGCATTTTTATAGTAAAATATATATATTTTATTATTGCCTTTTATATTTTATTATTATTTTTTTATTATATATATATATATATATATATAAAGATAAGGACACCGAAATATCTATTTTTCTAAAACATTTCAAAGCAAGAAGAACTTTACATAGAAGGAGCTCATATATCATTTAACGAGATAAATATTCAATCAAGCTAATCTCATTTTTTTTCCATTGTCCAAATTCTTCGGATTAGTCCAAGCTAAGATATCTTTTTTCTTTCTTTCTTACTTTTTTTTTTGGTGACGAACACAAATCCCAATGATAATGGAATCCTTTCCCCCCCCTCTAATAGTGACGGGGGTGGGTCTTTGTGCGGGGAGAGAAAAACGCCTCACAGATTTCAACAAGGAATGGTTTCATTCCCAATTCTTTGCTAAGTCAATCAATGCGTTAGTTCCAGCAAAATCGCTCGGCAACGTTTGTTTTCTACACGGTAACCGTTCTATAAATGCATCACCCCCAGGGCAATTTCTTGACAGCTCCTCTACCGCGGAGATAAGCGAAAATCAATTCTTGTTATAAATTCCTGTCATCAATCTGAAAAATGCACCATCTATTTTTCACCTCGTCTCCACGTGTATTTCGATTTTGGCCCATTTCATTTTCCTCGTTTAGACGTTCCTCAGTCGCTATAAATACAAACAGAAATTTGAATCCCAAATAACTTTTACATTCAAAGTTTTAGATCGGTTCTTTCTTGTAAATAGATTTATTGCAAAACTGTCATGTTGGTATCGAGTTCCGTATGACAATTACCCTATGACCGTTACTGACGAAAACAATTTTTTAAAACTCATTTTTGATTTATTTAACACATACATGAGATCCTAACAGGCACTACACTCCGGGTCAGAGTGAACCTAGGAGTAATGGCCATGAAAGGTACTCCACACTCCCCAGAATTGGAAACTCACCACTTTTTTTAATACCCATTTTTGATCTATTTAAATCATAGCTAAGACCCTAACAGGTACTACCACTCCGGTTCAGAGTGAACCTGGGGGTAATGGCCATGAAAGAGTACTCCACACCCCAGAGCTCCAGATTTGGAACCTCACCACTTTTATTAATACCCATCTTTGATGTCTGTATCCAATAGATAAGATCCTAACAGGTACTACCACTCCGGGTTAGAGTGAACCCGGGAGTAATAGCAATGAAAGGGTACTCCACACTCCCCAGAGCTCCAGAATTAGAAACTCACTATTTTTTTTTTAAATACCCATCTTTGATCTATTTAACCCATAGATAGGACCCTAACAGGTACTACCACTCTAGGTTGGTTGGTTGGTTGGGTTTTACAGCATGTCAACTGGATCATTTTATGCCAAAGATGTTTTTTCTTTTATCTATTCTTGATGGGTACTCAATTTTTTTAAAACATTAACCTATAGAGTGGACCCTAACAGGTAATACCACTCCTGGTAGTAATGGCGATGAAGAGGTACTCCATACTCCCCAGAGCTCCAGAACTGGAACCTCACAACTAGATACAGTTTAATATCATACTCATGACATTAAGACCCTCAGCCACCACCTTCTAGTACATACATGATAAAAAAGATTGGGGGTTTGCCATAAGGGTAATAGGGTTGGGACAATCATATAGGTGCTAGGGTTTAGCCTGACCAGCCAATTGGTCAGAGGGTGCCTCTCCAATTGACCGTCTAACCTGAGTAAGAGCCAGAGTGGAGTGTTGTATGTAAGGATTAGTCAGACACCAGGATTCCGTCCTTAATCAACAAGTCGCCACCCACAGCAAACAAGTGGCCCTATTGGGGGGAATCCGGTGAAGGTTAAAGAGCCCAGTCTGCCCTACTATTTACCCATAGCTGGAGGGTGAATAGTTGGATTCATACCATTTCCCAAAGGTATCAGTGCTACATGAAATTCAAACATCCGTGTACAGGGATTGAACTCGCCTCACCATTTCTATATATGCCTCGAAAGAAAACCCATAGTTCTCATTTACTTTGCCAAGGGTATTAGCGCTGTGTGAACTGCAAACAGCCATGTCCAGGATTTGTCATGTCTATTTCCAACAATGATAACCATTACACAATGAGTCTCCCCCCAAAAAACCCCAAAGTTCTCATGTACTTTTCCCAAGGGTATCAGCGCCATATCCAGGATTTGAACTCGCCTCACCATGTCCATTTTTAAGGCGGTAACCATTACACCACGGGCCTCAAAAGAAAACCCATAGTTCTCATCTCCTTACAAACACTCAAAGCCGATAAACACCCCCTCCCTGCAAACAATTACCTGGCTGCAGATATTCTGTCCGCAGAAGCCAAAATAAGACAAGAATCTGCACAGCAAAAGATTTGGGCAAAATATCGCAAGAAAACAAGCGACATTCCATTAGGGTAACTTTGTTAGGAAAATCGCAAACCAATGCCTCGGGCAATAATAGTACTGTCAAATAACGAACAAAAAAATAGAAGACGTCAAGCAATGTGAAACGCATATCAAAGTTAATGACATTTTTGACGCAGGCAGCGAGGATATGTGATAAACCGATGGAATCAATTCTTGGGCAAATTTCCTATTCTTCTACACGTTCCAATTGGAATGACCGTTCCAATAGAGAAAGCCAACAAATTTCATAACTGGCACACTCATTCCTGAATAACACAACTCTTGAGGCTAAGAACCATGAATATGTTTTTGATTTGGTTTGGTTTGGTTTTACGGCATATCAACCTCAGTGGGTCATTTAATACCGACAAAGTTGTGAAATAAATTCATTCTTAATGCATAATACAATTTTGTTTATTAACTCATGTTTTTCTATTTAACCCATAGATGGGACCCTAACAGGTACTACCACTCCGGGTCAAAGTGGACCAGGGAGCAATGGTGATGAAGGGGTGCTCCACTTTCCCCAAACCTCCAGAACTGGAACCTCACCATCAGATAGAGTTTAACGTCATTCCCAGGACATGTAAACCCCCAGCCACCGCCTTCTAGCACCGATATGATAAAAAGGGGTTGGGGCTTGCCATAAGGACAATAGGGTTGGGAAAATCATATAGGTGCTAGGGCTTGACGTGACCAACTGATTGATCGGAGGGGGCCTCTCCGACCGCCCGTCTAGCCCAAGATAGGGCCAAAGTGGAGTATTGCATGTCATGAACTGCTCATCCACCTGGGCTCTATCCTTAAGCATCATGGGTCACCACCCACGGCCAACAGGTGGCCCCATTGGGGGAGTCTTCCCCCTCTGCAGAGGTGCATTCTAACACCCCACCGACAGGGCGGAATATGTTTTTGATAGATTTTAAAGGCATGTCAACTCAACAGGGTTATTTTATGCCTTGTTGGTTGGTTGTGTTTTATAGCATATCAACCGTTGCAAATCATCATCATTATCATCATCATCATCATGTCAGACTATCAGCACAGATATCCATAACAATCTTGTCATACTTTTTGTCGTAATTTCCATGAAGGCTCCCGATTATGACCAGTCAACAGATCGGATCAATAAAGATGAGGACAATAGTCCGAATAATCCAAATAATAAAAAAAAAACAAAAAGCAACTCTTTTCTTTAAAATGAAGAAATTTTAATTTGATAGCCAAAGTTTAAGATTTTGAATTTGCATTGGAAACAAAATGATAGATTTTATATATATATATATATATATATATATATTATATTTGAGGATATGTGCTTAATTGAAGTCATACCTAATTTTGAAAATTAATTAGTTAATAATTAATGAATTTAGGCGGGCAAATTAGGTATGACTTCAAGTAAGCACATATCCTTGTCGGCTTAAAGCCATATAAAAAAAAAATCACATTTGTTTGTTTACTTAACCTCATATATATATATATATATATATATATATAACCAAGTAAAAAAGGGCACATCATAGCAATATTAGATTAAAGCAATATATTTAGAATGCCTTAAATTAAAGGATAGATAAATTTCCATAACTGCCCCACCGACAGGGCATAAAGTTTGGTTTTACGGCATATCAACCTTGCCACCTACAGCCAACAGGTAGTTCCATTGGGGAGTTTTACCCCTCTGCAGAAGTGCAGTCGGTGTATTCTAATGCCCCAGCCGACAGGGCGGAACAATAAAGATGAGGACAATAGTCCGAATAATCCAAATAATAAAAAATAAATAAAAACAACTGTTTTCTTTAAAATGGAGAAAGCTTATCAGATTTTAATCTGATAACTGAAGTTTAAGATTTTGAAATTTGTATTGGAAACAAAATGATAGATTCTTATATATATATATATAACCAAGCAAAAAAGGGCACATTATAGCAATATTAGATTAAAGCAATATATTTAGAATGCCTTAAATTAAAGGATAGATAAATTTCCATAACTGCCTCAGCCGACAGGGCATAAAGAAAGATAGATTTTTTTTTAGTATACTTACATTCATTCCATACACGTGTCCATTGGGAAGCATCATTGGAGGATTGTTTTCATTCAATGGAAGGCCTGAAATATTGCAAATAAGCCTGGAATTTGCACAATGAGCAAACGGCAAAGGCCTAGCAAGTTCGTTCAGATGCTTGCTACACACTGGACAGTCGGGATTCTTGGTCACTTCTTCTTCTGGCTTATAGCAAAGACTGATTAAACGGTCAAGGAATATCAACAAGGAATAAATAGCCAATATGGTCAACAAAAAATACAATGTCTCATCTGATTGTATACCCTTGTGCAAATTAATTGAAACAATTATTTAAAAACCTTTAGATTTTTCAGGTCAGTTAACTTTGAACCACGTATCTTTGAGAATCTGTGTTATGCCTCAAAGATATGTAGTTCAAAGTTAACTTAAATGCCACCATCATATGTCATCCTGCCGAAAGAAAAAAAATACCAAAAATGAGGGAATTAACCGACATTTAATGAAATTTTCAGTGTTGATACATTAATGAATAAAAGATATGATGCACCAGTTATTTTATTTTAAAACTTTTACATTTTTCAGGTCAGTTAACTCTGAACCACGTATATTTGAGGTGTAACACAGATTCTCAAATGTGGTTCAAAGTTAACGGACCTGAAAAAATGTAAAAGTTTTTAAATAAAATAACTGGTGCATTATATCTTGTATTCATTAATATATCAACACTGAAAATTTCATTAAATTTGGTTAATTCCATGATTTTTGGTATTTTTTTCTTTCGGTGGGGTAACACAGATTCTCAAAGATACATGATTCAAAGTTAACTGACCTGAAAAAATGTAAAAGTTTTTAAATAAAATAACTGGTGCATTATATCTTTTATTCATTAATATATCAACACTGAAAATTTCATTAAATTCGGTTAATTCCCTGAATTTTAGTATTTTTTTTCTTTCGGCAGGGTGACATACAATGGTGGAATTTAAGTTAACTTTGAACTACGTATCTTTGAGGTGTAACATAGATTCTCAAAGATACGTGGTTCAAAGTTAACTGACCTGAAAAAATGTAAAAGTTTTTAAATAAAATAACTGGTGCATTATATTGTTTATTCATTAATATATCAACACTGAAAATTTCATTAAATTCGGTTAATTCCCTGATTTTTGGTATTTTTTTTTTCTTTCAATGGGGTGATATAAAATGGTGGAATTTAGATCCGTTAAGTTTGATTTAACGATATATAGATAAGAGATTTACTTCTAACTTTTGAAATCCCAGGTGTTGCTGGGTAGCTCTGCTAGTGTCTTATATATGATTCAATCTCCTTGTTAGAATAAATCTAAACAGAGTTGGATTCACGCTTTTCCATTAGAATAAAATCGTTGGATACAACATTGAATGTCACTGGTAACTCATCTATTTTTCCTATTTCAAATGAAATTTCTTTTCGTGTTTTTATTATAAATTTATGAAATTCAAATATTTTGTGGAAAAACATAGGAGGATTGGGGAAGGGGGTAGAGCTTACATTAGATACGCTCTTCTCGGTTACAAGAAATATTGAATATTCCACAAAATTGTTAACAGAACTACATTCGTGTTCTTTATTTTCAAAATAAATTTATTTTCATGCAGTTTCGGTTACTGACAAACAGACACCGAATATCCATTATAAATAAAATAAAAAGTAAAGTCGTCGGGGTGGTTTAAAGTCGGTATCAGCCAATCAGCGAGGGAGTTTATCCCCTTTTCACTAGCGCTAGACCAAGGGGATTGTTTTTGCTTCTGAGGTGGAGCACCACACCTACCTTCAGCTCCTTACTTTACTGCACAGATCCCTGTGCTATTCATACACTGAGTTGGCGAGGTTAATAGTTAATATATATATATATATATATATATATAATAGTAATTGGTAATTTGCTTGAAGCATTGTTAAGTATGTTATTATGTATTAATGATTGGAAATCAATTACAATGCATATAAAATAAAAACAAAAAGATGTTTTTTGTCTTATCGATTTCAAAGTAAACTTTATCTTCAGAGACTGTTTTTGTTTTTATTTTATATGCATTGTAATTGCCTTCCAATCATTAATACATATATATATATATATATATATATAGTATATGTTTTGTTAAACTCTAGTGACAATTCTTGCCGAACGAGTTTTTGTTCGATCCTTCCTAACTGTCTGGCCATCTTTTTAATATTCATATATATATAGTAAAGTAAAGTCGTCGGGGCAGCCTAATGTCGGTATCAGCCATGCAGCAAGGGAGTCTATCCCCTTTTCAATAGCGCTAGACCAAGGAGATTATTTTAGCGTCTGAGGTGGAGCGCCACACCTACCATCAGCTCCTTATTTTACCGCACAGATCCCTGTGCTACTCATATGCTGAGTTGGCGAGGGTGGGTATCGAACTAGGAACCTTGTGGTTTCTAGCCGAACGCTCTATCGACTAAGCTAACATAAAGGTTTTACATATCTATTTATTAGGTGACAAAGGAACATTCACAACCATATTGGTTTCATGCGATGCAATCATCAGGTGAAGATGAAACCATTGTGAATGTTCCTTTGTCACCTAATAAATAGATATGTAAAACCTTTATATATTTATCTTATTATATTATATAACAACTCTATTTTTTATTGAGTACTCTACCAATAATACTGCCTTTGGTACACCATTCCAGCAAAAGCTGAAACAGTGACCATCTCACACTATAGTGTATATATATATATATATATATATATATATATATATATAACTATAGACAATACTAAAATATACTATAAACTTTAGTTAAAACATATTAATCTCCTGTTACAAAGGAAGGAATAATCAACATGATAATTATATTGTGTGGGGTTTTCTTTTTTTGGGAGAGGGGTTCGTTTTCTCTTTCTCTTTTCAAACAAAGAAACAATTGCTAATAAAATTAATCTCATTTTAAAGAGAAAATGTGTTGTTTTCAAGAATAATTACTCAACAAAACAAAAACTAATCTCTTGTATTTCTTCTTTGTGGAATTATTAACAGAAAATACAAACTGTTGATTTAAATGAGATTTTATTTTTGGTTTGAGGAAATTTATGCTTTTACATAAAGTTGTACTAAGCTTGGTTGTAACCTCTTAAACTTTTGTGTGGATCCAGGAGCTGAAGGCTGAGCTGAGGTTTACCGGTGACTCTCGTGGAAGCTGGTCTGTCTCTTCTCGCGTCTCGTCGTCAACTCACTTCTCCCACGTGTCCCTTTCAGTGACTCCTTAAAATTACTACTACATCTACCTCCTACTCCTATTATTATCTACCTCTTACTGCTACCTCTCATATTCCCATCTAAAAGAAACGGTCCTTATTTTACCGTTATTTTTAATTTAAATTCTTGGTGCCAGTGTGTCTACATTTTTCTATTTTTAGAACACTAGCCAAACGCCATTGTTTCAACCATTACACTCTCTATACAATGTTAATTAAAATCCTAAGTACTGTTTCTGCCTCTCTAATCAAGGCATCCCTTTTTCGGGTGTCTTCTGTGGAAGTCAGTAAACAATAATAGGAGATTTTTTGGATATTTCGGACTGTTGACCTCATCTTTATTGTGTATAAACACAACATTCAGGCCCCAATAACCTCGGGCACTGTTGAGATGTTTTTTTAACTTACCTTAAAATGTCATCTTGTCTGTATTTATGAGATGATATAGTATAGAATTACTATATACCATAAGCCCATATTTCAGGTTAAGTGCTATTTTACTATACACCATATTAGAAATGTTGGGCTTATGGTGTATAATAAAATAGTGTTCAGCCTAAAATATTGGGCTTATGGTGTATAGTAAAATAGCACTCAGCCTGAAATATTGGGCTTATGGTGTATAGTAAAATAACACTCAGCTGAAATATTGGGCTTATGGTGTATAGTAAAATAACTCAGCCTGAAATATTGGGCTTATATGTATAGTAAAAATTCATTCTGAAATATTGGGCTTATGGTGTATAGTAAATAGCACTCAGCCTGAAATATTGGGCTTATAGTATATAGTAAAATATCATCAGCCTGAAATATTGGGCATATGGTGTATAGTAGAAAATATTGGGCTTATGGTGTATAGTAAAATAACTGAAATATTGGGCTTATGGTGTATAGTAAAATAACATTGAAATATTGGGCTTATGGTGTATAAAATAGTATTGGGCTTATGGTGTATAGTAAAATATGAAATATTGGGCTATAGTATAGTGCTTATGGTGTATAGTAAAATATCAGCCTGAAATATTGGGCTTATGTATAGTAAAATAGCATACAACCTGAAATATTGGGCTTATGTGTATAGTAAAATAGTACTCAGCCTGAAATATTGCACTTATGGTGTATGCTCAGCCTGAAATAGTGGGCTTACAATTTTTTTCACTCGGGTCAGTTTTTTTATGATCGCCATCTATTTGTGAGAAATAAAAGCAAGTGTGCAATGAAAGCGCAGTCGCAACAACAACAACATCTTGACACTAGAATGAAACTGCATAAGATTATTACAACTGTGCTTTTCTATTGGGCTTATGGTGTATAGTAAAATAGCACTCAGTCTGAAATATTGGGCTTATGGTGTATAGTAAAATAGCACTCAACCTGAAATATTGGGCTTATTGTGTATAGTAAAATAGCACTCAGCCTGAAATACTGGGCTTATGGTGTATAGTAAAATAGCACTCAACCTGAAATATTGGGCTTATTGTGTATAGTAAAATAGCACTCAGCCTGAAATACTGGGCTTATGGTGTATAGTAAAATAACACTCAGCCTGAAATATTGGGCTTACAGTGTATAGTAAAATAACACACACCCTGAAATATTGGGCTTATAGAGTATAGTAAAATAGTACTCAGCCTGAAATATGGGCTAGTAATTTTGGATTTATGGTATATATCAGTATTGGATTTATGCTGTATAGTAATATTGGGCTTATAGTATATAGTAAAATAGCATACAACCTGAAATATTGGGCTTATAGTGTATAGTAAAAGAGTACTCAGCCTGAAATATTGGGCTTATGGTGTATAGTAAAATAGCACTCAGCCTGAAATATTGGGCTTATGGTGTATAGTAAAATAGCATACAACCTGAAATATTGGGCTTATAGTGTATAGTAAAAGAGTACTCAGCCTGCAATATTGCACTTATGGTGTATGCTCAGCCTAAAATAGTGGGCTTACAATTTTTTTTTTCACTCGGGTCAGTTTTTTTATGATCGCCATCTATTTGTGAGAAATAAAAGCAAGTGTGCAATGAAAGCGCGGTCGCAACAACAACAACATCTTGACACTAGAATGAAACTGCATAAGATTATTACAACTGTGCTTTTCTATTGGGCTTATGGTGTATAGTAAAATAGCACTCAGTCTGAAATATTGGGCTTATGGTGTATAGTAAAATAGCACTCAACCTGAAATATTGGGCTTATTGTGTATAGTAAATAGCACTCAGTCTGAAATATTGGGCTTATGGTGTATAGTAAAATAACACTCAGCCTGAAATATTGGGCTTACAGTGTATAGTAAAATAACACACACCCTGAAATATTGGGCTTATAGAGTATAGTAAAATAGTACTCAGCCTGAAATATTGGGCTAGTAATTTTGGATTTATGGTATATATCAGTATTGGACTTATGGTGTATAGTAATATTGGGCTTATAGTATATAGTAAAATAGCATTCAACCTGAAATATTGGGCTTATAGTGTATAGTAAAAGAGTACTCAGCCTGAAATATTGGGCTTATGGTGTATAGTAAAATAGCACTCAGCCTGAAATATTGGGCTTATGGTGTATAGTAAAATAGCATACAACCTGAAATATTGGGCTTATAGTGTATAGTAAAAGAGTACTCAGCCTGAAATATTGCACTTATGGTGTATGCTCAGCCTGAAATATTGGGCTTACAATTTTTTTTTCACTCGGGTCAGTTTTTTTATGATCGCCATCTATTTGTGAGAAATAAAAGCAAGTGTGCAATGAAAGCGCGGTCGCAACAACAACAACAACATCTTGACACTAGAATGAAACTGCATAAGATTATTACAACTGTGCTTTTCTTGAAACTGTGCAGCATATCTATACAATGCATCTTGCCAGCAACAACCTGATGCAAGAGGAGGAGGAGAAGGAGAAGGAAGAGAGGCAAAAATCCCTATTCAGAAATATACAGAGAGAGGGGGTTGTGGGGGAGGGGAGGGGAGTGTGGCGAGGAGGGCGGAGGGAAATTAGATTTCGATTCTTTTTGCAACATGGAACTGTCATTATTGTGCTTATACATTGTTACTCACCTTCCTGCTTGGATGAAGCAATAACCTCGGATTTGCAGAAAAAAAGAAAAAAAAGATTTTGTATCTGAGAAGGGCACTTAACCGTTCAACAAACAAAGATATACACTGCACTCCCAAAATTTGGTAAATTGAAAAAGAAAAGCCAGATTTTCCGAACTAGTAAAATTTAAGTTGGTTGGATTTTATGGCATGTGAACCTTTATTGGGTTATTTTATGCCAGAGACATTCTATTTTATTCATTCTTGATGGGTACTCAATTGTTTTTTTAAACACCTTTTTTTCTATTTAACCCATAGATAAGGCAACCAGTCTAGGAGAAAGAAAACCAGTTTTACTCTATTCTAATAAACAGCTTTACTCTGCTTAAAAAAATATATTTAGAGCAGATTGGGTTATTTAACTTTGGTTAGGCAACCAGTCTAGGAGAAAGAAAACCAGTTTTACTCTATTCTAAAAAACAGCTTTACTCTGCTTAAAAAATATATTTAGAGCAGATTGGGTTATTTAACTTTGGTTAGGCAACCAGTCTAGGAGAAAGAAAACCAGTTTTACTCTATTCTAAAAAACAGCTTTACTCTGCTTAAAAAAATATATTTAGAGCAGATTGGGTTATTTAACTTTGGTTAGGCAACCAGTCTAGGAGAAAGAAAACCAGCTTTACCCTATTTAAAAAAATTGACCTTACGTCATATCCTGCTCATGGGTGGAAGGGGTTGGGTAGATACAAAAATGAATTCTCTAATTAAACTCTCTAAACATGAACAAAAACAAATGCTTTTCACCTCAATACGGGCAGCTTCATCTTTGTTTTTATTTTTAGGAATTATTTATTCATTTCCTGTTAATTGTGTGTTGAGTTATTAATAAAGGAATAAAAATATATTTTCTGGCATCAGATGATTGTTAATGAATAGACGACCAACAGTTGAAAAGGGTCGGGGAATAATTAGATTGATTTCTTATATACCTATTGTTACCTAGCGGCCTTCTTCGCTGCTCTAAATTGTGTACGTTAGTACTGGGGTTTTCACTGTACCCAAAGCGATGTATGTTAGTAGTCAGCTACCGACTACTGGACTTCAATAAACAACAGATACGTATGTACAAAGAGAGGACCCTTCTTTATTTTCTTCGGTGTGTGGGTGGTGAAGGCGCAGAGCTTACAATGAGTGCCCGAGGGGTGGTTGCTGACGGGAGATGTGAAGTGTCCTTTTGGCTGCCGGCTGGCGTCTCTGTGTGTCGGCTCGAATCTTCTCACCTTTATATTGATAGATACGCCTCCACATCTTCATTTTTTGATCTGATAACGGACATTTGTTATATATTTCTTTCTTTTCTCCCTGCTTCCTTGATCGGAACCCCTCTCTTCCGCTTTCTCTTTAAATATATATTTTTATCTTTCTCTTTGTCCCTCTGCTGGAAGCTCCATTTTCCGGGCGAGGACAATACAATACTATATATAATATATATATATATTTGGGAGAATATGTGCTTTTTAATTTTAGTCAGACCTAATTTTTTTTTTTTTTTCGAAATATATATTCAGAGATTGATTTTTCTCGATTTGTTTAGCCTCACATTTAAGTAGTTAAAATCCCGCCTAATTAAAAATAAATGAATTAACTTTCAAAAAAAAAAAAAAAAATTAGGTCTGACTAAAATTAAAAAGCACATATTCTCCCAAATATACTGTCGGCTGAAAAAGCTAAAAGTTGTTTACATATATATATATATATATATATATATATATTATTATAATAATAATGGTACACAGTAATAACCTACTCGAGTTTCACCATAAGGATCTTCAGGGTTAAATCTACTGGATTAATCAAGATATTGATTAATTGCAGTCGATTGCACGTGTGTATTTTTTTGCGATGACGGTTGGTTATAGATCCACAGTCAAGGAACGCTGGCTTGAAATTCATTGTGACCATTTTCACCGGTAAGTCACCTTTTCCACAAATACCATATATATATATATATATATTATATATAAACCTATATATATATCATCATATGTGGTGTAAAGGTTACCATTATAGGAAATGGACTTGTCGACCCAAGTTCAAATCCTGGACAAGGCTGTTTCATATAGCACTAATACCCTATGAATGTTTATATATTATATATACTAGCAAATATATGCACCCTCCGGGTGCAAGTATTTAAGTTTTAATGTAATAAAATATTGTATTAAATTAGAAAGGCTAATGAAACTAAATAAGAATACAGATAAAAAGATTTGAAACAGAGGGAGTATAATAAAAGATTTGAAACAGAGGGAGTATAATAAAAAAATGGAACAACTGAAACTTACTCTTCCATCACTCTCGTCTTTCATTGTTATTTTTTCTAATTTAAGTATTTAGTTATAAGAGGAAGTAAAGAATAAAATGACAGTTATTTTATCTTGTTAATGGATTTCATTTAAGATTCATTGAAGAGATTTTTGCTTATATTCATTAAAATAAAACCAAACAGTTAGAAATCAATAATACTAAGCACATATTTATTAAATTCGATTTTTAATATTAATATGCAAATTAGCCTTCCCGTTCACACTGTAAACCGCCATTTTGTTGTATATATAAATATAATTGCATGTTGTCTGTATGTAGACATAGTTAACAGTATTAATAATGTAAGACAATTTTATTAATAATTGAGGTTTAGATAAAAATAAAATCATGGAGAATGTGATGCCAATAACTAAGAGAATTGTGACTTGAGTAGGAATATAGTTTCGGTTACAAACAGAAAAACACACAATCTCCATTATAATAAGATATATATACTGCACACAATGCAGAAATAGCAGATATGTGGGAGAAACATCAACATCCTTTAGACTAAGACTAAATAACCACAAATCCACTATAAATCTCAAATCCCTGCATAGTACAATAGCACTTTATTTTAACACCCTATCACACAACCTTACACACCTCAAATGCATTTTAATAGAACACGCATTTCCAACAACGCAATCTAGAAAACAATCAGAAACTAAATAGATTCTAAAATTAGAAACACACATGAAGGGATTGAACGCAGACATCGGAATTCTCCATTATTATAAATATATCACAGACGCTGCCGCTGTCGATAACAGCAGAGACAAAAAAAGCCGTTAAACAGGAATAACATTCATTTGATAAAGGGTATCTAACGAACCTGAAAATTTATGACAAAAAATAATAATAAAAAAATAAGTGAATCCAATACTCCATAATATCGAGTTCATTCATGTATATATTTTTAATGCTTCGTAATAACACCCAACTTTTTAAAAAAACATTAAAAATATATATATATATATATATATATTTTTAATGTTTTATTACACACACAAGCACGCACACACACACACTTACACACACAAATACACACATAAACAAGCACCCCCAACTACACACACACAGAGAATTTGGAAGACCCAGACAGAACAAATTGAGCAACTGCTAGCACCACTTCAGTTCGAGTATTCTTCTGATGGGATTTTTCATCCCGAAATATTAAGAATAAAGTAACAGGTTAACAAACAACATCATAGTTACCTTCTTTTTCCTTTACACTTGCATTGTGACAGCCTTCAAAACCAACCAACAAATCAATATAAACAGAATGCTCCAAGCAAATTACAAAACCCTTTTATATATATATATATATATATATATATATATATATATATGAGTCATATTTATTTTAGAACAAAGATAAAAGGATACGGTGTTTTGAGAGCAGACAATCCTGCCTGGAGAGTAGCAGTAAAAACAGCCATATTGTTTAATTGGTGCAATTTGAAATTGTCTTCCCTGAATTGTTGAACCAATCCTTGCCACCGATTTGGATCCAAAAGTTCCTGCAAAAAAAAAAAGAAAATCAATTAAAAATCAATAAAATTTCAAATAAACTTTTTTTAAAAATCACATAGCATAATTGACGCGCCTTACCTGGGAACAGCATATTACCTGGAACACCATATTTGTGGCCTTGTGCCAGACACAGAGAAACCTGATACTAAGCAGAGGGATAGTTGTAAACACAAGTCAAATTGGCCGTAACGAAAAACTCAAGTCGTGAAACGTGTTACCTTTTCCCTGACCACGCGAGGAAGTATGAAAGAATATTTTAGTGCCCGCTGATACTAACGACGACTACTAGATTCTGTGAGTGTTGTAAACAAACCCCAGAAGTTTACATGCCTTGTAAGCGTCCAGCGACTTGTTTGAGTTTAATAGCACACCCAGTGAGTGCACGGTGAAAAAACACCATTGTGTCAACCACATTGTGATGCCCCATAACATTACAATATTTACCAACCCCTCCGCACTAGCAGGATGTGATACAAGGTCAATTTCTTAAGTGGAGTTTAACAGGTTTGAATTCAGAGATTTCCTTCTCCTAGACCAGTTGCCTAACCAAGGTTAAAAATCCCAGTCTGCTCTACTATTTACCCATAGCTGGAGGGAGAGTACAATTCATACCTTTCCCAAGGGTATTAGTGCTAAGTGAAATGCAACTACCACGTCCAGGATTTGAACTCGAGGTGACAAATCCATTTCCTATGACTTTAACCATTATACCACATGCTTCCTAAAAAAAATATATATATATATATATATATATATATATATACTTGGTGAAATGTGACCCGTTAAGCTCTAGCTAGATAATTGAGATTAGGGAAAAGGGAGTTAGCAAAGCGAATGAAATTTTTAAAAATAATAAATATGGCCAGACGAAACCGTAAAATCATTTTGTAAGGTTTCTAAGAAAGGGAATGTTTGACCTCATTTAAGCTACGGGTTACTGATTGTGAAATTTAACATAGAAATACATTTCAAATTTTCCCGTCTCTCTCTCTCTCTCTCTACTCTCCTAAGAACCTAACATAATATAATGAGGAGGTAGTCAAGAGATACATAGAGGAAAAGAAAGTGACAGACAGAATAAACAGAGATTGGTCAGTTTTTGACTAAATTGCAAATTACGACTAATTAGAACCAATTAAAACAGAATTTTTTTCCAAACATAATTCAATCCTAAAAGTAAGGAATAATTTAGTATAATTTTTGTGTCATTAAACTAAACAGTAAAAAAGCATTTAGGAAGCAAAAGTTGATTAACTCAGCTTATATAATATATATATATATATATATATATATATATATATGTGTGTGTGTGTGTGTGTGTGTGTGTGTGTGTGTTTAAGTTGAAAAATGGAAGTGAATCCGACAATTAGGTTAAAAAATAAAAGGAAAGAAAATGATGTATGGATAAAAATTATTTATTGGAGTACAGACATGTGTTTTGACCAAGAGTTTGTCCTTGTATACATTGTATTCTATTCATTATTATTCTAAGTACAAAATAAAATAAAATTATAATAGAAAAAATAGAAAACTTTTAAGTAAACAAAACGGCGTTATCACCAGGGCAAGATATTTTGATATTTGAAAATAAAACAGCAAGAATACAGAGTATACAATCATATATATATATAATATATATATATGAGGGTCATTCACTAAAAGAGATGAATTTTGCTGAAGGAATTGGCAATAGGAAGAAATGTTTACTATTAGAAATGCATTGGAAAGGTTTTTACTATAAAAATTCATTAGAAATGCATTGGAAAAGAGTTTCACTAGAGAAATGCATTGGAAAAGAGTTTTACTAGAGAAATGCATTGGAAAAGAGTTTTACTATAGAAATTCATTGGAAAAGAGTTTTACTATAGAAATTCATTGGAAAAGAGTTTTACTATAGAAATGCATTGGAAAAGAGTTTTACTATAGAAATGCATTGGAGAAGAGTTTTACTAGAGAAGTGCATTGGAAAAGAGTTTTACTAGAGAAGTGCATTGGAAAAGAGTTTCACTAGAGAAATGCATTGGAAAAGAGTCTTATTTAATTCGCTTTGCAAAACTCACTTTTCCCTAATCCCAATTATCTACCCAGAGCTCAATGGTTGACACAACAGGTCACATTTTGTCTAGTATATGCATATACTAATCGGGTCAATAATTCCCTAAATCTGACCCCAGTGGAAATTAATCTACTCCTTTTTGCGTCTTAGGTAAAACTGGGTCAGTAAAACAATTGTTGATAAATCAGGTTTACGTCACATCAAATAACAATATTATTGAACGAGCACGTCTCCTTTTTTTTTTTTTTAATCTTCTTTCTTTTTTTCATTCAGACGTCTGTTTGTTGGTGATTAAGTTAAACAGCAAGCCATATATTGTTTACTATCATGCTCTGTGGCTTTTCTGTCTGTGTAGTCGAAAACCGCATGGGGTTGGTTTTTACTTATCATAATATCTATACCAATTTGTATGCAATTCTACTATTAAAAAAAAATATGAAAAGTCGTGATTAAAATGTAAAAATCTATACGATATATATATATATATATATATATATATATATATAATATATATCTTATTATAATGGAGATTGTGTGTTTTTCTGTCTGTAACCGAAACCATATTACTATTCAAGTAACAATTCCCTTAGTTATTTACGTCACCTTCTACAGGATTTTATTTTTATTTAAACCTCAATTATCAATAAAATTGTCTTACATTATTAATACTGTTAACTATGTCTACATACAGACAACATGCAATTATATTTATATATACAACAAAATAGCGATTTACAGTGTGAACGGGAAGGCTAATTTGCATATTAATATTAAAAAATCGAATTTAATAAATATGTGCTTAGTATTATTGATTTCTAACTGTTTGGTTTTTTTTAATGAATATAAGCAAAAATCTCTTCAATGAATCTTAAATTAAATCCATTAACAAGATAAAATAACTGTCATTTTATTCTTTACTTCCTCTTTTAACTAAATACTTAAATTAGAAATATAACAATGAAAGACGAGAGTGATGGAAGAGTAAGTTTCAGTTGTTCCATTTCATTTTTTTTATTATACTCCCTCTGTTTCAAATCTTTATCTGTATTCTTATTTAGTTTCATTAGCCTTTCTAATTTAATAGAATATTTTATTACATTAAAACTTAAATACTTGCACCTGGAGGGTGCATATATTTGCTAGTATATATAATATAATAAGATAAATATATAAAGGTTTTACATATCTATTTATTAGGTGACAAAGAAACATTCACAACCATATTGGTTTCATGCGATGCAATCATCAGGTGAAGATGTTTCAAATGTAAGGAAAATCGAAAAAATTACAAATTTGAAATTGAAATTTTTTGTAATTTTTTCGATTTTCCTTACATTTGAAACATCGTCACCTGATGATTGCATCGCATGAAACCAATATGGTTGTGAATGTTCCTTTGTCACCTAATAAATAGATATGTAAAACCTTTATGTATTTATCTTATTATATTATATAACAGCTCTATTGTATATTGAGCACTCTCCCAATAATACTGCCTTTGGTACACCATTCCAGCAAAAGCTGAAACAGTGACCATCTCACACTATAGTATATATATATATATATAGCACCTATTCTTTTATATTACTATTTATATATTTTCATATTTACTTTATATATATATATATATACAAGGTGTGCCAAAAAAATATCGAGATTTTTTGTACTTTTTGATACGCCTTGTATTCTGAAAAAAAAAAAGTTCCATTCATTAATTTCGTTCAGAATACAAGGTGTCTCAACAAAGTACCCAGTTTAAAGCTGTATTTATCAAGATAGAACTGAAGAATGAATGGAACGTTTTTTTTTTTTTTTTCAGAATACAAAGTGTGTCAAAAATACAAAATGTATACTAACGATTTCCCTCTGTCGGAGGGAAATCGTTAGTATACATCGCTGATGAGACTTAATAAAGTTGAAACAGTCTGTACGATGTTCTACACACTGAACAATTCTTTGTTGAGATTCACTTGTTATGATTATTTTCTATAATTATCGAATTTTATACAATATACACTTTGTAATTGCCTTCAAGCAAAAATATAAATAATAATATATACTTTATTCAACAATGCTTCTAAAAAAAAAAACCATCCAAAAATCTTTATATATATATAAGGCCACAAGCTTTAGATAATCACCTTGCTACTAAGATCCTATCTCACACAACATCTACAAATTGTTTCAAAGAAATTTACATAAGTTTTCGTTTAGAGTTCCTACGCCCTTTCCCCAACCCCCCCAGCGACTGTACTATTTTGCAGACAACTTCTAAGAAAATAATACGACCAGCCTTACTCCACCCAGCAACACACAGCCGACAATAGATAAGTATAATAATCCTTTTACCAAGTTGTGATATGTTTGTCCTTCAGGCTGATTGATATACACAATCCCCCTGCCCCACCGTCCATCATACCGAGAGTCTTCTTTTCCGGAAAAAGCCAGCACTGCCGTTAGTCTGTACACACACACACCGAGGATTCTGATAACGGTAAACCAAAAAAAATTCCAATGACAATAGAATCGGCTAAAAGTGCTGAATACTTTGGTCAAAAATCCTACCCTACAATCTTATTATAATGGAGATATGGTGTCTGTCGTTAACCACTGTTGTTGGCATCCTTCCATCTGCGAAAGACAATGGCGTAGTGTCAAAAGTTTTTTTGGTAATTTATGAGGAAGTGCGTCCCGGTCTCCTGCCTCAGAAATTGCTACCCGGTGACTATTAAAATAACGTCCCCAGCTATGTTGTTTCGGTGGTGTTACTTAAAAGAAAACAACCAACTTAGGGCGTTAAATGTATTTTAGGGGGGGGGGCTTCTCTTTTTTTTTTCGTAATTCTTATTTATTTATCGTAATTTGTTTAGAAATTTATTTATAGAAATTTGTTGTAATTCTTGTTTATTTATAGAAATTTGTCGTAATTCTTGTTTAGATATGAAGATAGATATATATATATCTATCTATCTATCTCAATTTGTTCATTTTTTACTTTGTTTAATATATATCTATTCACCCATCTCCATTTGTTCATATCAAAAAAGAGAAGCCCCCCCCCCTCTAAAATACATTTAACGCCCTAATTTGGTTGTTTTCTTTCAAGTAACACCGGCCGAGACGACATAGCTGGGGATGTTATTTTAATAGTCACCGAGTAGCAATTTCTGAGGCAGGAGACCGGGACACACTTCCTCATAAATTACCGTTTTTTTAATTTTTTAAACTACACAGACTGGGTGCGTTGATACTGAAGATGTGCGGTTGCCCAAGCAACAGACCCCCCCCCTCTTCACACTGCCACTGTTGTCCAAATATAAACCAATGCAGTTTGGCAACGGTAGTGTCATAGGAGTTACTGTGTAATGCTGAAGTTCAGCGTTACTCATCGGCTCCGGATTTGTTTTCGGGGTTTACTAGGTAGGCTTCTTTTTTTCTTCATTGGGGAATAATATACCGAGTTGGCGAGGGCTGGTATCAAACCTGAAACCTTGTGGTTCTTTAGTCCAATGCCACAGTGTTTTTTTCTAAAGAGGGGCATAAATGTCATTATGGACCATTGTTAAAATGGGTACTAGGGTAGGTCGATTTTTCACTTTTTTGAAATATCAAATTGTCCATCTATGCGAAAGTTGTGTGTTAGTATACTGAATACTGATACCAAAAATTAGATCTTTTACTTGCACCATTGTTTGTGGAAATAGCATCAAAGATCGTCTACAAGAATGCACTAAAAATCCTTGTTTTCTAAAGGCTAAATTTTGCGAAAATAAGGATTTTTAGTGCATTTTAGGAGATGATCTTTGATGCTATTTCCTCAAACAATGGTGCAAGTAAAAGATCTCATTTTTGGTATCAGTATTCAGTATACTAACACACAACTTTCGCATAGATGGACAATTTGATATTTTTTTAAAGTGAAAAATCGACCTACCCTAATGGGGACCCAACAAGTTCATGAATCGTCTAGTAGATAGACGACTACCTCTTGAGAGGTGACCTTGGTAACAGTCAGAATAAACAAAGACAGAACAAGTTACCGGTCGCCTCCAAAACGGCCGCCCGCCTGCCAGGTCTCTTTAGCGTCCAACCCTTCAAAAAGGCTCGAGGGTGGTGCAGAGAGAGAGAGAGAGAGAGAGAGAGAGAGAGAGAGAGAGAGTTTTTTTTTTTTTTTTTTTAAACACGTCATTTCTTTTTTTTCTTCTAAAATTTTCCATATTATCTTATTCTTTATTTAATTTTACTATTTTTTTTTTTTTGTTTTATTTTCTTAGGAAGGTTTTTCGTTTGTCTGCACTACCAGACCGGATATAACTTTTTTTTTCAATTTTTTTTTTTAACTTGTGTTAGCACCTTAAATAAACCACGAGAGAGTGTGAGACGGAGAGACTAAGAGAGAGACAGACAGACAGACAGACACTGCGTGTGATTTTTTTGTTTTTGTTTTTAATTTCACGAGAGACTGTGAGACAGAGAGACTGGGGGAGAGGGAGAAGGAGAGACTGGGAGAGAGGGAGAAGGAGAGACTGGGGAGAGGGAGAAGGAGAGACTGGGGGAGAGGGAGAAGGGAGAGACTGGGGGAGAGGGAGACTGAGAAAGAGAGAGACTAAGAGAAAGAAAGAGAGGGACTAAGAAAGAGAAAGAAAGAGAGGGACTAAGAAAGAGAAAGAAAGAGAGGGACTAAGAAAGAGAAAGAAAGAGAGGGACTGAGAGAGAGAGAGAGAGAGAAAGAGAGGGACTAAGAGAGAGAAAAAGAGAGAGACAGAGAGAAAGAAAGAGAGAGACTAAGAGAGAGTGACAGACAATCACTGCGTGTGATTTTTTTTTAACTTGTGTTAGCACCTTAAATAAACCACGGGGGGAGAGAGACTAAGAGAGAGGGAGAGAGACTAAGAGAGAGAGAGAGAGAGAGTGACAGACAGACAGAGTATGAGTGTTTGTGTGATTTTTTTTAAACTTGTGTTAGCACCTTAAATAAATAAACCACAAGAAAGTGAAAGAGAGACTAAAAGAGAGGAGGAGATTAAGAGAGAGAGAGAGAGAGAGAGAGAGTGACAGTGTGTGCGTGTGATTTTTTGGGTTTTTTTTTTTTAACTTGTGTTAGCACCTTAAATAAACCATGAGAGAGTGAGACAGTAAGACAGAGAGAGACTGACAGACAGAGAGTGTGTGTGTGATTGACCGGTTGTTGCTACCTGACTTTATTTAGATAACCTACAACAACAAAATTAAAGAATTATATATATATATATATATATATATATATATATATATATATATATATATATTAGATACTTCTTAATTTTGAAGGTCTGGAAAGGAATGGAGTTGATGTTAAAATTTGTATTTTCAATTGTGTATCAATGTTCTTCTTAATCATTCACAGTGCTCCTAGTACTACTGGAATGGTGGTTGTTTAAAGTCGGTATCAGCCAGACAGTGAGGGAGTCTATCCCCTTTTCACTAGCGCTAGATGTTTGGGCATCTGAGGCAGAGTGCCACTCCTACCATCAGCTCCTCACTTTACCGCACAGATCCCTGTGCTATCATACGCTTAGTTGGCTAGGGCCGGAATCGAACCAGGAACCTCAAGTTATCCCAGCCGGACACTCTACAGACTGAGCTAAGCCGGCCCTATGTGTCTATATATATATATATGAGACGTAAACAAACAGACGATGTTTGTGATATGGCTATTTTAGCCGACAATATTTGGGAGAATATGTGCTTAAATGAAGTCGAACCTATTTTTTGAAATTTAATTCATTAATAATTAATTAGGCGGGATTAAACTATTTTAAATGTAAGGCTAAACAAATCGAGAAAAATCAATCTCTGTATGTACATTTCGGCCTATTAGGCCTCATCAGCAGAGCTATAGATAGATATATATATATATATATATATATATATATATATATATATATATATATTATATATATGTGTGTGTGTGTGTGTGTGTATATATATATATATATATATATATATATATATATATGTAAACAAGGTATGTTTGGAATGGCTTTTTTGCCGACAATTTTTTGGAGAATATGTACTTAATTGGAGTCGTACCTTAATTTTGAAAATTAATTAATTAATAATGAATTAGGCGGGAATGCCTATTTAAATGTATGGCTAAACAAATCGAGAAAAATCAATCTCTGTATGTACATTTCGGCCTATTAGGCCTCATCAGCAGAGCTATAGATAGGAAGGCCGCCCTGTGCGTGATTTGAAACCGGACTGCCAAGCTGACAGGCCGATCCCATAACCGCTACACCAAACGGACTTCTTAGATTTTACGATTTATTGTCGGCAAAAAAGCCATTCCAAACATACGAGATTGATTTTTCTCGATTTGTTTAGTCATACATTTAAATAGGCATTCCCGCCTAATTCATTATTAATTAATTTTCAAAATTAGGTACGACTCCAATTAAGCACATATTCTCCATATATATATATATATGCAAGCACGCCTGTGTTGGCTTGGTCATGTCAGGAGGATGGACAAAGGCCACATCCCCAAAGACCTACTGTATGGTGAATTAGTAGAGGGCACTCGATCTGTAGGGAGACCACACGTGCACTTTAAAGATGTCTGCAAGAGGGACATGAAGACATGCCACATCAACACCAACACATGGGAGGCTTGCTTGTGCAAAACACCATGCGACCTGGCGCCTCCTCGTCAAACAAGGAACGAAAAGGAGTGAAAAGGGGAGGAAAGAAGCCACCGCAGAAAAGAGAGCCAAAGGAAGGAGAGACAACAGCAACTCCAGCAAGCATCACTGTTTGTTTGCAGTCACTGCACCAGATATTGTCATTCAAAAATTGGTCTGTTCAGCCATTCACGCAGTTGCAGATTAAAAAAGAAAAAGAAAAGAGAGTCAAAAGGAAGGAGAGACAACAGCAACTCCAGCAAGCATAACTGTTTGTTTGCAGTCACTGCACCAGAGGTTGCCATTCAAAATTGGTCTGTTCAGCCATTCACGCAGTTGCAGATTAAAAAAGAAAAAAAAAGAGAGTCAAAAGGAAGGAGAGACACAGCAACTCAGCAAGCATAACTGTTTGTTTGCAGTCACTGCACCAGAGGTTGCCATTCAAAAATTGGTCTGTTCAGCCATTCACGCAGTTGCAGATAAAAAAAAGTGGACACTACACCATCGTCTTTAGTAGACGGACGCATGCCAACACACAAAATAAGCCGGCCTAATGTGTCTATATATGTGTGTATGTATATATATATATATATATATATAATATATATATATATATATATATTATGTGCGTGTGTGTGTGTGTGTAATCAAATACATGGACATTCACACCAATATATTTATACTTGTCTATGAACAGAGAAAATCTAATTTCTTTCTCTTCCAGAGAAAATAAATTTTTTTGTTGAAATTTAAAAAAAAACTCGACAGATATTGCTTCCAGCAAAATGGACACTAATTAGTTGGAAGAAAGAAACAAAAATTAACTACTGCCCCTCCCTCTCCATCCGAAAAAGTAAATAAATATAACGGCAAAAAAAAATCTATAAACTAAGAGAATCCATTTTGTCTGTTGAAATAAAACAAAACTTGAATGCTGAAATTTCCATACTACATTAACTCTTTACATAGCAAATTGTTTTTAATTCTACTCTTGAATATATGGATGCAAGTCTCCTTAGGTCATCAGGACTCTCCTCAGTATTCTAGCCAATCTTAATAATTCTTTTGATTACCAAAAAAAAGTTTAAAAAATAAAACAATTTAAAATCGAAACTAAGTTCTATTAACTTTGAATATCTATTAAAAATAAAACAAACTATATATAAATATATGATACTGGGGATGTATCTATTAAAACTTGTTTTAAAAAACAATGAGGACTGTCTAATGTTGCATGTTCAAATTTTGAGTGTATTTATTCTATGTTATGACGATTTTTGGGTAATGTGACGTAAACAGTGACGTAGTTTTTGTTACAGACAAAACCCAGAAGCGAATCTCCATTATTAATAGATTTACATTATTTAAAAATCTTGTACAATTGTCCTCATCTTAGTTGGAAATAACATTTCGGCTGCTATACGCTCCAGCCTTCTTCAGGTTTCTTTTTTGTCATAGTTGGTAACCCGGCTTATGTGGGTCAGCATTTGGGGGCAGAATGGGCAGGGCAGGGGGAGAGAGAGGTATGTCTAATGTTATGACGATTTTGGGTAATGTGACGTAAGCAGTGACGTAGTTTTTTGTTACAGACAAAAACCGGAAGCGAATCTCCATTATTAATAGATTTATAACTTGTTCATTCCTCGTTTCTTTTTATCACAATTTTCAAAACCATGACATTCCGCCATTAGCAACGAAAAATGTTGCAGCAAGAAATTCAAACAATTTAAAGCACTTAATAATTTGTAAAATTTATATTTAGGTATTTATTGTTCTTCTAAAATATTTTAAATAGAGTGGTTGACAATGGTTTGTTCATTTTCAGTCAAAATTCTATTCAATCTTTTAAAGATTCTAAAAATGAACAAGTTTTAATAGAAAGATTCATTTAGTTTTGGTTTTGGGGGTTTTGCTTTTTGTTTTTTTTTCACTTCTATCATCAACAAATACGCAAGTTGAGTTGAAGCAAAATTTTAAGTGAAGTCTAAAAAAAAAAAAAATTAAAACAAAACAAAAACAAATGAACTGAAATTTTATCTTCTAATAATAAATGTGAATATCATTGTGTCATATTATTTCAACTTTACTCCTAGAAGCCATAGCCCAACATATCATACTATTTTGGAATCAGACTGACTCCATGAGCACTTATTATCTCTGATAATAAATGCATGTATCAATGTGTTACTTTTTTTCTTCAATTTTACTCCCTAGAAGCCGTAGCCCGACATATCATACCATTTTGGAATCAAACCGACTCAGTGAGCAATTATCATCTCTAAAAATCAATGTGAATATCATATTATTTCAACTTTACTCCTAGAAGCCATAGCCCAACATATCATACCATTTTGGAATCAGACTGACTCCATGAGCAATTTATCTCTTTGATAATAAATGCATGTGTCATGTATCAATGTGTCACATTTTTTCAATTTTACTCCCTAGAAGCCGTAGCCCAACATATCATACCATTTTGGAATCAGACTGACTCAGTGAGCAATTATCGTCTAATAATAATGCGAATACCATGTAATATATTTTAAAATTTTACTCCTAGAAGCAGTAGCCCAACATCATACCATTTTGGAATCAGACCGACTCAGTGAGCAATTATCATCTTTGATAATAAATGCATGTGTCAGTCTGGCACATTTTTTCAACTTTACTCCTAGAGGCGGTAGCTCAATATATCATACCATTTAGGAATCAGACTGATTTCCATGAGAGATTTTTTTGCTGAAGTGGAGCGCCACACCTACTGTCAGCTCCTTACTTTACCGCACATATCAGATAACCCAATCTGTGCTACTCATGCACTGAGTCAGCAGGGACCAGTATTGAACCCGGAATCTTGTGATTCCTAGGCGGGTGCTCTACCGACTGAGCTTAACCGTCCACTCAAGCAAGCATATTTTTCTTCCATTTATTATATATATATATATATATATATATATATATATATATCTTATTATAATGGAGATTGTGTGTTTTTCTGTCTGTAACCGAAACTATATTACTAATCGAGTCACAATTAACATAGTTATTTTCATCACATTCTTCAGGATTTTATTTATATTTAAACCTCAATTATTAATAAAATTGCTTCACCGTTTTATTAGTGTTGTCCATATCTACATACTAATAACATGCTATTGTATTTATATATACAAAAAATAGCTGTTTGCAGTGTGAACGGGAAGGCTAATTTGCATATTGATATTAAAAATGTGATTTTATTAAATATGTGCTTAGTATTATTGATTTCTAACTGTTTGGTTTTATTTTAATGAATATAAGCAAAAATCTCTCCAATGAATCTTAAATGAAATCCATTAACAAGAAAAAATAAGTGTAATTTATTATTTTTTTTAATTTAACTAAATAGTTAAATAAGTAAAATTCAGCAATGAAAGACGGCAGTGATGGAAGAGTAAGTTTCATTTTCTATTTTTCTATTATATACCACTCTGTTTCAAATCTTTTTATCTGTATTCTTATTAGACTTTCTAATTTAATACGATATTTCATTACATTAAAACTTAAATACTTGCACCCGGAGGGTGCATATATTTGCTAGTATATATATATATATATTTGAACTCGGGTCAACAAGTCCATTTCCCACGACTCTAACCATTATGCAACGTGCTTCCATATCCCAGACAAGGCTGTTTGCATTTCACATAGCGCTAATACCCTTGGGAAAGGTATGAATCCATATATTCTCCCTCCACCTATGGGTAAAATAGTAGGGCGGACTGGGCTCTTTAACCTTGGGTAGGTAACCAGTCTAGGAGAGGGAAAACTCTGAATTCAAAATTCCTGAGGTCGGTCGTTGATTGGGTTTGTGACATTCCTTGATGCACCAATTCTTTCCTATCGACTGTGCCAAAAAGTGCGGATGGTCCAACACAAGCCTTCACCACTATAAACCAATCACTGTGTGGGTTGTTCATTGTATGAACCCTCATGTGTCGAAAATCAACGAGAGTCCATAATATATATATATATATATATATATATATGGTATAAGGTCATATATATATATATGGTATAATCTCCTCACATGACATTTAAAAATTACCCATAGCTGAGGGGAGAATATCAAATCAAATTATATATGTTTATATAAAAGTGGATAAAAAATGTTGTTACTAAAGTGTAATGTTCTTTTAAAACAAAATGTATGATTGTTTATTTAGTGTCTTTTTTGTTTATTTTATATTGAGCAGATGTTTATGGATTTTCACTTATAAAGGGTTGAATAAAAATATTTTTAAAAAAGAGAAAAAAAATGAAGAACTTAAGATTCAACAAGGATTTTTTGTGGATTTTGTCAAAGAAAGAGAGAGAGAGAGAGAGAGAGAGAGAGAGAGAGAGAGAGAGTCGTTTTTCAAAGTTTGAAATGAAGCCATCTTCTCCAAAATAAATACTGGCATTCTCTTGGTTTGCTTTCAGTATTTATTAAACTTTGTCTAGTCTGGCACAAGATCATGAGGTGCTTCCGGTACCTGATGTTTCTAAATGGTTAGTCTTGGACATGATTAAAAACAACAAAAAAGAGAGAGAGAGAGAGAGAGAGGTTCGTGATATCCATCTTAAGTGTAAGGATTAAAAAAAAGCAGAAAAAGAGGAGAAGAAGGAAGAGGAGGAAAGAGAGAAGGAAAGAGGAGGAAAAGAGAGGAAAGAGGAGGAAAGGAAAGAAAGGAGAGGAGGAGAAGAGGAGGAAAAGAGAGAAGGAAGAGAAAAAAAAAAAAAAAGATAGAAAAGAGAATGAATAAAACAAATAAAAATGAAATAGAAGAGAAAGAAAGAGAGGAAAATAACAAAAAGAAAAAGAAAACAAAGAAGGAAAGAGAAACAATAAAAGAAATAAAAATTAAGTCAGAGAGAGAGAGAGAGAGAGAGAGAGAGAGAGAGAGAGAGAGAGACTCGTTTTTCAAAGTTTGAAATGAAGCCATCTTACCCAAAATAAATACTGGCATTCTCTTGGTTGCTTTCAGTATTTATTAAACTTTGTCTAGTCTGGCACAAGATCATGAGGTGCTTCCGGCACCTGATGTTTCTAAATGGTTAGTCTTTGCTTAGTCTCGGACAGGATTAAAAACACAACAAAAACTTTGTTGTAGCAACTACATCACCAACAAAATATAATAAGAAGAAAAGAAAGAAAGAAAGAAAAGAAAGAAAGAGAGTAGAAAAAGAAGGAAGGAAAGAAAAGAGTAAGAGAGTAAGTTAAATCAAGATTTTATCCTTTTTTACATATTGAACTACTCAGCAATAGCACTTAAGTAATCCTATCAAACACTGTAATAAATAAATTATCACACTGTGGTATATCCACAGGTCCTGCCAGTAAATAAATAATGCAGCAAGATTCTTCACTTGCCTTTGGACAACTTGAAACGTTTTCTAAAATCCTGGTTTCTCAAGATCAATAAAGAAATTTCTGGAGATTTATCTTCCATCGTCCGATATAAACAATTCAATCTGTAATTCACTTGCTGTTATCTGACAATATCACCATAGACTTCCTTCATCACACACACCAACGTACGTACTTTTCTTTTTCTTTTTTTTTTTGGGTGGGGTGGGGTGGGGTGGTGGTGGTGGTGGTGGGATAGGGGGAGAAGAGATGATAATGACAGACAAAGAAATAAGCAGAAAAATATTTATCGATCGTTTGAGAATTGTTAATGTCTTCACAGGACCTGAATTATGAGTAAAGGCTAAATCAGGAAAGAAGGAAAAAAATGTACCAAGATGTTTGCAGGGATTTTTATTTTGTATATATTACTAACATTCTCTCTCACTCTCACTATATATATATATATATATATATCTTATTATAATGGAGATTGTGTGTTTTTCTGTCTGTAACCGAAACTATATTCCTACTCAAGTCACAATTCTCTTAGTTATTGACATCACATTCTCCATGATTTTATTTTTATCTAAACCTCAATTATTAATAAAATTGTCTTACATTATTAATACTGTTAACCATGTCTACATACTGACAACATGCAATTATATTTATATACACAACAAAATAGCAGTTTACAGTGTGAACGGGAAGGCTAATTTGCATATTAATATTAAAAAATCGAATTTAATAAATATGTGCTTAGTATTATTGATTTCTAACTGTTTGGTTTTATTTTAATGAATATAAGAAAAAGTCTCTTCAATAAATCTTAAATGAAATCCATCAACAAGATAAAATAACTGTCATTTTATTCTTTACTTCCTCTTATAACTAAATACTTAAATTAGAAAAAAATAACAATGAAAGACGAGAGTGATGGAAGAGTAAGTTTCAGTTGTTCTATTTTTTATTATACTCCCTCTGTTTCAAATCTTTTATTATACCCCCTCTGTTTCAAATCTTTTTATCTGTATTCTTATTTAGTTTCATTAGCCTTTCTAATTTAATATGATATTTTATTATATTAAAACTTAAATACTTGCACCCGGAGGGTGCATATATTTGCTAGTATTAATAATGGAGATTCGCTTCCGGTTTTTGTCTGTAACAAAAATTACGTCACTGCTTACATCACATTACCCAAAATCATCATAACATAGAATAAATACACTCAAAATTTGAACATGCAGCATTAGACAGTCCTCATTGTTTTTTTAAAACAAGTTTTAATAAATACATGACTGGTATTATATATCTATATATAGTTTGTTTTATTTTAATACATATTTAAAGTTTACATTTCAAATTGTTTTATTTTTTAATCCTTTAATGAATTTGATGATTTTACTTACTTAGGGTACAAACTC
The DNA here is from genome assembly GCA_023376005.1 of Doryteuthis pealeii. Lineage (NCBI taxonomy): Eukaryota > Metazoa > Mollusca > Cephalopoda > Myopsida > Loliginidae > Doryteuthis > Doryteuthis pealeii. The sequence continues at coordinate 39,052,454 of CM042182.1, read as the reverse complement.
ACTGACATTTAATTTTTTACTCCCACCCCTCAGGCAATATGTTTCAAAAATCTATTTTTACATCGCCCGGAGGGTGTTTTTTATTTTGTACTAGTATATATAATGGAGAATGAATATGAAAAGTATCAGCATGTGAAGGTGCTCAATGCTAAAATGGCAGAGCAGTTTTAAAATCAGAGATTAAATATTATGGATTTAATATCCCGTAACTACAGTTTCATGCGTACTTGCAATCATCAGATGGTCAAAATGTTAAGATTTTTTTTAAAAGTGAGTTGTTCAGCATTTATATAACATAAAGCGTGTTCACGTGATGGAATGTTATAACTTGTATTTAAAAAAATAAACATGCTTAGGTCTTAATGCACATGGTGTCCAGATTAATTTTTTTTTTAACAGATAAATGGAGGGTGAAAAATAAGGGAATAAAGAGCTGACTTATATATATATATATATATATATATATATATATATCAGCTTCTGATCTTATGAGACATATGGTGGTGCATAAGCATCAAATTTTTTCATTTGATACAATAGGAAGGACGTCCTTCCTATGTCATATTTGCATCCAACTTTGTGGATCTGCAGTGGGTTTAATGAGTCATTTGAGAGCTCATGAGAGGAAAGGTTCTGGTGGTGGGGTTATATATGTTAGCCACTTTCCATCCACTAAGGATGATGGAGTAGTGTCCAAAAAAATATAAATATATAAATAAATAAAAAATTATCAGCATCTTCGCAAGTGGCTGTGCAGGTCTATCCCTGGGTGACAGTCTTTGGTGTACTGACTGCACACAAACTGTGATGCTTTCTGGAGCTGCTGTCTTTTATCCCTCTTTCTGGCTCTCTTTGCTGTTGAGGCAACTCTCCTCTCCGCCTCACTCCTCTTCATACCTTGATTAACGTTAAGTCGCCAGGCCACTCGATTTTTTGCATCTACCGTGTTGGTGTTTATATATATATATATATATATAGTTCTTATTCCTGCACCACTACACACCAACTTTTAAGAAAAGGAATTAACTGATATATAAACATATATATATTTACCAACCCCTCCGCATGAGCAGGATGTGACACATGGTCAATTTCTTAAGCGGAGTTCAGCAGGTTTGAATTCAGAGTTTTCCTTCTCCTAGACCAGTTGCCTAACCAAGGTTAAAGAGCCTAGTCTGCCCAACTATTTATCCATAGCTGGAAGGAGAGTAGGATTCATACCTTTCCCAAGGGTATTACCGCTAAGTGAAATGCAATTACCACGTCCAGGATTTGAACTCGGAGCGACGAGTCCATTTGCCATGACTTTAACCATTATACCACGCGCTTCCATTATAAACATATAAGGCTGCTAGGATTGTCCTCATCTTTATTGTTATCTGCACAAAGTTTCGGCCAATGTACCCTCCGGCCTTCTTCAGATATTTCTTGTCGGACTTGGAAACCTTGTTGTCATAATCGTTAGCCTTCATGGAACTGTGAACTTAACCTTTTATTCAATCCACGAAATGTTGTGCAGATAACAATAAAGATGAGAACAATAGTCCGAATAATCCAAATAATACAAATTATCAAGCCTAATCTAAAAAATTCAGAGAAATAGTGTAGATAACAATAAAGATGAGGACAATAGTTTGAATAATCCAAATAATACAAATTATCAAGCCTCATCTAAAAAATTCAGAGAACTAGTATCCTGTTAGTATTTTAATCATATCCAAAATTTGAAGAAATAAAACAGAAATAATACAAAAAAAAAATACAATAAAACACTTGTAAAATATTTCATGCTAATTAAATTTTCCCAATGTCAGAAGAGTATTCTTAAACCACAGCTTCCAGTTTCTTACACCTATCCTGTTAGTGTATTATTTAGATTATTCAGACTATTGTCCTCATCTTTATTGTTATCTACACAATGTTTCGGCCAATGTGCCCTCTGGCCTTCTTCAGGTATTTCTTGTCGAACTTAGGAACCTCCTCAAACTTGGAAACCTTCTTGTAATTGGGAGCCTTAACGGAACTTTGAACCTAACCCTTTATTCAATCTATGGAACATTGTGCAGATAATAATAAAGATGAGGACAATAGTCAGAATAATCCAAATAATCCAAATTATCAAGCCTCATCTCAAAAATTCAGAGAAATAGTGCAGATAACAATAAAGATGAGAAATAGTGTGGACTACAATAAAGGATGAGGACAATAGTCCGAATAATCTAAATTATCAAGACTCATCTCAAAAATTCAAAGAAATAGTGCAGATACCAATAAAGATGAGAAATAGTGTAAATTACAATAAAGATGAGGACAATAATCCAAATAATCCAAATTATCAAGCCTCATCTCAAAAATTCACAGAAATAGTATCCTGTTAGTATTTCAATCATATCCAAAATCAGATTTAAAGAAGAAAAAAATATACAATAAAACACTTGTAAAATATTCATGCTAATTAACTGTTAACTTTATTTTTCACAATGTCAGAAGAGTATTCTTAAACCACAGCTTCCAATTTCTTGCATCTTGAGAACGAACGAGGGAGAGAAAGAAAAAAAAATCTATATATACTGAATGGCTTGAAGCCAATTGGCCAGTTGTGTAATAAAAGTCAATCATTGAAGGAGACACCAACAAAAAAGGAAGTGTATGGTACGATTTCATCATTTGATACGAGTTGGCCATTGTTTTACCCCCAACACAGCCTCCTCCTCCCCCCAAGAGTACACCATTAAAAACTACTCAAGCAGTTAAAAATAGTTTATCATGGAGTGAAATTTCTTCTTGTTTTTCCTATTGAAGGTCAACGAAAACAATGATAAAAATATTTCCCAACATAAGGTTTTTATTTAGTTTGAAAACCCAAGTATAATTACTGTTGAAATAGTTGCATCAGGGTTCAACAACAACAAAAAAATGAAAAAATGAAAAAATGAAGAAAAAGAATGAAAAAAAAACAAAAATGAAACAAAAATGAAAAAAAAAAAAAAAAATTTATTTTTTGCATCTACCAAAAACTTTTGTCAATGTTTTATCAAAGCTCGATAAGTTGGGTGGTTGGATTTTAGATGTGGCACAAAGCCAGAAGTACAGAGCACCCAGAGAGAATTAATGGTCAAATAATCTGGCTCCTTAACCATTACACCACGTGAGGCACCCTGAGGTGTGTATATAATTATAATTTGTCATCTAAAACCTCATGAACATAAAACTTGTTTTCAATTACTGAACTATTAAATTAAGTGCTCCAAATTGACAAAGGATATAAAAATTGAGCTTCGGCGCTTAACTAATGTCTCTTCTTCCTGCTTTTCCTTTTCCATTCGAAAGATTAGATTGCTACACCAGGAGGCATATATATTAGTTATATATACATAAGGTTTTTATTTAGTTTGAAAACCCAAGTATAATTACTGTTGAAATAGTTGCATCGGGGTTCAACAACAAAAAAAAAAATGAAAAAAAAGAATGAAAAAAAACATTTTATTTTTTGCATCTACCAAAAACTTTTGTCCATGTTTTATCAAAGCTCGATAAGTTGGTTGGTTGGATTTTACAGCATGTCAACCCTTGTTGGGTTATTTTATACTGAAGAAGTTTTATTTTATTCATTCTTGGTGTGGGTTGGATTTTACAGCATGTCAACCTTGTTGGGTTATTTTATACTGAAGAAGTTTTATTTTATTCATTCTTGGATTTACAGCATGTCAACCCTTGTTGGGTTATTTTATACTGAAGAAGTTTTATTTTATCATTCTTGTGGTTGGTTGGATTTTACAGCATGTCAACCCTTGTTGGGTTATTTTATACTGAAGAAGTTTTATTTTATTCATTCTTGGTGGTGGTTGGATTTTACAGCATGTCAACCCTTGTTGGGTTATTTTATACTGAAGAAGTTTTATTTTATTCATTCTTGGTGGTGGTTGGATTTTACAGCATGTCAACCCTTGTTGGGTTATTTATACCAAAGACGTTTTATTTTATTCATATATATGATGAGTATTCAACATTTTTTTAAAACACAATTTTTTTAAATCAATTTCTTTTGAACACACTTTTTTTTTCTATTTAACCCATAGATGGGACCCTAACAGGTACTACTACTTCGGGTCAGAGTGGATCTAGGACTAATGGACATGAAGGGGTACTCCATAATCCCCAGAGCTACAGATTTATAACTTCACCACTAGATGCAATATAAATTACCCAATATAAATGGTCAACTAATCTAGCTCCTTAACCATTACACCACACGAGGCACCCTGAGGCTAGAAGTATGAGCCACCCAGTGAGAATCGAATTCACTATCAATGGTCAACTAATCTAGCTTAACCATTACACCACATGAGGCACCCTGAGGCTAGAAGTATGTGGCACCCAGTGAGAATCGAATTCACTATTAATGGTCGGCTAATCTAGCTCCTTAACCATTACACCACCTGAAGCACCCTGAGGCTAGAAGTATGAGCCAACCAGTGAGAATCGAATTCACTATCAATGGTCAGCTAATCTAGTTCCTTAACCATTACACCACAAGAGGCACCCTGAGGCCAGAAGTATGGGGCACCCAGTGAGAATCGAATTCACTATCAATGATTGACTAATCTAGCTCCTTAACCATTACACCACAAGAGGAACCCTGAGGTGTATATATAAGTGTAATTTGTTGTCTAAAAAGTGATAATCATAAAACTCACTTTCAATTACTGATCTTTTAAATTAAGTGCTCCAAATTGACAAAGGATATAAAAGTTGAGTTTAGATTAGAAGTATGGGCACCCAGTGAGAATCAAACTCACTATCAATGGATTGCTAATCTAGTTCACAAATCATGAGCCATCGGCAATAGTTATCTACTAAGCTTAGCTTAGATGTGGCACAAAGCCAGAAGTACGGAGCACCCAGAGAGAATTAATGGTCAACTAATCTAGCTCCTTAACCATTACACCACAAGAGGCACCCTGAGGTGTGTATATAATTATAATTTGTCGTCTAAGACCTGATGAACATAAAACTTGTTTTCAATTACTGAACTGTTAAATTAAGTGCTCCAAATTGACAAAGGATATAAAAATCGAGCTTCGGCGCTTAACCAATGTCTCTTCTTCCTCCTTTTCCTTTTCCATTCGAAAGACTAGCTTGTTAACCATTACATCAGGACGCATATATATTAGTTATATATACTAAGCTTTCCAAGGGCCAGGTTAGCTCAGTCGGTAGAGCATTCGGCTAGAAACCACAAGGTTCCTAATTCGATACCGGTCCTCACCAACTCAGCGTATGAGTAGCACAGGGATCTGTGTGGTAAAGTAAGGAGCTGATGGTAGGTGTGGCGTTCTACCTCAGATGCTAAGATAATCTCCGTGGTCTTGCGCTAGGGAAAAGGGGATAGATTCCTTCGCTGTTTGGCTGATACCGACATTAGGCCGCCCCGACGACTTTACTTACTTACTAAGCTTATTTATACATGGCACAAGGATAGAAATATGGAGCTCCTTGTGAGAATTGAACTCACTATCAATGATTTGCTAATCTAGTTCACTAACCATTAGACCACTTGAGGTGCTCATAGCCATCGGCAATAGTTATTTACTAACCTTAGCTATAGTTGTGACACAAAGTCAGAAGTATTGGGCACCCAGTGAGAATCAAACTTACTATCAATGGTCTACTAATCTAGCTTACAATTGATTACACCACAAGAGGTGCTCAGAAACCACAAGGTTCCTAATTCGATACCGGTCCTCGCCAACTCAGCGTATGAGTAGCACAGGGATCTGTGTGGTAAAATAAGGAGCTGATGGTAGGTGTGGCGCTTAACCAATGTCACTCAATCCTATTTTTCCTCTTCAGACTTTCTTTGATTGTAGATAATCACTCTCCAATCCGACACCACCTGTAACTTGGATTTCTTCCTCTTAAAGTCATCTCCGGATGAATTGAGCAAGCTAGCATGTTAGACGCCTATTAACGACAAAGCTGGCTGCGTACAATTAACAGTCCTATCATAATTATCTGCCAGTAGTTTCTATTTCCGCAACCATAGTCGCTTGATTTTTACCTCCCTTGGAGTCCACAATGGAGAAGATGAAAGAGAGGAGAGATGATGACGAAACAAATCGTCTGTTGTTTTAGCTTATAAATATCGGGTGTTGCCATCAAATAAACGCAATACAGATAATTAGTCGCAACAAAACACAACGGATTAAAACGAATAAATAATTAATTCCTCGTCACATTACAGACTTCCCTTATTTATTTATTTATTTTTGTTTGTTCATCAACATGTTCAAAGGTTGGTTGGTTGGTTGGATTTTACGGCATGTCAACCTATGGGTTATTTTATGCAGAAGACATTTTCTTTTATTTATTCTTGTTGGGTATTCTATTCAAATACTTTTGTAAATTCTTCTTTTTTTTTTTTTAATTGATTGATATACTACCAATCATGCATGGTTAGTGTAGAAAATTTATTTGAATTCCAATGTAACCATTAGCAACAGTAACAGATTTTGATGGACGTCTCTTAACCTTATTGTGACCTCCACTTCCTGTTTTGCCTGTTTCTAGTGAACTGCTGAACTATTTGAACATAACCATTAGCAACATTTACAGAGATTTTGATGGACATCTCTTAACCTTATTCTGACCTCCACTTCCTGTTTTGCCAGTTTCTAGTGAACTGCTGAACTATTTGAACATAACCATTAGCAACAGTTACAGAGATTTTGATGGACATCTCTTAACCTTATTGTGACCCCCACTTCCTGTTTTGCCAGTTTCTAGTTAGCTGCTGAACTATTTGAACATAACCATTAGCAACATTTACAGAGATTTTTGATGGAATTCTCTTAACCTTATTGTGACCCCCACTTCCTGTTTTGCCAGTTTCTAGTTAGCTGCTGAACTATTGAAACATAACCATTAGCAATATTTACAGAGATTTTGATGGACATCTCTTAACCTTATTGTGACCTCCACTTCCTGTTTTGCCAGTTTCTAGTTAGCTGCTGAACTATGAAGACATGGTTAGCTGGACTCTCACCATGCGATTGAGTAATCCAGGTCCAAGAAAGAGACATAAATATGTGAATTCCTTAAAGAAATGTCTTGAGTTGTTAACTAAGAACAAACTAACAATGCAGGACATCTCAATCAACATCTTAAGAAGACACTGGCTAAGAAGACAGCCCAGAAGTTAGAAGAGGAACTCCAATAGATACTCAGCCCAAGTAAGAAAACCTGCTACTTAGACTGTTGTAACCTAACAAAGGTTATTAAATGAGAAATAACCAGAGATTGGAAATGAAATGGAATCTTTAAAGCACTAAAGAAATACAATACTCGCCAGTGGCATAGAAGAAGTTAAACCAAATTATAGGCCTTGCAAAACCACCCAAAAAAGAACACTGAGAAATTTACACAACATGAAAATGACAGTCATGTCCATTATTGTCAGAGCACTTGGAATAATCCCAAGGAGCCAAGTAAAAAAATTTTTTTAAATGAATAAATAAAATAAAGTCCTGAGAAAGAACTGAACCTATCCAGATGACAGCAATACAACTGAGATTTACACATCATGAAAATGACAGTCATGCCAATCATTGTTGGAGCACTTAGAACAGTTTTAAAAAAAAACGAGAAAAAAAAAAAAAAAAATAAAGATCAAGTGTTGAGAAAGAACTGAACCCATCCGAATGACAGCAATGCAAGTGTGATTTACACTATATGAAAATGACAGTCATGCCAATCATTGTTGGAGCACTTGGAACAGTCCTAAAAAGCCAAGTAAAAACAATTTTTAAAAATAAAATAAAGTGTTGAGAAAGAATTGAACCCATCCAGATGACAGCAATACAACTGTGATTTACACATCATGAAAATGACTGTCATGCCAATCATCGTTGGAGCACTTGGAACAGTTAAAAAAAAAAACGAGTAAAAAAAAAATAAAGATCAAGTGTTGAGAAAGAATTGAACCCATCCAGATGACAGCAATGCAACTGTGATTTACACAATATGAAAATGACAGTCATGCCAATCATTGTTGGAGAACTTGGAACAGTCCCAAAAGCCAAGTAAAAATTTTTTTTTTTTAAATAAAGATTAAGTGTTGAGAAAGAATTGAACCCATCCAGATGACAGCAATGCAACTGTGATTTACACAATATGAAAATGACAGTCATGCCAATCATTGTTGGAGCACTTGGAACAGTCCTAAAAAGCCAAGTAAAAACAATTTTTTTAAATAAAAATTAAGTGTTGAGAAAGAATTGAACCTATCCAGATGACAGCAATGCAACTGAGATTTACACATCATGAAAATGACAGTCATGCCAATCATCGTTGGAGCACTTGGAACAGCCCCAAAAAGCCAAATAAAAAAAAATAAAGATCAAGTGTTGAGAAAGAATTGAACCCATCCAGATGACAGCAATGCAACTGCGATCTGTAACCGCAACCAGATATCTTGCACGAATGTGCAAAATGTCATTTAGAGCCGCCAATGATGACAATGCTGATGATGATGCGAATAAATAAACGAATAAACAAACAAAACAATACAACTACCTGCATCACCTTTGGCAACCAAATTAACCAAAATTAAGTTTTCTTAATCGTCATTTCAGGCATGAACCAGCTCTTAATTAAATTGTTCTTCCACTTTCAATTTTCCAAAAATTGTTGCCCGATAGTGTCTATTTAGCGACAATTTCATTCCGTCTACTATGCCTGCTGGGATAGGCAATTTATTTTTATAAAAAAAACAAAACCACAAGTGAAAATGAATAATCAGTAGTTAACAATTAAAGTTTTCTTGTTTTTCTTTGTTTAAAACTTTCGCTCTATAACGAACCACAATGGTTAATGTATGTTAATACATTTTTTTTTTAAATTTTTGAATAAAAAAAATTTTTGAATTAAGAAAAAATAAAAAATTGATTTTTTTTTAAATCAATTTTTTATTTTTTATAAAAAATTAGAAAAATTAAAGAAAAACAAAAAAAAAATTATTAAAAAATTTTTTTAAATTCAAAAATGTTAAAAAATTATTTTTAAATTATAGAAAGAAAAATTAAAGAAATTAAAGAAATTTAAAAAAAAAAATGTTGAATAAAAAAAATTTTAAGAAAAATTTTAAGAAAATTTTTTTTTAATTTAATTAAATTTAATATTTTTTAAAATATCTAATTTAAAAAAAACAAAAAACTTTTCATTTTTAAAAATTAAAAAAAAAAAAAAAAATAAATAAAAACAGTGGGGGGGGCGCATTATGTAAAACGTCCTATAATGTTTGCCTTTTACTCATTTCTCATTGTAACAGAAGGAGCTAATTAGTGAAGAGTCATCTTGTCTATTGTCAATTAAATTTCAGTTAAGGTTTTTTACTCTGGCAGATGTTGTAGTAGATCTTAATCAAATATAAACCTTTCGTTAATTAAGTAACCATTTCATTAACATTTTCTTTATTATTAATAAACAAGAAAAATATTAATTAAAAACTGAAGAGTTCCTGCTTTGCCTTCTTTTCAGTATTGTTAAAATTTAATATCTGATTACAAAGTCTATATTGGTTGGCAGCCTTTCGTCTATAAGAGACGATGGAATAGTGTCAAAGTTTTTTGTTTTTTTTCCTTGAACTACATAGACTGGGTAGGTTCATATGGAGGATAAGCTGTTGCCCATGCAGCAAATCCCCCTCTCCACATGCCGCTGCGATCCAAAGGAAAGGTAAGGTACCAATGCGGTTTGGCAATGGTAGTGTCACAGTTGATGGGTAGCGCGGGATTTCAGCATCTTAGGGACTTCAGCTCCTGATTTGTTTTCGAGGTTTACTCCCCTA
>CM042182.1:38995502-39040007 GCA_023376005.1 Doryteuthis pealeii | reverse complement strand
ACCGGTCTGTACGACCTGCAAGAGGGTTCCAGACTGCCAAATGGCTTATTGTCCTATAGTTGCTATGCTGCTATAATTATTTTTATATCGCTATAGTCTCTCACTATCCCTATGTCATTGACTTGGATGATTCTCCTCGCCATCTCCAGACTTAAATGCAATGCAGACCAAAAGTGAACTACATATCATACATTCTATAAAACCAGTGCATCATTATCAGACGCAAAAAAAAAAATCAGATAAGCTTTGCAAGTCAAGAATAATCTAAACGTTCGGGTTAGACTCTAAATCCGATCTTTCTTTTTAACATTTTTTTTTTCTTTAATTAATTTCAATTAAGTTTTTGCTTGATATGTTGTATTAACCCTTTCATTTCGTATCATTTACCATGTCACCAGAAATTTGAACAACACCTACCATATTAGGTAATCTGAACATTAGCTACATAAATTAGAGTAATCTCCCTTGTCTCTTTCACTTTGAGGAAGCCGTCTGTTTTGGTCAGCCATTTTCATTTTTTTTTTATAAAAATAAAATTAAATTGAAATAGGGCCTGATTCCTAATATTTGGTAATCCTGAACATTAGCTACATAAATGAGAGTAACCTCCCCTTGTTTATTTTTCACTTTGAGGAAGCCGTCTGTTTTGGTCAGCCATTTTCATTTTTTTTTTTTAATATAAAAAATAAATTAAATTGAAATAGATCACTAAGTAGGCCTGATCCTATATTTGGTAATCTGAACATTAGCTACATAAATGAGAGTAACCTCCCCTTGTTATTTCACTTTGAGGAAGCCGTCTGTTTTGGTCAGCCATTATTTTAATAGAAATAAATTAAATTGAAATAGATCACTAAGTAGGCCTGATCCTATATTCGGTAATCTGAACATTAGCTACATAAATGAGAGTAACCTCCCCTTGTTCCTTTCACTTTGAGGAAGCCGTCTGTTTTCAGCCATTTTCATTTTTTTTTTTTAATATAGAAATAAATTAAATTGAAATAGGTCACTAAGTAGGCCTGATCCTATATTCGGTAATCTGAACATTAGCTACATAAATGAGAGTAACCTCCCCTTGTTTCTTTCACTTTAAGGAAACCATGTTTTGGTTGGTCATTTTCATTTCACTGTAAATCTACACTGAAAATACGAATTTTTTCGAACTACAACTGAATGTTTTAACACGAAAAATATAATAAAACGTGTTCTTAATTGTGCTTGTGCATTATTTGAATTTAATTGTGCAAAATGCTGTAAAATCCAACCAACAAACCAAACTTCATTTTAAAGATTCAGACATAAAATTTCACGTATTTTTTGAGAATTTTTTTCTTTCTGTATTTTTGTATTCTATCAATTTATTTGAATTGCACTGAAAGACGCTAGATTATAAAATATGAGCAAAAGATTTTAGATTCTTCTATTTGTTTTTTTTTCATACACTTTTGAGATGATATTGAATTTCAGGAACTTAAGAATTCAGTAGAATCACATCAGACTTTTTATTTAAAGAAATTTATTTTTTTTTTTTTTTTTAGATTTAATTTTTAGCTAAATAATAAGTGAGAGAGTATGATATTTGAAAAGATCTGAAACCTCCACTAAACTAAAGAACATCACTGATGTTTTTTTTACGAAAGTGCTGTTTAGTGGTAACCCTAAATAAAATGCTATTCTAACCCTGGCAGCACTGAATAATCTTGCTAGTCTTTTGGGAAGAAAAAGAGAGATAGTTTTAAGTGAAAAACAAGTGTTAGAAACAAGACAAATTGTCAGAATTGAGAATCGAAAGAAAATTCCATGTTTGGAAAATATATTCTGAATTGTCTTGAGAAGAGGTGGAGGAACGCTTTGCAAAAACAAAAAACACATTCTTCATCGAAGATACAATATGACTCATGATACAATATATAAAATACGCATCCTCATCAAAAAGAAACAAAACAATGGCGATACAACATTGGTTGAGTTTGTTTGTCGACGACTAAAGCAGCTGTTAATAATGTGAAAAAGACGAACAAGAAACAAACGTTTAAATAAAATGACAGAGACAAATCTTGTAGTAATGTTCACCTTTAGTTATTAAAATTCCTAGCATATAAGGCAATTAGAGTAACCTCCCTTGACTTTCACTTTGAAACAAGCCAGTAGCTATTTTGAAAGTCTCCGTGCGAAATAAACAAATCTTAGAAACTTTTTCGAAAACAATACAAGTGCATGCTTCAACACAAAAATATCATAAAATGTGTTTTAATAACAATTAAGTTCATTTCAGATAATTTTATGCTAGGAATTTAGCCAACTGACTTTCACTTTGAAAACAAGACAGTAGCCATTTTGAAAGTCTCCGTGTGAAATAACAAAATCTTAGAAACTTTTTCGAAAACAATACAAGTGCATGCTTTAACACAAAAAAATATCATAAAATGTGTTCTATCTTCACTGAATTTCAAAAAAAAAAAAAAATTGGCTATGAATTTGTCTTTGGTGTTCTTGTAGAAAAGCATCAAATTAGGAAAAGGAGGAATCTTAAAAAAAAAATCAGTGGAATTAACCCTGAAGATCCTTATGGTGAAACTCGAGGAGGTTATTTCTGTACACACTGTAATGATAGATAGATTATTCATTTTTGATGAGTATTTTTTTTTTCTAGTTCTTTATCGCAACACCTACGTCATTCATTCAGCAATCGGTCAGCAATGCAGCCGGCAAATAAATAACAGGCTTCGTCTCCTTTGTCTTTCTCCTTGGGAGCCTGTCTTTCAGTGGCAATGCGTTACTAGTTAGGCATCAACAAATCAACCAGCCAGCCAGCCAGCCCGTAAGAGTCACACGTTTTTTTTTTTTGGCTTTTTTTTTTTTTTTTTTTTACCGGCCGGCCTCCACGAACAACTAAGCTAGACTTTACACGACCGCTCCACCCCGGCCCCAACCCAGAAGTGTCTGGATATATTTTACAGGTTTACAAAATTTCATTATAACTCTTTTTCTTTTTTTTCTTTCTTTTTTTTCCTTATTTACATAAATACAAGAAAAGTAACCGCAAAGCAATGAGGTTTACATTTCTTTTCTGCAATATTGAAGGGGTGGGGGATTTGCAGGGATGTGAGGGTGACTTTTAGGCCTCGTACCAAAAAATGACCTATTTCCCTCCTCTCCATTATCCCCTCAGTCATATTCCATTTTTCCTTTTTCCTTATTTAGTGTCTGTCTTTTGGCTTAATTTGCCTTGTCTCTTTTCTTTATACTGGAAAGGAACGGAGGGTTGGGGTTGGTTTGTTTTACGGCATATCAACCTCAGTGGGTCATTTAATGCCAATAAAGTTTGGAAATAAATTCATTCTTAATGGATACTCAATGTTTTTTATAAACACATTTTTCTATTTAACCCATAGATGGGACCCTAACACGTACTACCACTCCGAGGAGAGGAGGGCTATTTTTCAAACATGGTCGCTTTTTCTCGTATATTTAGGGACTAAAAACATTATTTAGGATTTTAAGGTTTATAACAGTTTCGTCTTAGAAATCAATAACAAACAAACAAAAAACAAAAAAAATAAACAATATCTTTTTCTTTTTGGTCTAAACACGTAGAAAAAAAAAGACGCTCTAAAAAATTCTTGTGCGTTTTGTTTACCAAAAATATGACTGGGAGAAAATGTCACGTGACCCCCTCTTGTATGGAGGACTGACGTTGATTAAAAAAATGAAAAAAAAAAATCAGATAATTCTCTGATTTTAATAAAATTTTCTGTATTGACTTATTAATTCTTTTTTTTTTTTTACTAAATTATTTCAATCAATTCAATGGAAATCGAAATTCTTTAAAATAAATATTACTCTTACAGACACCCATACAACAATTTATATACCTAATAGATAAAATTCATTTAAATATGTATTAAAATAAAACAAACTATATAGAGATATATAATACCAGTCATGTATTTATTAAAACTTGTTTTAAAAAACAATGAGGACTGTCTACATGGTCAATATTTTGAGTGTATTTATTCTATGTTATGACGATTTTGGGTAATGTGACGTAAGCAGTGACGTAGTTTTTGTTACAGACAAAAACCGGAAGCGAATCTCCATTATTTATAGATTTACCAACGAGTAGTATGTGCTTCTAGATCAATTCCTTAAACGTTGTTTAACAGTTTTGAATTCAAAGTTTTCCTTCTCCTAGACTGGTTGCCTAACCAATGTTAAAGTTTTAAAATCTTTGATTTCTTTTGTTTGGAAGGAAGGAACGAACAGAGGGACTGATTTAAGATTGTATTATTTATACAACCCCACCGATATTTTGCGCCTCCCAAATAAAGGGGGGGGTTCAAAGTTAAGTAACTTAGGGAAGCGCGGTGGTGTACTGGTTAGAGTCGCAGGAAATGGACTCGTCGACCAGAGTTCAAATCCTGGACGAAGCCACCGTTCACATAGCGCTAATACCCTTAGGAAATGTATGAATCCAGCTATTCTCCCTCAAGCTGTGGGTAAATAGTAGGGCTGACAGGGCTCTTTAACCTTTTAGGGAACCAGTCTAGGAGAAGAAAAACTGAATTCAAACCTGGTTACTACTAGAATAGACTCAGGCCTACTTACTAAGGTAAACTGAACATTAGCTACATAAATGAGAGTAACCCCCCTTGTTTCTTTCACTTTGAGGAAGCCGTCTGTTTTGGTCGGCTATTTTCATTTCACCGTAATCCAATACAACTGCATGTTTTAACAAGAAAATATAAAATGTGTTCTTAATAACAATTAAGTTCATTTCAAATAATGCGCAAGCACAATTAAGAACACATTTTATGATATTTTCGTGTTAAAACATTCAGTTGTATTGATTCGAACAAATTCGTATTTTCAGTGTAGATTTACGGAGAAATGAAAATGGCCGACCAAAACAGACGGATTCCTCAAAGTGAAAGAAACAAGGCGAGGTTACACTCATTTATGTAGCTAATGTTCAGATTACCATTACTGATCTAGTTTCAATTAAAAAAAAAGTTTTTTTTTAGAATTTAAAAATTTATTTAACCTAAAAAAAAATTAGAAAGTTTTGAAATAAAATATGATTAATTATATAAAAAATTTTCATTGATAAATCAATACTAAAAAAAAATCATTAAAATTGGATGATTCCCTGATTTTTGGTAATTTTTTTTCAATTGGGGGAGATACATTTATTTTGTAAAATACGCATTTGACGTCACTTTTGGCAGAGCCTAGTGTTAAAGCTTTGCTTCATTCGCTTTGTCTCTTTTCTTCGTACAGGGAAGGAACGAACGAAGGGACTTGATTTTAAGATTGTATTATTTATAAATAGTTCTCAAAGGACGACCCTCTTTAGCTGAGTGCAGCGATCAAAACTGCTGCTGCTGCTGTTTTTACAGAGCGAGGTTGGCCAGCCAGGACCAGCATAGTTGGAAGTGAAATAAATGATGTATCTGAAGGGTGTTACATACATACATACACAGTATGTACGTGTGTATTACACATACACACACAATGGCCACCAAACTATCAGACCTCCCCACCTTCTGTTTCAATTTCCACAGATCAGCAGAGGGCAGCGAAGATGAGGAAAGGAACGAACAGTGACAAGGGTAGTAAATAGTAGGTATTTTGAAAAAGGGTCGGTGATAAAGAAAAGGAGAAAAAAAATTTTTTTTTTAGAAGTAGGGGTAGAGTGTGTGGGATTTGAAAAGCATAACAAAGAAAACAAAAAAAGCGTAAGGTGGGGAGGCTAAAAAGCAAAGAGAATTTTTACTTGGGGGGGAAAAAAGCCATACCACCGTGAGCTAGCCTTGCCCACCAGCCAACCAGTCGCTACCGAACACCAGACGGTATCAGTTCGCCCAAGACCTTGAACAAGAGAGCACTGGGAGGTATTGGGGCGATGGAGGAAGTGGTGTGAAGAGAGGGCGAGACCAGTATGTCCGCCAACCCTACCCCCCTCCGCCCCGACCCACATTCCTCTGGGAATGTCACAGCCAGTAACTTCACTAATGATAATTATGGAAGGAAGAGAATGGTTTGGGACTGAGTGAAACGGGAAGCTTTTGTCTCTTAGAGGTTACCATACTTTAAAACCTTCAACTTTTGCAGCGTTGATTTTACAACACAATGGACTAGTGCTATATTTTTTTAAAAAATCAGCCTTAGAATACGCTGAGTGGTTGGGAAAGGAAGTATCAAAGTGTAGTATCTGTTCCAGATTCTATGCTTTGAGACTTACCTTCTATACCCGGCCTCGGCTGGGGGTCCAGTGTGCTTCGGCCTCTGGACCGGTAAAGTACAATTAATAGCATCGATCCAAGGGGACCATCCCCCAGATCGATGCAATTTTTATGTGCCCACATAAAAACGAGACCTTGTGTCCAGCCGTCATAAGTGAGATGAGCAGGCAAATACCCTTAGAATACGCTGACTGTATCCCCAAATTTTAACGTGGAAACGCGGTGGTGTACTGGTTAAAGTCGATCCGAGTTCAATTCCTGGACGAAGCCAAAGTTCACATAGAACTAATACCTTTGGGAAAGGTATGAATCCAACTATTCTCCCTCCAGTTATGGGTAAATAGGACAGACTGGGCTCATTAACCTTGGTTAGGCAACCAGTCTAGGAGAAGGAAAACTCTGAATTCAAAACCTTGACATGGCCAGCCGATTGATCGGAGGGAGCCTCTCCAACCGCCCGTCTAGCCTAAGTAAGGGTTTAAGTGGAGTGCTGCATGTCATGGACTGCTCAACCACCAGTGTCTCATCCTTAAGCATCACGGGTCGCCACCCACGACCAACAGGTGGCCCCATTGGGGGAGTTTTAACCCTATACAGAGATGCATTCGGTGTATTCTAACGCCCACCGATAGGGTGGAATGGTACACGTAAGAGATATAGTTTTTGGTATCAGTATTCATTATACCAAAATATAAATTTAGAAGCGCTACACCTACCGTCAGCTCCCCATTTTACCGCACAGATCAGATTTCATATATATGTGTGAAGAGTGAAGGATTGAGTAAATCCGACAGAATGTGGTTGAAAATAGAGGAAAAAGTGGATATAACAACACAACAACTAAATTCAATTGATATTTCGCCTCGGTATTTACCGAATAAGTTTTTACAAAGCTTCAGTAAATACCGAGGCGAAATATCAATTTAGTTGTTGTGTTGTTCTATCCACCTTTTCCTCTATTTTCAACCACAACGGTGTGTGCGTGTGCGTGTGTGTGTTGTGCGTGTGCGTGACACTCCTACTCGTTAACTTGAGACATCGAATATGTCAATTTTCATACAAATATTATTCATAGAAAATATATGAAAACCACCCTTCCGGGGCTCCCAAGAATGCTACCCCCTCCCGTTCGGGGTAATAGATCACGCCGACCCTGTTTGTAAAGTGCACGTCACCGTAAAGTCTTGTAGGTCATGCTGTAGTAATGATTTCTGATCTCACCGAATGGTCCATACATGGGCGTCCTACCGCAGTGTAATGGTTTGGTTTGGTTTTACGGCATATCAACCTCAGTGGGTCATTTAATGCCGATAAAAATTTTGAAATAAATCAATTCTTAATGGATAATACAATTTTTTTATAAATACATTTTTCTATTTAATCCATAGATAGGACCCTAACACTCCGGGTCAGAGTGGACCAGGGAACAATGGTGATGAAGGGGTGCTCCACATTCCCCAAACCTCCAAAACTGGAACCTCACCATCAGATAGAGTTTAACGTCATTCCCAGGACATGTAGACCCTCAGTCACCGCCTTCTAGCACCCATATGATAAAAAAAGGGCTTGGGGGTTGCCATAAAGGCAATAGGGTTGGGAAAATCATATAGGTGCTAGGGCTTGACGTGACCAGCCGATTGATCGGACCGACCGTCTAGCCCAAGATAGGGCCAAAGTGGAGTATTGCAAGTCATGAACTGCTCATCCACCTGGGCTCTATCCTTAAGCATCACGGGTCACCACCCACGGCCAACAGGTAGCCCCATTGGGGGAGTCTTACCCCTCTGCAGAGGTGTAGTCGGTGCATTCTAACGACAGGGCGAGCAGTGTAATGGTTAGCAAGTTAGTCTCGCAGATCCATAACTACTGAATAGTGAATCCTATACTCACTGGATGCTCCATACTTGCGATCTAGTGTCACGTTCTATGTGTGGTGGACGGGTTGGGTAAAAGGGGCGACTGACCGTGGTGTAACAGTTAGCAAGATCCATTACAACTGAATAGCGAGTTTGATCCTCACTGGATGCTCCATACTCGCGACCTTGTGTCACATCCTCCGCGTGGCGGACGGGTTGGGTAAATACGAGAATAACGTAAACTTAAGTACACATCATTGTAGGTCATTCTGTAATGAGTTAATTCCTAGTCGAATACTCTATACTTAGAGCCTTGTACCAGACTAAGGGACCGTTTTAGCTCAGCCATATTTACATCAAAAGGTTAGTAATTATAGAAATTTTAGTGAAAATCGGACCATTAATTGATTTTTCATAGAATTTTTTAAAAGGCGTCTAGTCGTAACTTGTTTTCGTCTACGTTAAATTTCAATTGATTTAACGGTGCAAAAATGTAAACATTGTTTTTCGTTCATAATTTTCATTATTTCCGTAAGCTGATTTTTTTAAAATCATCAGGAGTTTGTTTAATGTTTCTTCTTTTGAATGGATAAAGATATTTTAAGGTGATGTTAACCTTTATGCAAGTTTCATTGTGTTAAATATAGAGTGGGGTAAATTTCACAGGGAAAATTGGTGGTACCTAAGGAACAAATCTCGAAAGAATCTCCATTATAATAAATTTATACAGCAGCGACAAAAATTAAAGAACAAAAATTAACACTTTGATATCTCAAAAAATATAAGTAGGCTCTAAAAAAGGTTATCACAAGAAATTCTTCTAAAAATCATATAAAATAAACTAACGATCCGATTTTAATAAAACTTTCGGTATATGAATTAATAAAAGACGAACTTTTATCGTAAATAAATGTTTACTAAATTAATAAGCTGATAATTTTTTTCGTTAGTTTTTGTTTCGCGCGTTGATCCCCCGTACAAAGATTTTTTTTTTTTACATAAATAAATTTTATATTTTTGTAAAGATAATTTAATGACGGAACATATGTAAAAAAATATAATTCGCTACTAAATCGGTTTTGGAAATAGGGCATCTTAAACATTGAAACTTAAATCTCGTAAATAAGAAAAAATATGTATCTTTTTTTTCTTTTTTTCTTTTTCTAAAGAATCTTATATTAAAAGTTCCTATTGTCTACTTGTTTTGGGGGGCTTTTGTCAGGGATTATAAAAAACTTATAAAATGTAAAATAAATACTTTTGTTTAGCGGATATCAAAATCGTATTTATTAATCAAAGAAAATATTGTATAAAAAATATCTAGCTAAAAATAATGACATAACATACTTCGGTTTTTATCTTTTTTTAATTTTGAAAATAATGTTTTAATTACAAATTGTCGTCATTCTTATTAATGGATGGATCTAACGGAAATAATATCCGCTTTGGTTTTTGAGGAAAACTCTTGTAGTTGTTGCTGTTTTTGTTGCAGCGTTGGGTTGTTGAGATACATAAGTTAAATCGTGAGACATCAAGGAAATGCTAAATTAGTAATTTGTTTTTGCTTCAGAAAAGAAATTATTCGTACGATCCTCCATACAAAGAAATAGTGCTCACGTCAAGATGCGATAACTATGTCAACAAAGATTAAGAATTTACGGGAATTTACTTTTAAATGCAAAAATTTAGGTTTTATGTAAGAGAAATTTTTTTTTTCTTTTTTATAACACATAAACTTGGAATTGTTCTTTATATTAAACGTAAAAGAAAACATTAAAAAGTTAATTTTCCGTTTTTATTTTTTTTATTGACGTTTTAAAATATTCTTAACAATTATGCGGGCATTTCGAAAGCCCGCGTTTTGCACATGCCTAAATATAAGCCTAATTTTTCTGAAAATTTTCCTAAATGTAGATTACTGTTAGTTCAACGGTGCTTTAAAACGGCAGGTTATTTGAAATGATACGGAGAGAGCTATGATTTATTTAATTTTTTTTTATTCAAATATCAAGTATTCAAAATTAAGGAACGTATCTCGAAAGTTCTAACCGGATGTATGATACCCATAGCCTTGTGCCAGACGTAATTTAATAAATATCCTGGCATAATTCTCTTTAATGACCTGTTAACGGTTTGTCAAGAAAAACACTTTATAACATTATTTCAAAGATTTTTTTTCCTCTTTTTTTCTTTCGTTCTTGCACTAAACACACCTTCTTCTTCTTCATCTTCCACCCCCATCTCCAAGACTCCTCCTTCTTGCAGGCTCCAGACTAACGGACTGAGAACCAAGAAGAGCGATTTATTTACTACTGACAAGTCCTATTAAGAAAAAATCTAAAACAGATGTCGAATAGTAAAAGAGCATCCGTATTCTTCGGTCCAATTCTGGACATTTCACTGCCTTCCCCTACTCAACGGTTTCTTATATATATATATATATATATATATATATATATATATATATATATATATATATTTTTTTTTTTTTTTTTTTTTCAGTTTCCTTTTTGAAAAAAAAGGAAGAATAAAATAATGATATGCTCAACCAACGGACTGTACTGGCAAGTTCCATTATCTAAAACTTAGATATTTTTGGAGACCTACAGAGAAGGGATGGGGAATACTCAGCAGAAAGCCAAGTGTAATATATATATATATATATATATATATATATATATATATAAGTAAGCCTAATGAGTCAGAGAATATCTACCTAGGTTTCTCCTAACGGATCATCAGGATAATTCTGACTCGTTAGGAGAAACCTAGGCAGATATTTTCTGACTCATTAGGCTTACTTGATTATTATTATTATTATTATTATTATTATTATTATTATTATTATTATTCATTAGCTCTACTTTTTGTATTGAGCACTTTAGTATATTTAATTTAGGCAACTCTTACAGTATTTTTTTCTTTTGACCATTTTTATAGTACCATATGATATTTTTTTCAGGATTAGGGCTTATATATATAAATATATATATATATATATATATATTTGGGAGAATATGTGCTTAATTGAAGTCGTACCTAATTTTGAAAGTTAATTAATAATTTCAAAATTAGGTATGACTTCAATTAAGCACATATTCTCTCAAAAATTGTCGGCTAAAAAAATAGCCATATCATAAACACATCGCTTGTGTATTTACTTCTCATATATATATATATATATATATATATATATATATATATATAATTGGTAAAGGTTTAAGAATCGGTAATTTTGGGGTTATAGATCTATTTCTACCCAGAAGTATTTGTGTATACCTGTCATCAGAATATCATCAGACCGCTGATTTTATTGAAAAAAAATTAGGAGGCTTTATATACAACTTTTCTGGAAAAGGTCCAATTTAGAATCATCCTAATACCAACTGACTTGGTAACCCATCTACGTTATATATATATATATATATATATATATATATATATATATATATGTGTGTGTGTGTGTGTGTGTGTGTGTAAAGTTGGTGGAGAGGCCTATCATTGGTATCAGCTGGACATCGAGGGAATCTATCCCTTTTTCGTTGGCGCAAGAAAAAGGAGATTGTTTTTGCTGAGGTGGAGCGCCGCACCTACCATCAACTCCCCACTTTACCGCACAGATCAGTGGTTAATTGTATTCTTGTAGTTTCATCCGGACATACATACATACGTACACGCCAACTGCTCTTTATATATGTGCTAGAAGCAGCTATCCAGCGTCATCTGAGTAGAGAGGGTGGGGACCCTGATTTGTTGGACATTTTTAAGTAGAATTTCAATGCTATTTCTATATATTTAATTCTTAAATATCTTCGCGAATCTTCATAATTTTTTAACAAGAACTGGTGATATTTAATGTGTATATATATTTACTGTCGTTAATTGTTTTATTTTCATAGTTTCATATACATATATACAAACTGCCCTATATATATATATATATATATATATATATATATAATTATTGATGATTTTCCATCTGATGAGACTTGAACTGGGGAGCTTTGTTAAATCAACTTAGATTTATAAAGGCCCCAATTTTGGTCGAAATAAAATTTATTATGGAATTACGGTGTTAAGTTTTTCCTTCCTTTCTAAGATAAATATTGCTCTGTATATAATCTAAAAAGTTTATTATACATTGAGCTCTCTGTAGTGATTTAAAGATTCACTGTATTTATACATACTGGATCATACAATGATAATACAGTGTGTCTTAGATATCACATATAGAATCATCCTTACTACCAAGTTTTGGATATCTATATATATATATATATATATATATATATATAGAGAGAGAGAGAGAGAGAGAGAGAGAGAGAGAGAGAGAGAGAGAGAGATTTTGGAGACCTACAGAGAGGTGATAGGAGAATACTCAGCATAAAGTCATGGATTTATATATATATATATTTTTTTTTGAATTTTTTTTTTTTTTTGAGAACCTGATATGAATGGTTAAGAATCGGGAGAGCAGAAAAAAGCGGGAGAAATACGGCAAGGGTGGGAGAGGTGTGAAATCAGTTACAGGTAGGGTAAAGTTGGCAGGAGGAAGTCGCTGGGACGGGAGACGGACGGGTTGACGGGGGTGAGAGCACAAAATCCTGGAGGGCGAGAGAGAAAGGACGAAGTGAGAAAAATGGAGAACGAGAGAGAGAGAGAGAGAGAGAGAAGAGAGAGAGAGAGAGAGAGAGAGAGACGGGCGGAGGTGGAGGATAGAGAGGTTCTGCTGTAGCCTGGGGGTTAAGTATATAGCATTATATAAAGGTGGAGGGTGGGGGTTGTTGTTGAAGAAAGAGGAAATTCCAGACCTTACAAGCCTAGCAAGGGAATAATTATTGAATTCAGCATTGATTCGCTGCCAATAGTGAAGTGAGATCACTGTACCAAATGTCGGAATCTGACTGGTATAACCGGTTCCGATAATGGCCTAGTTGGAAACACGCAATCTCAAGAAACGCCATTTTTATCTCTCCTCGCCAGCGTTCCTTATCAGACAAAATGGAAAATACCTTAGAAAAGTGTGACACGGTGTCAAACTAGCATTAAAATTCTTAAGAGGATTAACTGAAAATGTTAAAAGACCTGGGTATTAACGCAGAATAGCGCGCAAGAGATAATATCATTAGATGGTAATTTGAACATTAGCTACATAAATAAGAGTAACCTCCCCTTGTTTATTTCACTTTGAGGAAGCCATGTGTTTTGGTTGGCCATTTTCATTTCTCCATAAATCTCCACTGAAAAATACCAATTTATTCGAATCAATACAACTGCATGTTTTAACACGAAAATATCATAAAATGTGTTCTTAATTGTGCCTGCACATTATTTGAAATGAACTTAATTGTTATTAAGAACACATTTTATGATATTTTCGTGTTAAAACATGCAGTTGTATTGATTCGAACAAATTCGTATTTTCAGTGTAGATTTACGGTGAAATGAAAATGGCCGACCAAAACAAACGGCTTCCTCAAAGTGAAACATACAAGGAGAGGTTACTCTCATTTATGTAGCTAATGTTCAGATTACCGAATATAGGATCCGGCCTACTTAGTGATCTATTTCAATTTAATTTATTTTTATATAAAAAAAAAGACTTATTTATTAATCCTAATATTTCAGGTGAACCTCCACCCTTTGTTGAAAAAACAGTCATTCTGTGCGCATGTGTGTGTGTGTGTGTATTTGTCTGTGTGTTCGTGCTGGCACACAGCCTCTCTACTGTCAAGAGTCTTGCAGTTCCCTCCTTGAGGCTCCACTCGGAAACAGGGTACCATGCGGTCCCCCGGCTAAACTGTCGGGGATCGCAGAGGCGTGGCACATTTAATAAATAATCTCGCCCTGACAACTAAAACCTTTTAAGCACTCATCTTCATAATGTGTATCAATGTTGCAAAATGCTTAATAATCTCAATCCTCTTGGGGGCGAGGATAAAAGGCATAAGCAGAAAGTGTTGTACGGTGTGCACAACCCCACCACGCCCTCACCCGATACACACAATATTCAAATCACCATCATTCAATACTGGAGGTGTGGGGGTGCAGAAGAGACATTCTCAGGGTCTGACATCATTTCAATAAAGACCCCTATAAGCAGACTGCAGTCACAACTGGCCAGAGAGAGAGAGAGAGAGAGAGAGAGAGAGTATGTGTGTCGGGAGGGAGAGAGGGGCATCTGTCAACTATAGCCTGGATCTAGTTGCCCCCCTCACGCAAGGGTGGGGCATGCCGGAGATGCTGCGGAAGGTCACAGCTTTAGGCAGAAGAAAATTGATGGGAAATCGTGTAAAATAGCCATTATCCAGTCTATCTCACCCCCCCCCCCTCCCGGCATTTTTTTTTTTCAACATGTCTCCTCACGAAATAAAGTATTTTATTTATTTGTAGTAATTTGCCAAAAAAAAAAAAAAAAAAAAAAAAAACGCCTAACAAAGAAAAAAAATTGAATACTACCCAATTGTTATCTATTTCTTGACTGGTTTCATAATAGTAGTGATTTTTACTGGAAATCAAGAGACAGCAAGTCCAGGACTCTCATCAGTATTCTTTATTAGTATTTTATACACAGAACTTTCACACTATTAGCAGTTTTCACTGATTCCAGGCAAACAGACTAGGG
The DNA here is from genome assembly GCA_023376005.1 of Doryteuthis pealeii. Classification (NCBI taxonomy): domain Eukaryota; kingdom Metazoa; phylum Mollusca; class Cephalopoda; order Myopsida; family Loliginidae; genus Doryteuthis; species Doryteuthis pealeii. Next base: position 39,025,281 of record CM042182.1, on the reverse strand, counting down.
GGTTCAAGTGCAGATACTACACACTGATCCAAGGTAGAAAAGTATTAAAGTTTTTGAATTAAAAAAAAACAAAAAAAAAACTGTATAATAGTACAGATATTTGGTCACAACGTCTAACTGATTCCAGCCAAATAGGGTAGGGGGACCAAGCGCAGGTACTACACTCTGATCCTAGGCAGAAAGCATATAATTATCGTGTATATAAACAAGCAGAATAATTGCATTTCACTTATTGTATTTGATCAAACACAGATACTACAAATAGGTTGGGGGTTCAAGCGCAGATACTACACTCTGATCCTAGGTAGAAAACATATAATGATTGTGTATATAAACAAGCAGAATAATTGCATTTGACATTTCTATTCGACCAAGCGCAGATACTACACTCTGATCCAAGGTAGATATATACATTTTTAGACTCAAACAAGCTGTGTAATAGTACAGATACTGGGTCATAATGTCTAATCTCAGTCAAATAGGGTAAGGGGATCAAGCGCAGATACTACACTCTGATCCTAGGTAGAGAGCATATAATGATCGTGTATATAAATAAGCAGAATAATTGCATTTCACTTATTGTATTTGATCAAGCACAGATACTACAAAAAGGGTTGGGGGTTCAAGCGCAGATACTACACTCTGATCCTAGGCAGAAAGCATATAATGATTGTGTATATAAACAAGCAGAATAATTGCATTTGACATTTTGTATTTGATCAAGCACAGATACTACACTCTGATCCTAGGTAGAAAGCATATAATGATCATGTATAATAAACAAGCAGAATAATTGTATTTGACATTTTGTATTTAATGAAACACAGATACTACAAAAGGGTTGGGGGTTCAACGCAGATACTACACTCTGATCCTAGGTAGAAAGCATATAATGATCGAGTATATAAACAAGCAGAGTAATTACATTTGAAATTTTGTATTTAATCAAGCACAGATATTACAAATAGGGTTGGGGTTTAAGCGCAGATACTACAATCTGATCCTAGGTAGAGAACATGTAATGATTGTGTATATAAACAAGCAGAATAATTGCATTTGACATTTTCTATTCTATCACCAACCACAATGCAGAAAGCAAATCTGACAAAAAACAGAACCTAACGTGATCTTAAAAAGCCGTTCTGACCCGAGTAAATTGCAAATATCACTAAACAGTTTTGGCTTTTTTGTTTTTTCCTCCAGTGTCAGCAAGAAAAATTTCAACATTTGTTAATAGTAAGCAAAAAAGAAAAAAAAGAAAAAAAAAAAAGGGGAAAAATAAATAAAGACAGGCTTTTGATTTTTGTTGTCAAATGTATCCTCTTCTAAACAGAGCCCAGGTTTTTTTGGGGGTTTTTTTTTGCTTATTTTGTAACTGACAGAAAAGAGTTACATCAATCAATATGAATAAAAGTGAATAACTGCTTTAGCACTCACACTGACATCAAAATAGCTGATATCATGTTAAATTATTAATACACATGATCAATGTGCAATGCATATAATATGTACTAATAAATGGAGTTTATCACAAACATGGGATATCCAATTTTCCTAAGGATTTTAAAATCTATATGAATAACTGCTTTAGCATCCACACTGACATCAAAATAGCTGATATCATGTTAAATTATTAATACACATGATCAATGTGTAATGTGTATAATATGTACTAATAAATGGAGCTTATAACAACATGGGATATCCAATTTTTCCTAAGATTTTAAATCTATATGAATATCTGCTTTAGCATCCACACTGACATCAAAATAGCTGATATCATGTTAAATCATTAATACACATGATCAATGTGCAATGCGTATAATATGTACTAATAAATGGAGTTTATAACAAACATGGGATATCCAATTTTCCTAAGGATTTTAAAATCTATATGAATAACTGCTTTAGCATCCACACTGATATCAAAATAGCTGATATCATGTTAAATTATTAATACACATGATCAATGTGCAATGCATATCATATGTACTAATAAATGGAGTTTATCACAAACATGGGATATCCAATGTTCCTAAGGATTTTAAAATCTATATGTATATCTGCTTTAGCATCCACGCTGACATCAAAATAGCTGATATCATGTTAAATTATTAATACACATGATCAATGTGCAATGTGTATAATATGTACTAATAAATGGAGCTTATCACAAACATGGGATATCCAATTTTCCTTAGAATTTTAAATTCTATATGAATAAAAGCGATTAATTGCTTTAGCATCCACACTGACATCAAAATAGCTGATATCATGTTAAATCATTATACACATGATCAATGTGCAATGCATATCATATGTACTAATAAATGGAGTTTATAACAACATGGGATATCCAATTTTCCTTAGATTTTTAAAAATCTATATGAATAAAGCGCGATTTAATGCTTTAGCATCCACACTGACATCAAAATAGCTGATCATAGTTAAATCATTAATACACATGATCAATGTGCAATGCATATCATATGTACTAATAAATGGAGTTTATCACAAACATGGGATATCCAATTTTCCTTAGAATTTTAAAATCTATATGAATAAAAGCGATTAATTGCTTTAGCATCCACACTGACATCAAAATAGCTGATATCATGTTAAATCATTAATACACATTGATCAATGTGCAATGCATATCATATGTACTAATAAATGGAGTTTATACAAACATGGAATTTCTAATTTTCCTAAGGATTTTAAAATGCCGGTTTTAATAAATAACTATCCATTAGCCATTATGCAATGGGGATACCCCCATAAGAAGGTTTGGTTTGGTTTGTTTTACGGCATATCAACCCTTGTTGGGTCATTTAATACTGAAGCAAGTCATTTTGATAAAAAGTTTCTATATTTCAAGTTCTTAATGTCTTCAAATTGGTAATTATCATTAACTTCATTTGGTTTGGTTTGGTATGCTCAGACAGACAAGGTACACCTGAAGAACATTGGAGGATATAGTGTCCGAAACATGTTTTTATATATCGTACCAATATTGAAGTCAGTCTCAGTCTATACTATTGGTTTGAACAACAGCAAATTGTAATTATCATTAACTTCATTTGGTTTGGTTTGGTATGCTCAGACATAGATTTTAAATTATTAATTTAAATAATATACTTTTATCTTGGAATCAAATAGAAAATATTGTTTACATTCATAGCTGATTTTAAATAATAATTTAAAATTAAATAATTGTTAAATTATTAATTTAAATAATATACTTTTATCTTGGAATCAAATAGAAATATTGTTTACATTCATAGCTGATTTTAAATAATAATTTAAAATTAAATAATTGTTAAATTATTAATTTAAATAATATACTTTTATCTTGGAATCAAATAGAAAATATTGTTTACATTCATAGCTGATTTTAAATTGGTTTGGTATGCTCAGACAGACAAGGTACACCTGAAGAACATTGGAGGATATAGTGTCCGAAACATGTTTTTATATATCGTACCAATATTGAAGTCAGTCAGTCAGTTATACTTAGTTTGAACAACAGCAACTAGCTAAGCACAACTGTTTTTATATATCATACCAATATTGAAGTCAGTCAGTTAGTATACTATTGGTTTGAACAACAGCAACTAGCTAAGCACAACTGAACCAGTGTCAAGACAATTGGTACTTATGGGAATTCAGAATAGTCCACTCTTGCATTTGGGTGATTCCATTCCTTGAGTCCTGATTGGCTGCTTGGTTTGTATAATGTTCTGAGGCTTCATAAATAACCTGCCATTTTGCAGTAGTCCTTTCCCAGAAAACCAGATTCGTATTGAGTTACGACTGTTTGCTGCCTTGTCTTACCAATTCGACGGTAATTGGAACTAGTATGATTATTCTACAACCAGGAAGAAGTAATACTGGCTCGGCTGCACATTGGCCATATAAGACTCTTTTATGACCAAGCGGGGGATCAACTACGGTGCAGGACATGCCAAACACCCGACACTGTCAAACATTTCCTCGTGGAGTGTAAAGTTTTCACTCCAATCAGAAAGAAATATTTCAATGCAAATAATATGAGGAATCTGTTTGAGAATACTAACATGGATGACATTTTCAAGAGAAATAAAAATATATTGAAAATTATGAATCAGATATAAAATATATCCACGAAATACTGCACCTGTAAAGGAAAATTGAGTACCAACATTTATCTCACACTAACAGTTTTTGGCATTAAATAACCCACAGGGTTATTATACCATTACCAAACCAAATGAAGTTAATGAAAATAATTTATACCTATTGGAAGATATTCAGAACTTGAAACATAGAAACTGTTATAGGTGATATAACCTATGTACATAAATGGAATGCGCTGACGACTACTATAAGTAGCAGGGACAATTGTGGCTTGACACAAAGTAATGCGAGTCAGTTCGCAACTGTATGGTCGGACGCAATCTCCACTTTCTTTGCTGTAATTTCTACTCCTTTTTGCTCAATACATTTGTATCCATTTTTACCAGTCGTTTGTCTTATTTTTAACTATTAAAAACCCCATAACAGAAACTTTTATCAAAAGGGCGTGTTTCGGTATTAAGTGACCCAAAAGGTCGATATGCTGTAAAACAAACAAACCAAACCAAAGATGAGGACAACAGTCTGAAAAATTAAAATAATACCTAAAGACAAATTTAGCAATGAATGTACACATGTGACAACAGCCTTGAAGGCTACTTGAACTGATGACTCCAAAACATCTATCATCTAAAGAAATTGAACCGATCTATAACAGGCGGATGAGCAGTCCATGACTTGCAATATTTCACTTCTTGGGCTAGACGGGCAGTTGGAGAGGCCCCCTCCAATCAATCAGCTAGTCACGTCAAGCCCTAGCACCTATATGATTGCCCCAACCCTATTGCCCTTATGGCTAGCCCCAACTGTTTTTATCATAGAAGGCAGTGGCTGAGGGTCTACATGTCTTGGGAATGATGTTAAACTCTATCTGATGGTGAGGTTCCAGTTTTGGAGGTTTGGAGCACCCCTTCATCACCATTGCTCCCTGGTCCACTCTGACCCGGAGTGGTAGTACCTGTTAGGGTCCCATCTATGGGTTAAATAAAAAATGTGTTTATAAAAAAAATTGAGTATCCATTTAAAACTGAATTTATTTAAAAACTTTGTCAGCATTAAATGACCCACTGAGGTTGATATGCCATAAAACAAAACAAACCGATCTAGAAAAACTGATGTTAGAATGGAATCGTTCCCCAGAGTTACTGTTAACTGAAGGTATTATTTTATTTTTTGGACTGTTGTCCTCATCTTTATCATGATATATAAAAACATATTGCTTGTCAATAAATATACAAACGTGACAACAGCCATGAAGGCAAGTTGAACTTAAAAATAGGGTATCTATTCTCTAAGCCAGAATTGAAATCGGAACCCCAGAGTTACTGTTAAAAAATTGTGTTTTTATATATCATGATTCAGATGAACAATAGTTTGAAAAATTAAAATGATACACACGAGACATCAGCCCTGAATGCAACTTGAATTCATAACTCAAAAACAGGGTATCTATCTGTGGTATACTAAGAAACGGAAGCACCGTTTCTACCATTGTTTTTGTTATGAAATGGAAGTACTGTTTCAGCTATCTTGTTGAGTTGCAAATAAAAGGTGGAAGTGATCACTTCTCGTAGTTAACGTCAACTGGACTACCATCTAATTATTTCGCTAAGCACTTCACAACACTATCCTCTTAAGCCAGAATTGAAATCAAGGCCCCTGAGTTACTGCTAAAAAAAATTGGTAATATCTTTGGCAAAAAAATCAGTGCTGATTATTGGGAAAGACGTTTAGCAATGATAGGGTTAACAGCAAAGTGTGCACTGAGATGTCTCGATTCAAGAGACATGTATTACAACGCAAAAAAATAGGGTATCTATCCTCTAAGCCAGAATTGAAATCGGAACCCCAGAGTTATTGTTAAAAAACATTGTAATATCGTTGGCAATAAAATATGTGCTGATTATTGGGAAAGACATTCAGCATGATAGGGTTAACAGCAAAGTGCGCACTGAGATGTCTTGATTCGAGAGATGAAAACAAAATAGGCGAAAGAGACTTATGAAAATGTCTTTTAGTTAGCAAAACAAAAAAAAGAAGAAAAACCAAAAGAAAAGAAAAGAAAAGAAAAACAACCCAAGCTGAAGGCCAAGCAATTTTGCTACAGTGAAAAAAGACTGACATCTGACCTTTTCGTACACCAAATGCCTTCAAGTCTCTACAAAAGATTCCAAGTGAGTTTCTTTGTAATATGTGGTGACATACACAGTAATCTACAATACAACTAAACAAGAAAGAAATAGCACTAGTAAAAAAGAAAAAGGTTTCAACTAAACTCATTTAATACTTGTGATGTATACTATACGATCACGACGTAAGTTAGCGTCTATTATGGATTTGCTCGGCAACACTCTTACCCGATCGTAGCCTAGTAGATATGATTGCTCTGTGATGTTCTCTATACTTTAGGTAAAATTTCATACCTCATAGTCTGCTGTTGTGGCTCTCATAAATTCTTGTGAGTGAGTGAGTCCTGATAATATTATACACGCCGCGACAGCCATTTTAGTAAGATAGCGCCTATAGTGTAGTCCTCTCTGGCTGTCTCTCTCTCTTGTGGTGTCGTCGTTCTTTGTCATTGCAGCTTACCGGATTCACATATCGGTCGTTGTCGATCAGCAGCGTACGCTTGATAGCCGGTCCTAGCAGAAGCCATTCATCCTAATTGCGGCTGGTGGCTTGTACACTCACCTTCTATTTAATTATATAATGGATTAGCCGCTACACCACACAATATTTATACGTACAATATACACCAATGCTCACCTCTCTCTATATCAGACATACGGATTCATTGATATATTGATCAACCATCAGCTCGCACATTTAATTAGCTTCTATACATCTCGACATACCGGTGTATCCACGTCAATATGATTTTCTGTCGTCTACCACACTCGTCCCGTGCTGCATATAACATAACCAGTGTGACTAATCTGGATCGGCTAATGTTCCTGCGTGTACTGCATACCCTTATCCTCGTGAGGACGGTTCGCTCCGAATGTAATTATCAGGCCTCCGTATTGCCTCTCCTCCTCTCACTACGTTTATTATTAACCTTATTTGAATAACAACGTGTGTGTTGCCGGTTTATGTTTAGCGCATCATGTCCTGTGTGTCCCTACGTTGCACATCTCATCACGGCTATTGTAAGTGCCTCTCTCGTGCCGGTGTAGGTGGTATCCGTAATATACTTCCAGATACTGATACTGTCTGAACTCTCGTGGTGTGACTATTCCTAGAACTACCGGCATAATTACTCTCCGCCTGGCTCATATTCCCATTCAGTGCTTCGTTGCCGTCGTCGTAACTCCCGTGATCTGAGTAATAGTTTCATCTTACATGTATTTTCGGGTACTACGTAGCAACAGCATAGTGACGTAACTGGTTTATACTTCTCTGAGCATCTCACAACGAGATCTTTCTGCTCTCGTGTTAAGGGTATCTACGACCTGAACTGAGTAACGATAAAATTATGAGCATTCGATAGTAGTTCGCTCTCATACTCTGCTTAAATCTCTCCAGCTGTTGACCCGACACTATATCTATATTGATAGTCCTCTATATGTACTCCCCTTATGCAATTTAGTAATTATACTCAATGCAATACCTAGCTCTGAATACTAATACTCTAGTCGATTGGAAGAACTGTGCCCACTGCACTGTGCCTGTACTTAGTGATTTAGTGCATCTCATCATCTCTGCATTAAGTGTGTTGTGAACGACTCCGCCATACCCAGCATCATCTAAAGTCTTTAGCTTAATATTTAGTACCTCTCATTCTCGTAGACATTCAGCTTCTCAACCGCTACGTACCACATATATATATATAGTATTAATATCCGGCTCAATTCTTTGGAGGCACTGCTCTTCATTTATTGATATAATATGTGGGTTTGTGTATATAAAATATTCTTTATTTTATTATATTATATATATATATATTATTATAATATTGGAGGTATGTTCTTAATTGAAGTCGTACCTAATTTTGGATAAAATGAATTAGTTAATAATTAAGTGAATGAATTTTTTAGGCGGGATATCTCGTTCAAATGTAAGGTAACGAATCGAGAAATGCATCCCTGTCAATAGGTCGAATTGTACATTCAGGGATTGACATTTTTCGATTCGTTTATCTTACATTTGCATATATGCCCCTGCCTAAAATTCATTAATTTTAACTAATTAATTTTCAAATTTAGTATACTCAATTAAGCACATTATCCTCCAAAAATTGTCGGCTTAAAGCCTATAAAAAATAACACATTGTTGTTACTTAACCTCATTATATATATTATTTATAAAATATAATAAAGCAGGCATATATATATATATAATTATATTATTTTGGCTAAATATTATATATTATATACTAAATATATATATATTATAATATTAAAACAGGCTAGTATTATATATAAATATATATATATATTCTTGCTATATATAATATAATATATTTTATATTATAATATATATATAAAAGCAGGCAATATATACTAAATAATATATTATTTCTGCTATAATATATATATCATCTATATGCTGCTATTTGATCGCTCTACCCGATTAAATTTACAAAGAGGGCATTATATATAGTGAAATTTATATAATATTTTCTTTGCTAAAATATATATAATCTATATACTATTTTCTTGTAAATATGATAATATATATTATATATATATACGTCGACTCTTAAACTTGTCCTGCCATATTAGCTATAATTGTGTGTTCATTGAATCTTACGTGTGCGCCCTAACCCTCGCATATGCCTGCTTTTTTTGCATGTTTAACTGAGCCCAGAGATTAATGTCTTCTATCGGCAGAACTGTTAACGCGTGTGAAATTAGCAACAACCGCAACAATACAAACAACAAAAAAAGAGACACGCTTTGCTTTGCTGACTGTTCTAATAATCGCACATAAGCTGAAGGCTACCAGAATCCTATCTGACGACCCTCTTTTTCACCAGAGAGATGCGTTCAATATTTACATAGCAACACTGAAGGCCATCAACATTATCAAAGTGTTTGTGTTCGGTTGTGAATGATTATGATAGGCTTCAGAAGTGCCGCATTGGCCGCCCATCATTTACTACATGGACTACCCATGCCTGCCTACGCATCCCTCTGCTGATCCACAGTCTCACCGTCAGACCTGTTACAAATCGAGAGTTGACGTGTCGCGCGAGCGCACTCTTGAATCAATACACAGACTCGGGAAAGAATAACCATAGCTGCAGAGTTATCTTTAATCTGACTCTGTCAACCTTCACTCGATAGTATCGATGACAGCAGTTCGCTCGCAAAACGTTACCGTTTTTCAGAAAACAACGATGGAGACACGATGTCGTTTCGCTAGAGAATGTAACACGTGGTTACGACGATTTCGGTTGCGTGTGGGGTGGGCTCTCTCTGGCAGCACTACATACATGGGCTGCAGTATTAAAGTGAAGTGGCTGTATCTAAATACAACCCGCTCTCTCCATTATTATTGGTGTAGAAACCTGAAAATGAGCTAGTTTACCGATAGCTGAAGGCTCTCCGTATGAAACTACGTGTGAGATAAGTTGTCTCCTCATCCGATACTCTAATACATATATCTATATCTATTGACCAGACTCATGGATGTTATTTTCACTGTCTCCAAGATAAAGTTACTCAGACAAGCTCTCTGAACCTGTCAGATAACGATGAGCCCTTCTACCTCGATAGTGTCATTCTGTGTGCCTCAACTCTATATTTGCGACCTCGTGGGTGGACCAGATATCTATCTCTCTCACTGATACATAACGCCGATATATATATACATATATATAAGATAGAATTATGGTTGTTAAGCCTGAAAAGATGATATCCAGTAAGATCTGAACATGTGTCGGCAATGTATAAGGTATATTAGAGAAAAATTATTTGAAAAAAAACAATCTATCACATCGGTCCTTCTTCTCAAGCCGGACCTTCCCTTCTATAGAACTTAAGAGGCTTCATAGCGTGATACATACTTTGTGCCTGATTTGGACCATAAGAACACAGATTTGTAAGTGTGGATGCTCCTATGTCACTCTGTACGTCACTCTCTAGTTCGTTGCTGTGTGTGTATGTTAGCTTCATCGTACAGTAGGCTCTCTCTCTCTCTCTCTCTCACATATACACATAATCTCCCTGAGGTTCGATGATTATGACTGTATATATGTTCATGTTGGCAAATGGAATCAACTAAACCACTAATAAACGTGTGTGTGTTCTGTTCTTTGCCTAAATAGTGTGTGTGTGTAATTCTTGAAATAGTCTATCGTACTTGAGCTTATTGAAGTCAGTTATTCATGTTTGAATGTTATCCTTCACATAGGTGTCAGATGATATGCTAGCAACTAGCTAAGCACAACTGACAGCAGCTGTCCAAGAAGTTACGGCTATTTATTGATTAATCACATGATATTCATTCTCACACTTTTGCGATAGACTCCAATTGCCTTGTACCGTTCTAATTGGACTTGCTTGGTTTTCTAGGATTATCGGGTTCTCGTCCCTCTCTTTAACCTGTTCATTTTGCAGTAGAATTTGCTAACAGACAGGTTTGTCTACTGGATTATTAAGTTAACACACCGCCATGCTCTGCCCATGTTACCTTTTATACCAATTTTATGGTAATTGGAACTTTAGTGCTTTGATATTTCTTCAGAGCTCTCTCAAATTGTCTGGTTGTTTCACGGCATATCACAGACAACTGCTCAGCTTGCGCAACGCGTCATTTAAACCTCGCCAGATCAAAGGTTATTTTGAATAATAGCGAATAGTCTCTCTTACATGGAAGATAAAATGCAAGTGTGCTTTACGAACGTTAAATATCAATTTTTCTATTTTAACCATTAGATAGGCTTCGATCTAACCAAGCTCCCTCTACCACTCCGTCTCAAATTGAGACTACAGCTAATTCTTTTAACATCTCTCATTGTTAAAAAGGGACGCAGAGCTTTAAATATCATTCCTAACATCGAATGACCCTAGTACTATAATATAAACGTATTATCAGATATATAATAGTATTCATCTATAAATACTAGACTATATACATTAACTAGCACTGTATTGTGTCACAAGCATCTGCTCGAACAGTTTTGGTGAGTCGCTCATGCGGTGTAAAGAAAAGAAAAAACCAGAATAGTTCTGATTGTAAAAAATACTACCAAACATCAACCGGGAAGAAAACATTTTAAAAAAAAGAAAGGACCAAGATATTCGTACCAACAAAAATAATCTATTGGTACAGTATTGGCCAAAAGAAAAAACAATTTATATGTATATATATGTATATAAGATATATATATATATTCATATAACCGCTAGGAGAAAGCTAATAAGTAAAAGTGCTCGATACCTAAGTAGAGCCAATAATAAAGATAATCTAATGAGTCAGACGAACCTACTATTAGTTTCGCATAAAGCTCTTCAGGGCTAAAATCTGACTCAGATTTTAGCCCTGAAGAGCTTTATGCGAAACTAATAGTAGGTTCGTCTGACTCATTAGATTATCTTTATATATAAATATATATACATATATGTCATATTGTACCTAAATAATGAAAACGGAATTATCTGGTTTTCCTATAATGCCTGACAACACCTCCAAAGAGGAAACAATAAAATCTAGAAGTATAAAGCTACGGTCAAGGTACTCAGTGGGGAGTCGAGGTTAGTGAAAGCCTGTTGCTGAGGGGGAGAGTTGGGGTTTGATCAGCCCCGACTGGGTCTCCTGGGGAGGAAATCTGATGTTGAGAGACCAGAAATTTCCATGGATCCCAGGAATACAACATCGCTGACAACTGACTCCTCATCATCTAAAAGATGTGTTTGTTTTGTTTTACGGCATATCAACCTCGTTGAGTCATTTAATGCCAACAAAGTTTTGAAATAAATTCATTCTTAATGGATAATCAAATTTTGTTTATAAACTCATGTTTTTCTATTTAACCCATAGATGGGATCTTAACAGGTACTACCACCCCGGGTCAGAGTGGACCAGGGAGCAATGGTGATGAAGACATGCTCCACATTCCCCAAACCTCCAGAACTGGAACTTCACCATCAGATAGAGTTTAACGTCATTCCCAAGACATGTAGACCCTCAGCCACTACATTCTAGCACCCATATGATAAAAAGGGTTGGGGCTTGCCATAAGGGCAATAGGGTTGGGGCAATCATATAGGTGCTAGGGTTTGACGTAAACCAGCCGATTGATCAGTGCACTCTACGACCACCCGTCTAGCCCAAGATAGGGCCAAAGTGGAGTATTGCAAGTCATGGACTGCTCAACCACCTGGGTTCTATCCTTAAGCATTACAGATCGCCACCCACAGCCAACAGTTGGCCCCACTGGGGGGAGTCTTACCCCTCTGCAGAGGTGCAGTCGGTGCATTCTAACATCCCAGCCAACAGGGCGGATGTATTTTGTGAAACTCCTATAATACATGAAGAGAGTTTAATGATAATTTCCTTTTATTGTTTCTTTCTCTTCATTTTGTGGAGAGTGATTATTTCTAACAAAGGGAGATAATTGGAAGATCTAATTCAAAACAGTTTTTAGCCAAACAATCGCAGGTATTAATTCTACTTTTACCGTCACTAAATAAAGATGTGTATTTTGTTCGGACCAAAGAACCAGAATATCTTTAATTACTCGTTTCCTTTTCAATAAACATTTGACAGTTACCCTATAAGGAGATCCCGTTTAATAATGAAACAGATTGTGTTGTGAACATTATGAACACAATCACGGAATTAAATCAAGCAACAAATTATTGAGCAAAAATATCAACAAAAAAGAGCAACAACAAAACAGATAATCCTACAAGACAACGGTGAAAATTATTTAATCAAATGCTGGGACGGGTTTATTTTCAGTAAATTGCAAATGGTCGATTGGTTGGTTGGTTGGCTGGTTTTATGGCATTTCAACATTATAGGGTTATTTAATGCTGAAAAGCCCAGAATACACCAACTGCATCTTCTGCAGAGGAGTAATTGGTTGGTTGGTTGGTTTTACAGGTTGGTCAACCAATTGGGTTATTTTATACTGAAGACATTTTAGTATTATCTGCGTTATTCGGACTATTATCTCCATCTTCACTGTTATTTGTACAACGTTTCGGCCAATAACCCTCCAGCCTTCTTCAGGTATTTCTTGTCGGACTCGGGAACCTTCTTTTCGAACTCGGGAACTTTCTTATCGTATTCGACAAGAAATACCTGAAGAAGGCCGGAGGGTATATCGGCCGAAACATTGTACAAATAACAATGAAGATGGGGACAATAGTCCGAATAACGCAGATAATACTAATCTTCAAGCCTCATCTCAAACATTCAGAGAAATTGAAGACATTTTGTTTTATTCATTTTTGATGGGGGACACAATTTTTCTTTTAAACACATTTTTTTAAAACTCATTTTTCTATTTAACTCATAGATGGGTCTCTAACAGGTACTACCATTCCGGGTCAGAGTGGACCTGGGAGTAATAGTGATGAAGGGGTACTACACACCTCCCCAAACCTCCAGTATTGGAACTTCACCATCAGATAGAGTTTAACATCATACCCAGGACATAAGACCCTCAGCCACTGCCTTCTAACACATATATAATAAATAGGGTTGGGGCTTGCCATAAGGGCAATAGGTTTGGGACAATTATATAGGTGTTAGGGCTTGACATGACCAGCTGACTGATCGGAGGGGCTACTGACCGACCCTCTAGCCAAAGTAAGGGCCAAAATATTGCATCGACAATCAAATTTCAATGACAAGGCACCTTTGGCAGCTGTGGACAAGGACGAAAGCTTGACAACAAGAACATTGGCCGAAGACTTCAACATGGACCATTCGACCATTGTTTGTTGTTTTAAAAAGCTTGAAAAAGTATGGAATTCGGCTGGGTGGGACCCCCACTAATTGATAATATTAAAAATTAATATTAGAATAAAATAAATCATGCACCAACCCAATATTTTTATACTTATATGCTTTGAAAGAAGCAGTTTATTTTTCTGCAATGTAGGTTAATGTTCTTTCTTTGATTTCTAGTTTTAAAGAAAGAAAAAAAAAAACTATCTGGGTGGATCTCCCCCCCCCAAAAAAAAAAAAATATTAATATTAAAATTTAATTAATAATATTAAAATCTAATATTAAACCAAAATTTGTTGAAAAAAAAAAAGCCGCAATAACTATTCACCAGCCCAATATTATTAGACATTTTTATTTTTTTGCAATGTAGGTTAACGTTCTTTCTTTAATTTCGAGTTTTGAAAGAAATAAAGAATAAAAATGATATCTGATAAAAATGTCTCCATAGGTCTGCTATAAGAATTCCAAGATAAAAGAATTAAGCTTTCAATAGTTGGTGCCAACCGGAGGCCAAAGAATGGAAAATGTATAATTAGACAATGTCTGACGATTCCTAAAAAAAGACTCAACTTCAACATTGTGCTCTCAGCTATGTCTACAGATTTTGCAGAATACAAACTTTAATTTGCACAATTGATTAATATTGCTGTAATTCTTGTTTGTTTCAGAAAATTGGTAAGCTCACAATGAATAGGGTATTTTTTTTATAAATTTCGTCCAATGGTAATCCTAACACCATGTGTCTCCAACTAAAATTCAATGGTGATTGTTGATTATGAGTTATCTCTCTTAGACTGTTTCAGCTGAAGGAACTCTTTAGCAAAAGAGTTAGAAAGTTAGTTGGCACATCTACACTAAAATTGCTAGAGCTACTTGATACATCCCAACTTAAAAAAAAAAAAAAGAGCTGCAATATTGATTATGAGTTATCTTCCTTGGACTGTTTCAGCTGAAGGAACTCTTTAGCAAAAGAATTAGAAAGTTAGTTGGCAACAGACTACATATACGACGATCGTCCACCATTAAAGTGACTTTCATTGATTGCCAATTGATATTGGTAGCAGATTGAGACCCAGTTGTGGGATAATTTTATATTGTTTTGTGTTTTACACATTGCTACCTATACTGCGTCTCATGATGGCAAATCAATAGGCTTTAAAATTGCCACCAATTTTGGAAAATTGAGATATTTTGTGTAGATGGGAAAATACGACTGGCAGATCCCTTGACCAAAAGAGGAGCATCTACACTAAAATTGCTAGAGCTATTTGATACATCCCAACTTAAAAAAAAAAAGAGCTGCAATATTGATTATGAGTTATCTTCCTTGGACTGTTTCAGCTGAAGGAACTCTTTAGCAAAAGAGTTAGAAAGTTAGTTGGCAACAGACTACATATGGTTGGGGTTTAGGATTAGTTTAATGGGAAAATGAATAAATAATTTGGGTTCTGTTTTTTTCTGGATCACTCTAATTTTGACACCTTTGTGCAAGTTCAGCCTATATTTTTTTAATAAATTTCCTTACACAGTAACCATTGCACCATGGTGATAACTATGAAATGCTGATTCAAATAAATACAAATTTCTGTTAAAAAAAAATTTAGTAAAATAGATTACTAATTAAGACTGAGCCTATTCTAGTAGTGACCACTCTAAGTGGTTTTCACAGGTTTGAATTCAGAGTTTTCCTTCTTCTAGTCTGGTTATCTAATCAAGGTTAAAGAACCCAGTCTGCCCTACTATTTTACCCATAGCTGGTGGGAGAGTAGTTGGATTCATACCTTTCCCAATGCGCTATGTGAATTGAGGTTCGTCCAGGATTTGAACTCGGGTTGATGAGTTTATTTCCCATGACTCTAACCATTACACCACGCACCTCCAGTGTAAACTCACAATGAATAGGTTTTTTTTTTTTTTATGAATTTTGTCCGAAAGTAACCATTACACTACATGCTTCCAACTAAAATTCTTCATTGTCATTACTCCCAGGTCGACTGAACCAAATGGTGTGGCTCCACCAGTTCTGATTTAGATTTTGTTTCAGTAATTTATGAGGAAGTGCATCCTGGTCTCCTGCCTCAAAAAACCACTACCCAGTGACTATCAAAATAACAACCCCAGCTCGTCGTAATTCTTATTTATTTATCGTAATTTGTCCTAATTCAAATTTTAGATATGAAGATGGATATATAGTTTTGAATAGACTGAGATAGATAGATAGATAAACAAACAAATACGAACAAATGGAGATAGATATTTTCGACAAGTAAATGTATTTGGTGGGGGGGGGGTCGCTTCTTTTTTGTCGTAATTCTTGTTTATTTAAACTAAAAACAAGACATTAAACAAACATGAATAAAAAAAATCTTAGTGTTTAAAGTAATATAGATAAATATGAACAAATTGAGATAGATAGATGGATAGTTTTGAATAGACTGAGCTGGGTTGTTATTTTAATAGTCACCGGGTAGCAATTTTTGAGGCAGGAGACCGGGACACACTTCCTCATAAATTACCTCTGTTTCTATTCATTCTTGATGGGTACACATTTTTTTAAGCATATTTTTTCAAACTCATTTTTTTTTCTATTTAACCAATAGATTGGACCCTAACAGGTATTACCACTCCGAGATGTGGGGACAGGGAAGTGGCAACAAAAATGCGATTTAGCAGTAATCGATGATCAGTTGCAGAAAAAAGAATTTTATGGCAGTTGCAGTCACGAGGCACCAACTTCACTTTCTTTTCAGGGTAATATTGCATCGCCCGGATATTTAAGGTCGGCACGAAGGGCAGCGGATGGGCAGCGGATGCAGAAAAGATTCTGTTCAATTGCACGGGGACAACAAGATATGATAAATGAACGATTTTGTCATCAGTTCTGTATGTGTATCGATAGATCCCCTGATCCCTTTGGACATCGGATAGGGGCTGAGTCACTTGAACGGGATCTGCTTCTTGTTGGGGTGGAGGAGAGAGGAGGGACGGAAGCAGTGTGGAGCCTGTCGAAGCGTGAAGTCGGCTCGGGTAACAGTCGCTGTCAGGCAAACTGACATCCTTGGTTGCGATTTGGCGTCCTTGGATGCATTTTATTGCAATTTTAGAATCGACTTCAGATTTCTTGCAGGAAGGTGTCAAGAAAATTGCTAAGTTTTTTTTACCTGGCCAATATTAGAAACTGCTAGAAAAAAAAAAAAAAAAGAAAATAATCTTATTATAATGGAGATAGTGTGTCTGTCTTTAATGCGCGCATTATGTCTTTTCTTTACTCGGATCGTTTGGGAGGAGGGTGGAAGGTAGGAATCTGCATCCAGATTTTTTTCAAAACAGAAGCATCCTTACTATCTTGCACTATTCAGACTATTGTCCTCATCTTCATTATCTCACAATGAATAAGGTCTTGTAATGTGAAACAAGGCCTTCAAAAAGCGTGTTCATCACGTCGGGTCATCACCACTTGTAAGATTCAAAGTGAATATTTGAAGAACATACAACTCCGACAAGGGTTGAGGGACAATACATTTAATAGATAACAGCACATGAATACAAAGGATACATAATGTTGCATACCTCTTTACCGGCACTATATATCTATATGTTATATACTTTCTTACGTCTTACTCTGTCGTCTATTCTTCTGGCCGGATCTGGTATATCTTCTAAGGTCTGGTCTTCTTGGGATTCCAGGTCTGGTTTCTGTTGCTAGAGATTTCTTGTTATCAGAAGCCTTGTGCTATTGTTAGCTTTTAGTAATAACAACAAGACTTCGATTTACGATGATGTTACTTTATTCCATAAACCCCCAGACCAGACAATGCGCGCGGAGACTCACATCTTGCTAGCTTCGCTTCTAAGTCCTAACTCTAACTGACTGAGTTGCTTACTCCTTAAACCGGAAGGGGGCTTTTTATTGCCTTCCGATTCTCACGGTCCATTCCCGCAAGGCAAGGTCAGAGTGAGGTCAAGCATTGTCACTCACTCTCAAGGCCATCAGCTATACTGATCGCCATAATGATTTCTACACTATTGTCATAATCATTAGGTATCTAATGATTATGTAACAATAATAGAAGAGTACATGGATACATAAGATACAAATACAAGAGTAGATAAACCTACATATATAAAAGGACTGGAGCGTCCATAGATAGAAATGACTTACAAGGAGGGGGGCCGGAGCCCCACCGAGAAAGGGTAGACCGTGTCTAACCCATGCGGTCTCGTAGCGCGGAAAGAGGAAGAGAAATTCGAATCGGCGCTTAAATATCATACGTCCCCTGGTGGGAACAAGCTACAACAAGCCGGGCAGATAACTCCTCCAGGCCAAGGAAAGATAATCCCCTACAGTATCATTTTATTTAAAAATTTTGTCCGAAAGTAACCATTACACCACACGCTTCCAACTAAAATTCTTCATTGTCATTACTCCCAGGTCGACTGAATAAAATGGTGTGGCTCCATTAGTTCTGATTTAGATTCTGTTTCTATTTTTTTTTTAAAGCACATTTTTTCAAACTCATTCTTTTTCTATTCAATAGTCCAAATAACGCAGATAATTGTAATCATCAAGCCTCATCTCAAACATTCAGAGGAAGAAGCGTCCTTGCGTAGTTTCTGTCAAGTTTCTATAATAGATAGAGTGCATGTGTGCATGGATAAACTCCTGGCCAAAACCAGTGTCTGTAAAATAAAATCTATTCTATCCATTCAGCATTTTCTTTCCTTTATTTATTTTTCCTTTCAACATACCGTCAGATTTGCTTCCATTTTCAACTTTATATATATATATTATATATATATATATAAAGGCTCTCAGAGAGAGCTTCATCTGTATCATAAGAGACCATTTTATAAATATATATATATATATATACTGTAGTGTGGGATGGTCACTATTTCAGCTTTTGCTGGAATGGTGTACCAAAGGCAGTATTAATTGGTAGAGTGCTCAATATAAAATAGAGCTGTTATATATATATATAGGAGAGTTTTATAATTTGCTTGAAGCATTGTGCATATATTGGTTTGGAGGTTGATTTAGAAGGCTATCACAATGCAGGTGTAAAGAAAAAAATAATAAGGTAACAATGGATTATCTAACTAGAAATGCCATAACAAGACGACTTCAGTTCCAGTGATCTTCTGAAAAAGAGATTTTATCTCGAAAATTCAAGAATAAAATACAGGTTAACACACAACACCATTGTTACCTTATTATTTTTTTCTTTACACCTGCATTGTGATAGCCTTCTAAATCAACCTCTTAACCAATATATAAGTAAAGAAATAACAAAAGACTTAGAGATTTAGCTTTATAGTCTATTTCAGGGAGCTTAGAAATAGACTATAACGCTAAATCTCTAAGTCTTTTGTTATTTCTTTACTTATATATTTGCTCTGTGACTCTAACATTAAGAGCACACATTGAGCTCTCAAACTGCGATAGTTTAAAAAAAAAAAAAACTCTTGTGTCGTAAGGAAGATTTCTCCTCTGGACTTTTGGATTATATATATATATATATATATATATATGCACTGAGAGCATTACTTTAATTGTAACCCTATAAAACCTAACAATTGTGGATTGACCGAGTATGAAATAGAATCTCCGTTGTCAATGTTGACATTTCTATATACAATTGAAGAGAAAAGATAAACTGAAAGGGGAAAAAAAAGAAGAAAGAATTAAGTTGTTGCAAGGTATTTGTACTTATAGATTTAAACATTCTTTCTTTTTTTTTCACTCTGATATTTTCTTAAACCAGTAAACAACAATTCTTGATAACATTTGATTTTTTTTATACAAGAAAACTTTTAATCGGGTTCATATAGGAAGAAATATTTTCATAGAATCCATTAAAAACATTTAAAAATGGTTGGAGATCGATAAAAAAAAGAAAAAAAAAAAAAGAATGACAGAATAAAGAATGCAATGTAATAAACAAGAAAGAAGTGGGAAAGATAAATGGTTATTACAATATATATATATATATATATATATATATATATATATATATATATATATATATATATACACACACATATATATATATATATATATGCACACACATACACATATACATATATATAATATATATATATAATATATATATATATATATACATACACAGAAATGATAGAATAAAGAAGGCAACGTAATAAACAAAAATAAGTGGGAAAGATAAATGGTTATTACTATATATATATATATATATATATATATATATATATAGTAATAACCATATAATATATTATCTATCTATATATATATATTATATATTACAATGTGTGTCATAAAAGTATCGAGACTGAAGCTATATTTACTAGGATAGAAAATGAACTGTGAATGGAGTGTTAATTTTTTTTTTGAATAAAAGATGTGCCAAAAAGTATAAAAAATCTCAATACTTTTTTGACACACCTTGTGTGTGTGTGTGTGTGTGTATTATATATATATAATATATATATATATATATAATATATGGGGAATCGCTTCCGGTTTTTTGTCTGTAACAAAATTATGTCACATTACCCAAAATCGTCATTGTCATAACATAGAATAAATACACTCAAAATTTGAACATGCAACATTAGACAGTCTCATTGTTTTTTTAAAACAAGTTTAATAAATTTTACTCCCACCCCTCAAGCAATATGTTTCAAAAATCTATTTTTACATCGCCCGGAGGGTGTTTTTTTATTTTGTACTAGTATATATATATATGATATACAACACACACAGGCATAGATATTTATATATATACACACACACACAGAAGTATATATATCTATATACATACACAAATACATATGCATATAAAGACACATACATATATCAACAAGCATATACAGATACACACATATATATATATATAGATACATATACAGACACTCACACATGCCTATAGGAGCTCTCATAGTAGTTTTGACTAACCAGAAAAGAGCCCAGTCTGCCCTACTATTTACCCATAGTTAGAGGGAGAATAGACTTATTCATTATGTCAAATGCAAATAGCTGCATCAAGGATTTGAACTTGTCAAAACATGCCCATTTCCTATGACTGTAACCATTACCGCATGTGCCTCCACAATTATTTATTCTTCTCTTAAAACCCCCAAAAGGAAACCAGACAGACAGACAGGACTAAAAACAGCATAATTAAAAAAAAATACAAAAAATACAAGACAAGACAAATATATGTAAATATTTGATAAAGGTAGGAAAAACAAATTGAAAATCTTGCAAATCAGGTTGAATTTCTTCAGAGAAACTGAAAAAAATTAAGAAAATAAATTTTTTTTCCAAAAATTAAAAAAAAACAAAAAAGAAAAAAAAACAAAAACAGGTGTGGATCTTAATGTTACTTAAGTAGTATAGCTGGTAAAGACTGAGCTTAAATCCCAAAATTACAGTTTCAACTAGCTACAATTCACCCATCAGCCATATGTCTTTCCTCACCTCACTTTGAGTTATAACTGATGACCAATTTATAATTGTTTTGTTAAACTCAACGGACAATTCTTATTGGACGAGTTTTTGTTCTAACTTTCTGGCCATCTTTTTAATATCCAAGTGGAATTGGTAATATGAATCAACATGTCCTCAAAATGCCTATACATTCTTATAAACTTGTGAGGCCTCCTCCTACTAATTCCTACTGCTACTGTTTGTTTTAAAAACCTTTGGTGGATTCATACACCAATTCCACCCGGATATTAAAAAGATGGCCAGACAGAAAGGATCGGACAAAAACTTGTCCGACAAGAATTGTCCATGTTTAAAAGAAAAAATGCTGCCAATATATATATATTATATATAATATATATATAATTATTATATATTTGGGAGAATATGTGCTTTTTTAATTTTAGTCAGACCTAATTTTTTGAAAGTTAATTCATTTTATGTTTAATTAGGCGGGATTTAAACTACTTAAATGTGAGGCTAACAAATCGAGAAAAATCAATCTCTGAATAATATATTTCGACCTATTAGTCTCATCAGCAGAGTTATAGATACGAGGACCGCCTACGTGTGACTTGAACCCTTTGTGCCGAAACGGCACGCCGGTATCTACCATCACACCAAACAGAAATCTGCAATTTTGTCCTCAGCTTTGTTTAGGTATTAGTAACATTCTAATTCACTTTGGAGACTTTATCGCACGACGCAAATGTAAGCACAAAGGGTTCAAGTCACATCTAGGCGGTCCTCGTATCTAACTCTGCTGATGAGACCTAATAGGTCGAAATAATATTCAGAGATTGATTTTTCTCGATTTTGTTAGCCTCACATTTAAGTAGTTTAAATCCCGCCTAATTAAACATAAATGAATTAACTTTCAAAATTAGTCTGACTAAAATTAAAAAAGCCATATCTCCCAAATATACTGTCGGCTGAAAATAGCTAAAGTTTGTTTACATATATATATATATATTATTTAATAGGTATCCCGCCAAATTAATTAATTAATTATTGATTAAATGAACTTTCAAATTAGGTATGACTTCATTAAGCACATATTCTCCCAAAAAATTGTCGGCTAAAAAAAAAAAAAAGGCATATCATAAACACAATCGCTTGTGTATTACTTCTCATACTGTCGTGTAGAAGTCACTATAAGAAATAGGAACCTACGTCTAAACAAAACGAAAAATCTAAGAGGTCTGGTTGGTGTAGGGGTAAATATGCCTCACCTGTCAGCTTGACAGTCTTGTTTCGAATCACGCACAGGCGTCTTCCTAATCTATAGCTCTGCTGTGAGGCTAATAGACCGAAATGGTAACATACAGAGATTGATTTTTCCTCGATTTGTTTAAACCTTCATTTAATAGGTAATGCCCGCCTAATTAATTAATTATTAATTAACTCAAAATTAGATATCGACTTTCAATTAAGCACATATTCTTCCCCCAAAAAAAAATATCCCCTGAGATGATTCTATTAATAGATCGAACTGNGAAATAACTCTAGACCAACATTAACAACCACATTGCATCATATTGTATATAATGATTAATTATACTATAATGGAGTTTGTATACATGAAATACAGTGACATAATGATCTATTATTATAGAAAAAATGATCTTGGCAAGCTAATTCAAATTTGAACCAGTCTTATATATATACAGTGTATTATACTAATGCTCTTGGGAAGGTATTGAATCTAATTTCTCCCAGCTAGGGTATAATAGTAGAGCCAACTGAAACTCTCTAGCTCTGGTACAGAAGCACCAGTCTAATGAAGAAAACTTGAATTCAATCTGTATACCATTGGAGGCATTTGAGCGTGTGTAATGGCTTGTTCATAGAAAGTGGACTGTTGACCGAGTTCAAATCCATGGACGAGGCTTTTTGTATTTCACATGCGCTAATAAACCCTTGGGAAGAGTATGTATCCAACTCTCCCTCAGCTGTGGTAAATAGTAGCGGGACTGGGCTCTTTAACCTCTGCGTTAGATAAGCCGTCTAGCGAGGGAAAAACTCTGAATTCAAAACCTTTTTAAACTTGCTTAAGACGTTGACTTTGCACATTCCTGCCTTCATTGCGGAGGACAGGTGACTGCAAAAGTGGAGTGCAAAAGGAGAAGCTGGTCTATTCCATGTATTAATATGTTTTTTCAATTCATTTCTATAATATATATAACCTATACTATACATATATTATATATATTATACGTATATACTATATATTGAAAGCCGATCACATCAATAACGATATATATTATATATAAATATCAAACTATAACGCACTAAATCTCGATTATCATTCTATATATATATATATATATATTATATATATAATGTTTAAAAATAAAATGGCGATTAAAATAATATAGAAGCTAGATTCTTTAAGGGCAGTCTGACATGTTTCTACGTTGTTCGTGGCATTCTTGTGCGGACATAATCCCAATCCTGTATAATTAATACCTGTCCTTTCTTTGGACAAACATTGATGAAGAAGGAGCCGTCATTTAAGCAAACTATTGAGCTTACAACTTGACCGAGCCTATGCCACAACCCAGGGCAAAACCATAGACAAGTGACGGATATCAGAAAGCTAAAAAAAAAAAAGTAACCCCATCCAGCTTGCGTATGGTTGACATGACCAAACTGTTCTCCTTTTAAATGTTTTTTTTACTTATTCACGCTGTATTCAATTCAGAATTTTTTACTCCCAGTGGGCAATATGTTCAAAAATCTATTTTTACATTGTCCGGTGGGTCTTTTTTATTTTGTACTAGTATATATATATATATATATATATATATATATATATACACAACAAATACACAGTCAGGCATAGATATTTATAGACATATATACACACACACAGAGAAGTATAGATATCTATATACATACACAAATACATATGCATAAAAGACACATACATAATTAAATACAAGCATATACAGTTTTTTGGTTTTGTTTTTGTTTACAAGCAATATCAACCTCAGTGGGTCATTAATGCACTATCCCACGGGACAAAGTTGAAATAAATCAATTCTTAATGGATAATACAATTTTTTTATAAATACATTTTCTATTTAACCCATAGATGGAACACGCATATACAGATACACACATATATATATATAGATACATATACAGACAATCACACATGTCTATAGGAGCTCTCAAAGTAGTTTTGACTAACCAGAAAAGAGCCCAGTCTGCCCTACTATTTACCCATAGTTAGAGGAGAATAGACTTATTCATTATGTCAAATGCAAATAGCTGCATCAAGGATTTGAACTTGTCAAAACATGCCATTTCCTATGACTGTAACCATTACCGCATGTGCCTCCACAATTATTTATTCTCTCTTAAAACCCCCAAAAGGAAACAGACAGACAGACAGGACTAAAAACAGCATAATTAAAAAAAAAAAATACAAGACAAGACAAATATATGTAAATATTTGATAAAGGTAGGAAAAACAAATTGAAAATCTTGCAAATCAGGTTGAATTTCTTCAGAGAAACTGAAAAAAATTAAGAAAATAAATTTTTTTTCCAAAAATTAAAAAAACCAAAAAAGAAAAAAAAAAAAAACAGGTGTGGATCTTAATGCTACTTAAGTAGTATAGCTGGTAAAGACTGAGCTTAAATCCCAAATTACAGTTTCAACTAGCTACAATTCGCCCATCAGCCATATGTCTTTCCTCACCTCACTTTGAGTTATAACTGATGACCAATTTATAATTGTTTTGTTAAACTCAACGGACAATTCTTATTGGACGAGTTTTTGTTCTAACTTTCTGGCCATCTTTTTAATATCCAAGTGGAATTGGTAATATGAATCAACATGTCCTCAAAATGCCTATACATTCTTATAAACTTGTGAGGCCTCCTCCTACTAATTCCTACTGCTACTGTTTGTTTTAAAAACCTTTGGTGGATTCATACACCAATTCCACCCGAATATTAAAAAGATGGCCAGACAGTTAGAAAGGATCGGACAAAAACTTGTCCGACAAGAATTGTCCATTGAGTTTAACAAAGCATGTTTAAAAGAAAAAATGCTGCCAATATATATATATATATATATATATATATATATAATATATATATTTGGAGAATATGTGCTTTTTTAATTTTAGTCAGACCTAATTTTTGAAAGTTAATTCATTTATGTTTAATTAGGCGGGATTTAAACTACTTAAATGTGAGGCTAAACAAATCGAGAAAAATCAATCTCTGAATATATATTTCGACCTATTAGGTCTCATCAGCAGAGTTATAGATACGAGGACCGCCTAGCGTGTGACTTGAACCCTTTGTGCCGAAACGGCACGCCGGTATCTTACCATCACACCAAACAGAAATCGCAATTTTGTCTCGCTTTGTTTAGGTATTAGTAGCATTCTATGTTCCACTTTGGAGACTTTATCGCACGACGCAAATGTAAGCACAAAGGGTTCAAGTCACATGCTAGGCGGTCCTCGTATCTAACTCTGCTGATGAGACCTAATAGGTCGAAATATATATTCAGAGATTGATTTTTCTCGATTTGTTTAGCCTCACATTTAAGTAGTTTAAATCCCGCCTAATTAAACATAAATGAATTAACTTTCAAAAATTAGGTCTGACTAAAATTAAAAAAGCACATATTCTCCCAAATATACTGTCGGCTGAAAATAGCTAAAAGTTGTTTACATATATATATATATATATATTTAATAGGTATGCCCGCCAAATTAATTAATTAATTATTGATTAAATGAACTTTCAAAATTAGGTATGACTTCAATTAAGCACATATTCTCCCAAAAATTGTCGGCTAAAAAAAAAAAAAAGGCATATCATAAACACATCGCTTGTGTATTAACTTCTCATACTGTCGTGTAGAAAAAGTCACTATAAGAGGAATAGGAACCTACGTCTAAACAAAACGAAAAATCTAAGAAGGTCTGGTTGGTGTAGGGGTTAATATGCTCACCTGTCAGCTTGACAGTCTTGTTTCGAATCACGCACAAGGCGGTCTTCCTATCTATAGCTCTGCTGATGAGGCCTAATAGACCGAAATGTACATACAGAGATTGATTTTTCTCGATTTGTTTAACCTTACATTTAATAGGTATGCCCGCCTAATTAATTAATTATTAATTAACTTTCAAAATTAGATACGACTTCAATTAAGCACATATTCTCCCCCCAAAAAAAAATATCCCTGAAGATGATCTATTTAATAGATCGAAACACTGCAGCGTTGGCCAATAAACTCACCACTTAACCCATTTAAACCTGTGTTTTTTCATTTTTCTTGATATATTACATACCGTCGGATTTACTTCCTCTCTTCACATATATATATACCTACAAACCAAGATACCTTAAAAGAGTTAAATTTCTTTAGTGCTGTACGCAAACAATTTTGACAGATGTGATGATGTGTATCAAAATAATAATGTGTTTTCGATAAAGTAGAGAGAAAAAATCGTGTCGTGGGTTGTACAAACATTGTGCCAGTCGTTTCCAAGGAAATTAGGATGAGAAAGCCTGGACCTAACGATTCACACACATTCACCAACACACACACACACACACACACACACGGATACACACACACACACACACACACAGAGATACGGACATATATACACACACAGAAATATAGATGCGGATGCACACGCAAGTCTTGCTGGTCGCTTCTCTTTTGTTCTTGTCTATTTATGTAACAGAACCGGGCAATGGACAATGGCTGGTTGTTGTTGGGGGGGGGGTTGAAGGGTACGAGGGGTTTCTGGGGATAGCGTGGGGGTGGGTGGTGCTGGAACCAAGTTAGAGATTGACAGGTCTCAAAATGTTCTTGTGTTTATTTTTGGCTCGGTCCATTGTTGACCTCAAACTAAATCTCATTTTCTATGCAGGCCAGATAGCTCAGATGTACTGGACATTGAAAGAAAAACACAAGAAAAAAGTAAAAGAGAGAAAAACCTGATATGTTTGCTAAAAACGGACCAATAAAAAGGAAAAAAAAAAAAAAAAAAAAAAAAAGGACAGAAACATCTACCACAGCACAATGCCAAGATAATAATTTTCATCGAAAGATAAAACAGTTTTAAAAACAACCGACTGATCCGTTTCTCTATTAACCCTTAAAACGCTTACAGGTAATTCTTAAATTTTTACCAGGTGTGGACTATGTTAAATTAAGACAATGCCCAAAATTTGAGCTTCCAATTTCAAAAATTTACAAAGTTATGTTGATTTTTAGCTCTCCAAATTTGGTGGCGTTCGCAAAAAAATGGTGATTTTTTGTAATCTATTTTTGTCTGTAAAATGAGTTCTAGAGTTTCCCTACTCCTCAGAACCGAAGCTACATCATTAGTTAAAATTCTGCAAATCAGAAATCATTAATAACTTAAAATTGGTTAACTTTAAAAAAATTTTTCATTAGATTAATAAAATGATTGTGTTTTACATTTTAGTTACTGTTTGTTTTGTAAAATTCAAGACAAAAAAATTCAAATGATATCTTTGAAAGTTTAAAAGAAAAAAGATAGGTTAATATATACAATGGAATTTTGGGGACACAGAAATTTTTGTGACTCACACTGGCATGATGTTTTGTAAAGGATTTCATTTTTTTTTTTTTGTAATCTATTTTTGTCTGTAAAATGAGTTCTAGAGCTTCCCTACTCCTCAGAACCGAAGCTACAACATCAGTTAAAATTTTGCAAATCAAAAATCATTAATAGCTTAAAATTGGTTAAATTAAAAAAAAATTTTGATAGTAATTTTGGATTCCTTGGACAAAAATGCTTTTTATAAACCAATTCTTAGGAGAAAAAAGCCTCATCTAAAAAATTAAGAGAAATAGTACCTAATTCTCTGGTGGTGCCTATCAGCCGAATTTTGCTGTCACTTCAGCTAAATAATGGACCATTCTGTTTCTATTATAAAGAAATAAAGAGAAGAAAAAGGACATGCTACACAGAAAAAATATCATAAGAAAGATGGAGAGAGGGGTGAGTACACAGAAGTGACAATGCTAATCTGTTTCAATTGAACAAGATGAAAAGAACGAAAGAAAAAAAAATGAGAGAGTTAAATCAAGATTATTATACTTTTTAGATATTGAGATATTTGCAATAGCTCTTAAGTAAACATATAAAAATTTGTAATAATCAAAATATCATACTGCGGTATATCCACAGGTCCTGCTAGTTATATAACAATACCCTTCCTACCCACTCGAGTGAGAACTAATATTTTCCATTTTTACCCAAATCCGGATTCCTATAAAATAACCTGGTGTTTTTGAGAAAACCACGCCACTTGCATATCTAACTATTTCGGAGATTGTGTTGTGACAAGTTTGTGCACACAAGATAGGGGGGGAGGGTGTATAGGGGTTGGGGGGGTGTATAGGGGTTGGGGAGGAGGGAAATAAATTAAAAGGGTGTGTCTAGACTTGTTTGCGATATGATATCCTCAAAACACTTATTTGCACTCTTTTTGGTTTTTCTTGTTTTGTTTTTTTTTTCGTTTTTTTCTCCCTTTTCTTTTAATAATACACGACTAAACAGGTCAGAGCCAAAGTATGAGGCTTTTGTAACCTCAGCATATTATAACACTGACATTTTAAAATACTTCTAAAACCCAACGGCAGAATGTCTCCAAAAATTTAGCACATCTTATCAAGTGTAAAAAAACAAAAACAAAAACAAAAAAAAACAAACAATTTTTTGACATCATTTTTTGGTGATGGGTTTTATTAAAAATAAGTAGTGTCTACAATTTTGTGAAATACTGGCCTACATTTCTGAGAAGTTACTGTCAAATTCTGTGAAGTTAGAGTCTATACAGTTCTGTATAGTTAGTATCTATGTTTCTGAGAAGTTAGTATCTACGTTTCTGAGAAGTTAGTGTATAATTCTGTGGAAGTTAGAGCCTACAGTTCTGTGGAAGCTAGGGCCTACAGTTCAGTGTAGTTAGTATCTATGTTTTTGAGAAGTTAGTGTATAATTCTGTGGGAGTTAATGCCTATGATTCTGAGAAGTTACTGTCAAATTTTGTGAAGTTAGTATCTACGTTTCTGAGAAGTTAGTGTATAATTCTGTGGAAGTTAAAGCCTACAGTTCTGTGGATGTTAGTATCTGCAGTTCTGAGGATGTTAGTATCTACAGTTCTGTGGATGTTAGAGCCTACAGTTCTGTGGATGTTAGTATATACATTTCTGAGAAATTAGTGTATAATTCTGTGGAAGTTAAAGCCTACAGTTCTGTGGATGTTAGTATCTGCAGTTCT
>CM042182.1:38928002-38990502 GCA_023376005.1 Doryteuthis pealeii | reverse complement strand
ACCTCAGATGTCAAAAAACAATCTCCTAGATTGACTCAGTTGGTAGAGCATCTGACTAGGAACCACAAGGTTCCTGGTTCAATACCGGCCCTTGCCAACTCAGCATATGAGTAGCACAGGGAGCTGATGGTAGGTGTGGTGCTCCACCTCAGATGTCAAAAACAATCTCCTAGATTGACTCAGTTGGTAGAGCATCTGACTAGGAACCACAAGGTTCCTGGTTCAATACCGGCCCTTGCCAACTCAGCATATGAGTAGCACAGGGAGCTGATGGTAGGTGTGGTGCTCCACCTCAGATGTCAAAAACAATCTCCTAGATTGACTCAGTTGGTAGAGCATCTGACTAGGAACCACAAGGTTCCTGGTTCAATACCGGCCCTTGCCAACTCAGCATATGAGTAGCACAGGGAGCTGATGGTAGGTGTGGTGCTTCACCTCAGATGTCAAAAACAATCTCCTAGATTGACTCAGTTGGTAGAGCATCTGACTAGGAACCACAAGGTTCCTGGTTCAATACCGGCCCTTGCCAACTCAGCATATGAGTAGCACAGGGAGCTGATGGTAGGTGTGGTGCTCCACCTCAGATGTCAGAAACAATCTCCTAGATTGACTCAGTTGGTAGAGCATCTGACTAGGAACCACAAGGTCCCTGGTTCAATACCGGCCCTTGCCAACTCAGCATATGAGTAGCACAGGGAGCTGATGGTAGGTGTGGTGCTCCACCTCAGATGTCAAAAACAATCTCCTAGATTGACTCAGTTGGTAGAGCATCTGACTAGGAACCACAAGGTTCCTGGTTCAATACCGGCCCTTGCCAACTCAGCATATGAGTAGCACAGGGAGCTGATGGTAGGTGTGGTGCTCCACCTCAGATGTCAAAAACAATCTCCTAGATTGACTCAGTTGGTAGAGCATCTGACTAGGAACCACAAGGTTCCTGGTTCAATACCGGCCCTTGCCAACTCAGCATATGAGTAGCACAGGGAGCTGATGGTAGGTGTGGTGCTTCACCTCAGATGTCAAAAACAATCTCCTAGATTGACTCAGTTGGTAGAGCATCTGACTAGGAACCACAAGGTTCCTGGTTCAATACCGGCCCTTGCCAACTCAGCATATGAGTAGCACAGGGAGCTGATGGTAGGTGTGGTGCTCCACCTCAGATGTCAGAAACAATCTCCTAGATTGACTCAGTTGGTAGAGCATCTGACTAGGAACCACAAGGTCCCTGGTTCAATACCGGCCCTTGCCAACTCAGCATATGAGTAGCACAGGGAGCTGATGGTAGGTGTGGTGCTCCACCTCAGATGTCAGAAACAATCTCCTAGATTGACTCAGTTGGTAGAGCATCTGACTAGGAACCACAAGGTCCCTGGTTCAATACCGGCCCTTGCCAACTCAGCATATGAGTAGCACAGGGAGCTGATGGTAGGTGTGGTGCTCCACCTCAGATGTCAAAAACAATCTCCTAGATTGACTCAGTTGGTAGAGCATCTGACTAGGAACCACAAGGTTCCTGGTTCAATACCGGCCCTTGCCAACTCAGCATATGAGTAGCACAGGGAGCTGATGGTAGGTGTGGTGCTCCACCTCAGATGTCAAAAACAATCTCCTAGATTGACTCAGTTGGTAGAGCATCTGACTAGGAACCACAAGGTTCCTGGTTCAATACCGGCCCTTGCCAACTCAGCATATGAGTAGCACAGAGAGCTGATGGTAGGTGTGGTGCTCCACCTCAGATGTCAAAAACAATCTCCTAGATTGACTCAGTTGGTAGAGCATCTGACTAGGAACCACAAGGTTCCTGGTTCAATACCGGCCCTTGCCAACTCAGCATATGAGTAGCACAGGGAGCTGATGGTAGGTGTGGTGCTCCACCTCAGATGTCAAAAACAATCTCCTAGATTGACTCAGTTGGTAGAGCATCTGACTAGGAACCACAAGGTTCCTGGTTCAATACCGGCCCTTGCCAACTCAGCCTATGAGTAGCACAGGGAGCTGATGGTAGGTGTGATGCTCCACCTCAGATGTCAAAAACAATCTCCTAGATTGACTCAGTTGGTAGAGCATCTGACTAGGAACCACAAGGTTCCTGGTTCAATACCGGCCCTTGCCAACTCAGCCTATGAGTAGCACAGGGAGCTGATGGTAGGTGTGGTGCTCCACCTCAGATGTCAAAAACAATCTCCTAGATTGACTCAGTTGGTAGAGCATCTGACTAGGAGCCACTAGGTTCCTGGTTCGATACTGTCCCTCACCAATAGAGCGTATGATTAGCTCAGGGATCTGTGCAGTAAAGTGAGGAGCTGATGGTAGGTGTGGTGCTTCACCTCAGATGTCAAAAACAATCTCCTAGATTGACTCAGTTGGTAGAGCATCTGACTAGGAGCCACTAGGTTCCTGGTTCGATACTGTCCCTCACCAATAGAGCATATGAGTAGCTCAGGGATCTGTGCAGTCAAGTGAGGAGCTGATGGTAGGTGTGGTGCTTCACCTCAGACGCCAAAAACAATCTTCTTGGTCTAGCGCTAGTGAAAAGAGGTTAGATTCCCTCGTTGTTTGGCTGCTACCGACTTTAGGCCACACCGATGACTTTACTTACTTATTGTTATATACGCAGTGTTTCAACCGGCCTTCTTCAGGTATTTCTTGTGACCTCATGGCACAATGGATATAAGTTATCCACCGTATAATAAGATATAAATTAATTATATGACTATTTCTTGTTTGTAAATAATTTTCTCACAAAACTCTAAACATTAGATCATTTTGAATATATATCAAAATAAAACAAATTATATATAAATCAATAATACCGGGCATGTATTTATGAAAACCATGTGGACCGTTTAATGTTGCATATATAAATTCTGAGTATATTTAGTACAGGGTTGTTCTTTATTCTATGTATTAATAATTTTGATTATAAATTAAACACTCATTGATAAACATGCAATTCCTGAGGGTATTGTGACATAAGCAGTGAAGTAGTTTAGGTTACGGACAGACTGACATTGAATCTCCATTATGATAATTTGTTAAGGAGTCAGAATCCTGAGTCATTGGGAATTATAGGAATTCTTGGGAGTCAGAGTCTGTATTCTAGGAACACTAGGATTTGGACCTTATAACTTCCTACTCTGAAATCTAGAGGTCCCAATTATAGGAATCCTTGGAGTCTGTATCCTAGGAATACTAGGACCTTATAACTTCCTACTTAGCAATGGACAACTTTGAGAAGCCTCTCTCCCTCCCTGTATAGAATAACAATTTTTGGTGTTAAAGAAATATTCTAACAATTCTTTGAGTCCAGTCATCTAGAGGTCAGTAGGGTGTTAAATACTTAGGACTTTGGGAGAGGTCATCTCAATTGGCTGATCAAGGTACAGAAGAATTGGTGGTGGTGGGGAGGCTTAAGCTAGAAGGTAGTAATTAAAGGAGTGCTGATGGTTGGAGTGGGAGGAAGGGAGGGGCAGGTAGAAGAGAGAGGTCAAGGTCAAAAGGTGAAGTAGATGAAAATTTGGAGAGAAAAAATATAAGTAACAGGTCCTGTGGGGTGGGGGTGAGAAAGGAATGGTGAAAGTTAAAAATAAAAAAAACGTGGGGGTGGATTATAGGTTATTTTTGAAGCAAAGGAATGTAAATATTTTTAGTAAAAGCAAATTATTAATTGGTATTTGTCCAGAATAGCCCGACAAGGAACATTTCATTTTTTCTGCAGTAATTTGTATTTACCCAACCCCTCCACACAAGTAAGGTGTGACACAAGGTCAATTTTTTAAGTGGAGTTTAACAGGTTTATATTCCGAGATTTCCTTCTTCTAGATTAGTTGCTATGCCAAGATTAATAAGACCAGTCTGTCCTACTGTTTACCCATAGCTGGAGGGAGAATAGTTGGATTAATACCTTAAAGGAATGTGATTATTTTGATAAGAGCAAATTATTAATTGGTATTTGTCCAGAATAGCCCGACAAGGAATATTTTCATTATTTCTGCAGTAATTTATACTAGCAGGACCTGTGAATATACCACAGTATGATAATTTAATTATTACAACATTTAATATATCTTATTATAATGGAGATTGTGGGTTTGTATGTCTGTAACCGAAACTATATTACTATACAAGTCACAATTCCTTTAGTTATTTACATCATATTCTACATGATTTTATTTTTATTTAAACCTCAATTATTAATAAAATTGTTTTACTTTACTTACACTGTTGACCATATCTACATACTAATAACATGCAATTGTATTTATATATACAACAAAATAGAGGTTTACAGTATGAATGGAAAGGCTAATTTGCATATTGATCTTAAAAAATTGATTTTAATAAATATATGCTTAGTATTATTGATTTCTAATTGTTTGGTTTTATCTTATTGTATATGAGCAAAAATCTCTTCAATAAATCTTAAAAGAAATCCCTTAACAAGAAGAAATAACTGTAATATTATTCTTTACTTCCTATTTTAACTAAACAGTTTAATTAGGAAAATTTACCAATGAAAGACGGGAGTAACGGAAAATGATGGAAGAGTTAGTTTCAAAGTTGTTCTATTTTTCAATCACACCCCCTCTGTTCAAAATCTTTTCATCTACATTCTTATTTAGTTTCATTAGCCTTTCTAATTTAATATGATATTTTATTTTAAAATTTAACTAAAATACTTGCACCATATATTTGCTAGTTTACTTAAGAGCTATTGTAGAGAAAGGTTGACAAACACTGGACGTTGTACAGGATGGATGTTTATTGTGGGTAGTAATGTGGGTGTTATAACGTTTCAGTCTTTTAGACCTTCTTCAGGACAGTGGATTGAGTTCTTGCTTCAAAGGATGTTTTTCTCATACCGGTGAGTCATGAGGTTGTGAATATGGGAGGGGCAATCAGCTGCTATTGCAAAATAGTTAAAAAAGAAAAAAAAAACTTTTTCAAATACTTATTATATCACTACTAGATTTTGAACTCGCCAGCACATTAGCCACTATGCCACCCAATCTTTGAATTTTCATGTAGCTAAATAAATGCAATCTGAAATGGTTTAACCTACTTTTTATAATTGACATGAAAACTTCAGGTTTTCATTATTCTCTTTTTCTTTTCTTTGTGAAACATAAGTCTTTATTTTATGTTTTGTTTTTCTTTCTTATTGTCATATATATATATATATATATATATATATGTGTGTGTGTGTGTATGTACATATATGTGCATGTATGTGAATGTATATACATATATATATTTACTTTATGTTTTGCTTTTCTTTCTTATTGTCATATATGTACGTGCATGCATATATATATATATATATATATATATATATATATATATATATATATATATATGTATGTGTGTGTGTGTGTGCATGTATGTGAATGTATATACATGTGTGTGTATGCGTATATATATATGTGCGTGTATGTGAATGCATATACATGTGTTTATATATATATATATATATATATACATACATATATGTGTGTATATATGTATATTTACATATGTGTGTGTATTAAGAAACTGACCGTATGTCGCATCCTGCTTGTGCAAAGGGGTTGGTAAATATGTATGCATGCATATATATATATATATGTGTGTGTGTGTGTGTGTGTGTATGCATGCATATATATATATATATATATATGTGTGTGTGTGTATGCATGCATATATATATATATATATATATGTGTGTGTTTGTGTGTATGCATGCATATATATATATATATATATATATATATATATTATATATATGTGTTTGTGTGTATGCATGCATATATATATATATATATATGTGTTTGTGTGTATGCATGCATATATATATATGTGTGTATGTGTATGCATGCATATATATATATATATATATGCATGCATATATATATATATATATATGTATGCATGCATATATATATGTGTGTGTATGCATGTATATATATATATATATATGTATGCATTTATATATATATATATATGTGTGTGTATGCATGCATATATATATATATATATGTATGCATGCATATATATATATATATATGTATGCATGCATATATATATATATATGTATGCATGCATATATATATATATATATATGTATGTATGTATCAATCATTGTTTTTGTTAAAAACAACATTCTGCCATGTCTGCTTAATGAAAATACTGATCAGTCTTACTTTGTTTTCTTCTTGGGTCTTTTATTTTATTTTATTTTATTTTATTTCTTTTATTTTGTTTTCTTTTGTTTTTGTTGAGAAATTGATCCATCCAACCAGTTGTTTGAGTTGCTAGATGAATGAGATAAAAATCTCTTTGAAGTTTTCCAACACAGCCATTTTTTTTTCTGGTGGTACTTAGATACCAGGAGAGACCATTTGACATTTCATTCCAATCAATCAATCTCTCTTGGACTTTTCTTTCTTTCTTTTTTTTTGTTGTCTCTTCTAATTCTTGATACATAATATTTTAGCTACCCTACCAACACACAACAAACCAGAATCTGTTATGCTTAAATAAAAAAAACGTCCTGGACACTGAAATGCAATTACCTGCATTTGCAGAATGTTGATAGTGCAGTATATATATATATATATATATATATCTTATTATAATGGAGATTGTGTGTTTTTCTGTCTGTAACCGAAACTATATTCCTACTCAAGTCACAATTCTCTTAGTTATTGACATCACATTCTCCATGATTTTATTTTTATCTAAACCTCAATTATTAATAAAATTGTCTTACATTATTAATACTGTTAACTATATCTACGTACTGAGAACATGCAATTATATTTATATATACAAGAAAATAGCGGTTTACAGTGTGAACAGGAAGGCTAATTTGCATATTAATATTAAAAAATCGAATTTAATAAATATGTGCTTAGTATTATTGATTTCTAACTGTTTGGTTTTATTTTAATGAATATAAGCAACAGTCTCTTCAATGAATCTTAAATGAAATCCATTAACAAGATGAAATAACTGTCATTTTAATCTTTACTTCCTCTTTTAACTAAATACTTAAATTAGAAAAAATAACAATGAAAGACGAGAGTGATGGAAGAGTAAGTTTCAGTTGTTCCATTTTTTATTATACTCCCTCTGTTTCAAATCTTTTATTATACTCCCTCTGTTTCAAATCTTTTTATCTGTATTCTTATTTAGTTTCATTAGCCTTTCTAATTTAATACAATATTATATTACATTAAAACTTAAATACTTGCACTCTGTTTCAAATCTTTTTATCTGCATTCTTATTTAGTTTCATTAGCCTTTCTAATTTAATACAATATTTTATTACATTAAAACTTAAATACTTGCACCCGGAGGGTGCATATATTTGCTAGTATATATATATATAGTAAGTAAGTAAAGTCGTCGGGGTGGCCTAATGTCTGTTGGGTTATTTTATACCAAAGACCTTTTGTTTTATTCATTCTTGATGGGTATTCTGAATTTTTTAAAACTCGTCTTTACTATTCAACCCCTAGATAACAGGTACTAATACTCCAGGTCAGAGTGAACATTGCGAGTAATGGCAATTAAGGGGTACTCCACACTCCCCAGAGCTCCAGAATTTAAACATCACCCTTAAATGCAGTTAGTTACTTTCTTTAATTTGACTATTTTTTTTTTACAAGTGATGCTCCCTATCAATTATCTGGACCTCATCCCAGAGTGTGTAATATGAAGGAACAACAAAAACCACAAAAGGAATGAGTTTAATTCTCTGAGGAACAGTCTCTAGAAAACAAGATGAAGGGGTACTCCACACTCCCCAGAGCTCCAGAATTTAAACATCACCATTAAATGCAATTAATTACTTCCTTTAATTCTACTAATTTATTTTTACTAGTAATGCTCCCTATCAATTATCTGGACCTCATCCCAGGAACAGTCTCTAGAAAACAGTTTTATTGTTAGTAATGTTTTAAGCACTTGTATCTAAATTATTTAAAAATCAGAATGCAATTAATTAAATGATTTCCAAAGACAATGGCGGCGCTGCGGAAGTCGACAAAAATCAAGAGCTGGTGAAGGTGAAAGATGAGAATGGTGAATCATCATCTCGATAGTCAATAATGAAAATAACAGTCACTATCAGATATTATCAATACAATCTGACACATCAAAAACGGCTATGTCCTGTTCATTATTTTTGCAATCAATATTTTGCCGCGCTCTTATTCATTCCAACATCTGTTCGTATAATTCAGTGCTTATCATTTTCATTCTGTCTTATGGATAGCTGAGTGGTTCAGTAGTAAGGAAATTACCAACAAAAATAAACCATTATTTGGATTATTTGGACTTGGCCAGGATTGAACCTACAACCAACACTTAGAACTGTATTAACTCAACCCTTATATTCATTATTTGGTTTGGTTCGGTTTGTTTTACGGCATATCAACCTCAGTGGGTCATTTAATGCCGACAAAGTTGTGAAATAAAATTCATTCTTAATGCCTAATACAATTTTGTTTATAAACTCATGTTTTTCTATTTAACCCATAGATAGGACCCTAACAGGTACTACCACTCCGGGTCAGAGTGGACCAGGAAGCAATGGTGATGAAGAAACAATAACTAAATTATTTCTCTGAATTTTTGAGATGAGGTTTGATAATTAGTCAATCCTGGTCAGTAGTAACATAAAATAATAATTAACACAGCTTAACACCTGTACTCCAGCTGTGGTTAGCGGAATGAGAACAGGATACATAGACTGAATAAAGGGTTAGGTTCAAAGTTCCGTGATGGCTCCCGATTACGACAAGAAGGTTCCAGAGTTCAAAAAGAAGGTTCCCAAGTTCGAAATGAAGGTTTCTGAGTCCGAGAAGGTTCTCAGATCTGACAAGAAATATCTGGAGGAGGCCAGAGGGCACATCGGCTGAAACGTTGTACAGAAAAGAAGGTTCCCGAGTTCAAAAAGAAGGTTCTCAAGTCCGAGATAGTTCCCAAGTCCAAGAATGATTCTGTGTCCGACAAGAAATACCTGAAGAAGGCCAGAGGGCACATTGGCCGAAACGTTGTACAGATAACAATGAAGATGAGGACAACAGTCCGAATAATACAAATAATACTAAGAACAAAATTCTGTGATATAATTTGAAGAAGCAAAAAAATAAGTCTCTTGTTTTCCTATCATATGACACTTTCTACACTTTAAATAACAGAATATATCTTCAACTTTGAAACAATCAGTCTAGAATTCGGCAGACGTTATCGATAAATGTATAGCCAAGAGGTGATGAATACACACTTTATAAAGAGAAGGTTTATTATTGTCTATTAGACCCAATCACCTTTAATTCTATTGTTTTTATTGAAACGTTCGGATCTAATAATCTTCAGGTGTCATTTAATAATTATAATCAGGTGAAAATTCAGAGATGATAAAGATTCTTTTTTTTTTTTTTTTTGTTCTTTTAAAGATAATTTCAGCCCAAGTGTTAGTGTTGTGTTTTATTTGGATGTACTTTTGAGGTGCACTTGTTGGCGTAATGGAATTGGCAATCAGAGGTCAAATTCTGGACAAAGCGGTTGGTATTTCACTTTTAATACTAATACTCTTCAGAAAAGCATGAACTCATCAGTTTTTCCCCCTCTATGACGTAATGCGGGTTCAAATTCTGGACAAAGCTGTCTGTTATTTTTTTTGTAATTTTTGAGACAAGGCTTGATAATTAGTATTATTAGGATTATTCGGACTATTTTCCTCATCTTTATTGTTATCTTCACTATTTCTCTGAATTTTTGAGATGAGGCTTAATTATGAGGATTATTCGGACTATTGTCCTCATCTTTATTGTTATCTACACTATTTCTCTAAATTTTTAAGATGAGGCTTGATAATTAGGATTATTAGGATTATTGGGACTATTGTCCTCATCTTTATTGTTATCTACACTATTTCTCTGAATTTTTAAGATGAGGCTTGATAATTAGGATTATTAGGATTATTGGGACTATTGTCCTCATCTTTATTGTTATCTACACTATTTCTCTGAATTTTTTAGATGAGGCTTGATTATTAGGATTATTGGGACTATTGTCCTCATCTTTATTGTTATCTACACTATTTCTCTGAATTTTTAAGATGAGGCTTGATTATTAGGATTATTGGGACTATTGTCCTCATCTTTATTGTTATCTACACTATTTCTCTGAATTTTTTAGATGAGGCTTGATTAGTAGGATTATTGTGTCTATTGTCCTCATCTTCATTGTTATCTGCTGAAACGTTGTACAGATAACAATAAAGATGAGGACAATAGTACAAAATGTTGTACAGATAACAATAAAGATGAGGACAATAGTCCAAAACGTTGTACAGATAACAATAAAGATGAGGACAATAGTCTGAATAATCCTAAAGCTGTCTCTGTATTTCACTTTTAATACTAATACTCTTCAGAAAGGCATGAACCCATGTATTCCCTTCCCTCTATGATTTCAAGAAATCTGCAAATTGTTTTGGTGAGATCTGGGAGATTGGAAACGAACAGAATGATTTTGGGAAGCATTTCGAATATAGAGATGGAAGTGTAGCAATATAATCTTAAGATTGAAGAAATTGTTAGCACTTAGAATTTATTCATTTTCTTAGTGTTTTACAAAAAAAAAAAGGGGGGGGGGAAAAAGGCCCGAAAGTGGAAAATCTTAATAGAAAAGAGCTAGCGGCCTCGATGAGTAGTTTATTAATATTTATGACAAGTGCAGCTTTGTTTCCTCTGTGACAATTTGTAAAATGATGTTAGCCTTATTGGCGGTGAAGATTAAATACGGACAATGAAGAAGAAGTAATGGAGGGGAGAGAAGAAGAAGAAGAAGAATATTGAGAAAAGAAGAAGATATGGAGAATAATAAGAAGAAGAAATAGAAAGAAATTGAGGGAAGAAGAAGAAGAATGGAGAGAGAAGAAGAAGAAGAATATTGAGGAAAGGAGAATAAGAAGGAGAAATGGAGGCGAGAGAAAAAGAAGAAGAAATAGAAAGAAATGGAGGGAAGAAGAAGAAGAATGGAGAGAGAAGAAGAAGAAGAATATTGAGGAAAGGAGAATAAGAAGGAGAAATGGAGGCGAGAGAAAAAGAGAAGAAATAGAAAGAAATGGAGGGAAGAAGAAGAAGAATGGAGAGAGAAGAAGAAGAAGAATATTGAGGAAAGGAGAATAAGAAGGAGAAATGGAGGCGAGAGAAAAAGAAGAAGAAATAGAAAGAAATGGAGGGAAGAAGAAGAAGAATGGAGAGAGAAGAAGAAGAAGAAGAAGTAATGGAGGGGAGAGAAGAAGAAGAAGAAGTAATGGAGGGGAGAGAAGAAGAAGAAGAAGTAATGGAGGGAGAGAAGAAGAAGAAGAAGTAATGGAGGGGGAGAGAAGAAGAAGAAGAATAATGGAGGGGAGAGAAGAAGAAGAGAAGTAATGGAGGGGAGAGAAGAAGAAGAAGTAATGGAGGGGAGAGAAGAAGAAGAAGAATATTGAGAAAAGAAGAAGATATGGAGAATAATAAGAAGAAGAAATAGAAAGAAATTGAGGGAAGAAGAAGAAGAATGGAGAGAGAAGAAGAAGAAGAATATTGAGGAAAGGAGAATAAGAAGGAGAAATGGAGGCGAGAGAAAAAGAAGAAGAAATAGAAAGAAATGGAGGGAAGAAGAAGAAGAAGAAGAAGAAGAAGAAAGTGCAGGGAAGAGAAAAAGAAGAAGAAATAGAAGGAAATCGAAGGAACAAGAAGAAGAAATCGAGGGGAGAGAAAAAGATTAAGAAATAAAGAAAAGAAGAAGAATAGAAGAAGAAGAAGAAGAAGAATATTGAGGAGAAGAAGAAGAAGAAGAATATTGAGGAAGAAGAAGAAGAAGATTGAGGAAAGAAGAAGAAGAAGAATATTGAAGAAGAAGAGAAGAAGAAGAAGAATATTGAGGAAGAAGAAGAAGAAGAAGAAGAAGAAGAAGAAGAAGAAGATATTGAGAAAGAAGAAGAAGAAGAATATTGAGGAAAGAAGAAGAAGAATATTGAGGAAAAGAAGAAGAAGAAGAAGAAAGAAGAAGAATATTGAAGGAAGAAGAAGAAGAAGAAGAAGAAGAATATTGAGGAAAGAAGAAGAAGAAGAATATTGAGGAAAGAAGAAGAAGAAGAATATTGAGAGAAGAAGAAGAATATTGAGGAAAGAAGAAGAAGAATATTGAGGAAAGAAGAAGAAAATAAGAAAGATATCAGTGGACAAAAGAAGAAGAAAGAAAGAAAGAAATTGAGGACAAAAGAAGAAGAAGAAGAAGAAGAAAGAAAGAAAGAAAATGATGGAAATCAGTTTTTAATTCCTGAACAGGAAAGCTGGGATTTGGCCAGAAAAAAAAATTGGCAATTGTTTTAAACAAGAAAGATACTAGTCTCCAAAATACTAAAAATAGATCATCTTGCAATCCGTGTTCTCTGTGTTCTGCAATGTTAAGTAGTCAAATAAGTAAATGGGTCATGGGGAGTTTTATATGGCGTGAGGGGGGGGTGAAAATAAACAAAAAATCTCTCAGCCCATCAGGAAAGAAAGAAGCCCATCCCCACAGTTCAAAACACTCGACTTTGCATTTCTCAAGTTTCTATAAACATTGAAAAAAATTTAAAAATAAATAAATAATTGATTCCTATCTTGGTTGGGCAAAGAACTATTCAGCAAAAAAAATTATAATACATTTATTAATCATACTGATATTTATTCTAGCAGTATGATAATTTAATTATGACGTTTGATATGTTTACTTAAGAGCTATTGCCAAATAGTTCAATATCTAAAAAGTATAATAATCTTAATTAGCAGGACATGTGGATATACCACAGTATGATTAGTTAATTATGACAACGTTTGATATGTTTACTTAAGAGCTATTGTAAAATAGTTCAATATGTAAAAAGTATAATAATCTTAATTAGCAGGACATGTGGATATACCACAGTATGATTAGTTAATTATGACAATGTTTGATATGTTTACTTAAGAGCTATTGTAAAATAGTTCAATATATAAAAAGTATAATAATCTTAATTAGCAGGACATGTGGATATACCACAGTATGATAATTTAATTATGACAACGTTTGAT
Organism: Doryteuthis pealeii; assembly: GCA_023376005.1. NCBI lineage: Eukaryota > Metazoa > Mollusca > Cephalopoda > Myopsida > Loliginidae > Doryteuthis > Doryteuthis pealeii. The sequence continues at coordinate 38,977,405 of CM042182.1, read as the reverse complement.
ATGTTTACTTAAGAGCTATTGTAAAATAGTTCAATATCTAAAAAGTATAATAATCTTAATTAGCAAGACATGTGGATATACCACAGTATGATTAGTTAATTATGACAACGTTTGATGTTTACTTAAGAGCTATTGTAAAATAGTTCAATATGTAAAAAGTATAATAATCTTAATTAGCAGGACATGTGGATATACCACAGTATGATAATTTAATTATGACAACGTTTGATATGTTTACTTAAGAGCTATTGTAAAATAGTTCAATATGTAAAAAGTATAATAATCTTAATTAGCAGGACATGTGGATATACCACAGTATGATAATTTAATTATGACAACGTTTGATATGTTTACTTAAGAGCTATTGTAAAATAGTTCAATATGTAAAAAGTATAATAATCTTCATTTAACTCTCTCACTAATTTTCTTTCTTTCCTTCTTTTCATCATCCAGCATGTTAACCAGAATGCCATAAATAAATAAATGATTCCTATCTTGGCTGGGCAAAGAACTGTTCAGCAGATCCTTATATTGATGGTAACAACAACAAAAATCATAATACATTTATCAATCATACTGATATTTATTCTAGCAGTATGATAATTTAATTATGACGTTTGATATGTTTACTTAAGAGCTATTGTAAAATAGTTCAATATGTAAAAAGTATAATAATCTTGATTTAACTCTCTCACTAATTTTCTTTCTTTCCTTCTTTTCATCATCCAGTATGTTAGCCAGAATGCCACAGGGATTCCTTCCCAATAATTCAGGGATATGAGTCAAACCATAGCAGTCTATAATAATAATAATAATAATAACTAGCAGGACCTGTGGATATACCACAGTAAGATAATTTAATTATTACAACATTTGATATGTTTACTTAAATGCTATTGCAAAATAGTTCAATATATAAAAAGTATATTAATCTTTACTAGCACTCTCTAGGTGCAAGTATTTAAGTTTTAATGTAATAAAATATATTGAATTAGAAAATCTAATGAAACTAGATTAGAACTGTCTTAACCTAACTACCTTATCCACTAGGCCATGTGTCAAATTGGAGGTTAAGACAGTTCTAAGTGACAGTTATTTCTGGATTCCAGGTTCAATCCTGAGTAGAGGTAGTAACATAGAAAAATAATTAACACAACTCCTACCCCAGCTATGGTTAGCGGAATGAGAACAGGATACCCCCGAGGAATGAATAAAGGGTTAGGTTCGAAGTTCCGTGATGGCTCCCGAGTTCGAAAAGAAGGTTCCCGAGTCCGAAAAGAAGGTTCCCGAATTCAAAAAGAAGGTTCCCAAGTTCAACAAGAAATACCTGAAGAAGGCCGGAGGGCATATCGGCCGAAACGTTGTACAAGTAACAATGAAGATGGGGACAATAGTCCGAATAACGCAGATAATACTAAATAATTCTTTGCTATTGTTTGAATAATCCATTTTAAAGTTCCCCGCAACCCATTTTTGTTCATATGACAGATTTTACCATTACTCTTTGAGGCTTTTTATCTTTATAGAGGTTGATCTGACCTGTGTCAATGAGTTATGGTCAGATACTCCTCATACTCCCTGATATTTTTTGGGGGGTAGAATAATCAAAGGCTGTCAAGTCTCTTAAATTCAACGGCTTCTATTATCTCACCCTGGACAGCAATTGCAAAAATTTAATTGACAGATTAATCAACAGTTTGTTTTGTTTGTTTTAGGTGGAACGAGGTGGTGTGGTGCGCTGGTATGCAAGTCAATGGCTGCTGTTACATGGTTTGTTTTCAGTTTCACATTATCATAATATATACTAGCAAATATATGCACCCTACTGGTGCAAGTATTTAAGATTCAATGTAATAAAATATATCAAATTAGAAAGGCTAATGAAACTAAATAAGAATGCAGATACAAAGATTTCAAACAGGGGGTTAAAATCGAAAAATAGAACAACTGAAGCACACACTTCCATCACTCTCCTCTTTCATTGCTAAATTTTCCCAATTTGAATATTTAGTTAAAATAGAAGAAAAGAATAAAATTACAGTTATTTCTTCTTGTTAATGAATTTCTTTTAAGATTCATCCCCAAAATTTTTTTGCTCATATTCATTAAGATAAAACCAAACAATTAGAAATCAATAATACTAAGCACATATTTATCAAAATCAAATTTTAAAGATCAATATGCAAATTAGCCTTCTGGACATACAGATTTATACAACTGCCCTTTATATATGTATAGATAGTGTTATGAAGGTATCTGTTATACCCCAAAATGTAGGATATAAAAAATGATAATTAAAACAGTGAAATATGGTTAACGTTAACAATAACAATACTGGTTTTATTTATTTTCACTGGCAGGGAATACAGTCGGATGTTTTTATAGAGGTTGATCTGACCTGTGTCAATGAGTTATGGTCAGATACTCCTCATACTCCCTGATATTTTTTGTGGGTAGAATAATCAAAGGCTGTCAAGTCTCTTAAATTCAATGGCTTCTATTATCTCACCCTGGACAGCAATTGCAAAAATTTAATTGACAGATTAATCAACAGTTTGTTTTGTTTGTTTTAGGTGGAACAGGGTGGTGTGGTGCGCTGGTATGCAAGTCAATGACTGCTGTTACATGGTTTGTTTTCAGTTTCACATTATCATAATATATATAACATGTAATGTAAAAAGTCATCGTCGGGGCGGCCTAAAGTCAGTATCAGCCAGTCAGGGAGGGTGTCTATCCCCTTTCCAATAGCGCTAGACCAAGGAGATTGTTTTGGTATCTGAGGTGGAGCGCCACACCTACCATCAGCTCCTTACTTTACCGCACTGATCCGGTATCGAACTAGGAACCTTGTGGTTTCTACCCGAACGCTCTACCGACTGAGCTAACCCGGCCCATACATGTAATGTAAAAAATGAAAATGTATAAAATCTTTCTGTATTGTTTGGTAATATTCTTTTAAACATGCTGTCATTCAATACAACAGAATGAATTACTTGGAACATTATTGGAATTAAATAATATGGTTTGGTGAATTTTACAGCATGTCAACCATTGTTGGGTTATTTTATGCCAAAGACGGTTTGTTCTATTCATGCTTGATAAATATTCAAAATCTTTTTTTCAAACTTAATTTTCTTAAAAGACTTTTTTTGGTGGATTAAAAAGAAAAAAAAAAAAAAAAAGAGAGAAAAAAAAAGAGCCAAAAGGAAGGAGAGACAACAGCAACTCCAGCAAGCATCACTGTTTGTTTGCAGTCATTGCACCAGAGATTGCCATTTAAAAATTGGTCTGTTCAGCCACTCACACAGTTGCAGATAAAAAAAAAGAAAAGAAGCCAAAAGGAAGGAGAGACAACAGCAGGTCAGCAATCATCACTGTTTGTTTGCAGTCACTGCACCAGAGATTGCCATTCAAAAATTGGTCTGTTCAGCCACTCACACAGTTGCAGATAAAAAAAAAAGAAAAGAGAGCCAAAAGGAAGGAGAGACAACAGCAACTCCAGCAAGCATCACTTTTTGTTTGCAGTCACTGCTCCAGAGACTGTCATTCAAAAATTGGTCTGTTCAGCCACTCACGCAGTTGCAGATAAAATTTTTTTTAAAAATGGACACTATGCCATCGTCTTTAGTAGACGGAAGGATGCCAACAACAATGGCATGTCAACCCTTGTTGGGTTATTTTATGCCAAAGACAGTTTGTTCTATTTATGCTTGATGGATATTCAAAATTGTTGTTTTTTCAAACTCAATTTTTAAAAAAACAAACGTTTTTTTCTATCTAACCCACAGAAGGGACCCTAACAGGTACTACCACTCTGGATCAGAGTGGACCTGGAAGTAATTGTGATGAAGGGATACTCCACACTCCCCAGAGCTCCAGACATTGGAACTTCACCAAGGACACTAAAGCCTTAGCTATTGCCTTCTAGCACACATATGATAAAAAGGTTTGGGAGTTAGCCATAATAAATAATGGCATATCAACCTTTGTGGATTATCTAATGCCAAAGCAATTTTTGTAGAAGAACAGTAGTGGTACTATTTAACCTATAGTGGGTGGGTGATGAGGGGTTCATACCTTTCCCAAGGGTATTAGTCTGAATGTGAACAAATAGCACAACTGGGTTTTGATTTTGCTTACTATGATGTCACAGACCCACACATTAGACACTACACTATGGTGACTCTCTCTGGGGGAGTGGGGATTAAGTGAAGATGGGAATCTGAACTCACAGATGGAACAGGAAGTGACCCAGTCATCTAAGGACTGAGATAGTTCTTATTGACCTTTGGCTTGAAGAGGTCAAGGTCATGTGCTGTTAAATAAACACTCACAGTGTGTTTCATATTTCAAGCTGTTCTTGGGAAGAAGCTGTTTGTGCGGAACTTGATTTGAGAACGACGGACACCAAGAAAACATGGATAAGACTGTCAAGACTTTTGGTTGGTTGGTTGGTTGGTTGGATTTTATGGCATGTCAATCTTTGCTGGGTTATTTTATGCCAAAGACGTTTTGTTTTATTCATTCTTGATGAGTATTCAATTTTTGGTTGGTTGGATTTTACGGCATGTCAATCTTAGTTGGGTTATTTCATGCTGAAGACATTTTGTTTTATTCATTCTTGATGGGTATTCAATTTTTGGTTGGTTGGATTTTACAGCATGTCAACCCTTGTTGGGTTATTTTATGCCAAAGACATTTTGTTTTATTCATTCTTGTTGGGTATTCAATTTTTAGTTGGTTTGGATTTTACGGCATGTCAACCCTTGTTGGGTTATTTTATGCTGAAGACATTTTGTTTTATTCCTTCTTGATGGGTGTTCAATTTTTGGTTGGTTGGATTTTTACGGCATGTCAATCTTTGCTGGGTTATTTTATGCCAAAGACATTTTGTTTTATTTATTATTAATGGCTTCTCAATTTGTTTTTAATCTCCTTTTCTTTTAAACACATATTTCTACAACTCATTTTGTTCTATTTAGCCCATAGATGGAACCCTAACAGGTACTACCACTCCTTTGTTTTTTCTAAATATTTTCTATTCATACTGTCGCATTTACTTCATATATATATATATATATATATATATATATATTATATATATATACTAGCAAATATATGCACCCTCCGGGTGCAAGTATTTAAGTTTTAATATAATAAATATCATATTAAATTAGAAAGGTTAATGAAACTGAATAAGAATGTAGAAAAAAGATTTGGAACAGAGGGGTATGATTGAAAAATAGAACAACTTTGAAACTATTCCATCATTTTCCCTTACTCCCGTCTTTCATTGTTAAAATTTCCTAATTTAACTGTTTAGTTAAAATAGGAAGTAAAGATAATATTAGTTATTTCTTCTTGTTAAGGGATTTCTTTTAAGATTTATTGAAGAGATTTTTGCTCATATTCATTGATGAAAGCAAACAATTAGAAATTAATTATACTAAGCATATATTTATTAAAATCAATTTTAAAGATCAATATGCAAATTAGTCTTCCCATTCATACTGTAAACCGCTATTTTGTTGTATATATAAATACAATTGCATGTTATTAGTATGTAGATATGGTTAACAGTATAAGTAATATAAGACAATTTTATTAATAATTGAGGTATAAATAAAAATAAAATCATGGTAATGTGACGTCAATAACTAAGGGAATTGTGACTTGAGTAGGATTTAGTTTCGGCTTCAGACAGAAAAACACACAATCTCCATATAATAAGATATATATATATATATATATATATATATATATATATATATATATTTGTCAATTATTTTCTGTTTGGTCCATCATTCTTTCTGAGCTGGTTCCATAAAGAAATTGCTATTCTAGGTAACATTTACAATGACATTACTGAATAAAAGGGAAGTAAGGAATTGAATCAAGAAAATAAATCAAATCACTAAATGTCCCTTATTATCTCCCTTGATCTCCACTCACAGTTGTCCCCCTGTGCAGCAAATAACTTTATCGATCAATCAAAGTCACGGATAAAGGATTTTAGCCAATAAAAACAACTTCCAAAACAACTAATATTGGGAGGGATTGATTGATTTAATGGTATGATAACCTGTCTGGGGTTATTTTTTGTCTAGAGGTTAACTTTATTTATTTTAATGGCATGTCAACATGTCTGTGGTTATTTCATGCCTAGAGGTTAACTTCATTTATTTTAATGGCATGTCAACCTGTCTGGGGTTATTTCATGCCTAGAGGTTAACTTTATTTATTTTAATGGCATGTCAACATGTCTGGGGTTATTTGTGCCTAGAGGTTAACTTTATTTTATTTTAATGGCATGTCAACCTGTCTGTGGTTATTTTTATGCCTAGAGGTTAACTTTATTTATTTTAATGGCATGTCAACCTGTCTGTGGTTATTTTATGCTAGAGGTTAACTTTATTTATTTTAATGGCATGTCAACCTGTCTGTGGTTATTTTATGTCTAGAGGTTAACTTTATTTATTTTAATGGCATGTCAACATGTCTGGGGTTATTTTGTGCCTAGAGGTTAACTTTATTTATTTTAATGGCATGTCAACCTGTCTGTGGTTATTTTATGTCTAGAGGTTAACTTTATTTATTTTAATGGCAAGTCAACCTGTCTGGGGTTATTTTATGTCTAGAGGTTAATTTTACTTTTTTAATGGCATGTCAACCTGTCTGGGGTTATTTTATGCCTAGAGGTTAACTTTATTTTAATGGCATCTCAACACGTCTGGGGTTATTTTATGCCTAGAGGTTAACTTTATTATTTTAATGGCATGTCAACATGTCTGGGGTTATTTTATGGTTTGGTTGATTTGTTTTACAGCATATTAATTCTTTTCGAGTTATGATTTGGTTTTGTTGTTTTCGGGTCATTTAATTTTGAAACAAGTCAATTTAATAAAAGTTTCTATGTTTCAAATTCTTGATATCTTCAAATTGATATAAATAATTTTCATTAACTTCATTTGATTTGGATTTTTTTTTGTGGTTTTTTAACGGCATATCAACCCTTTTTGGGTGATTTAATGCCTAAACAAGTCAATTTAATAAAAGTTTCTGTTTCAAGTTCTTAATATCTCCAATTTGGTATAAATAATTTTCATTAACTTCATTTGGTTTGATGTGGTTTGTTTAATGGCATAACAACCCTGTGGGTTATTTAATGCCAAAAACTGTTAGAGTGTGAGATAAAAGTTGGTATTAAAGTTTCCTTTACAGGTGTATTTTGTGGATGTATCTTATATCTGATTTGGGTTATTTAATGCAGAGGCTGGAATGGATTAAAAGAATTTCACTTTATTTCAATGGGGAAAATTGATTTGATATACGAGGAAATTGAGTGACAAGTAGAATAAATTGAACTCATAAGTCAAGGTACCACTGTATATCACCAGTGCCTGATTACAGGTGTAAGAGCTATATTTATTTGTTAGAGAATACTATACAATTAAAAGGTGTATGTTATCATTGGTTTCAAAGCAGTATATTAGCCATTTATCCTCAAGACAAAGCGCCCAAGAAAAATAATACAGCAAATTTTTATTCAGTTGATATATATATATATATATATATGATATAAAAATTTGTTGTATCTTTTTTTTCAGGGTGCTTTGTCTTGAGGATAACTGGCTAATATACTGCTTTGAAACCAATGATAACATACACTTTTTAATTGTATAGTATTCTCTAACAAATAAATATAGCTCTTACACCTGTAATCAGGCACTTTATTTTCCTTTCTCCAATACAAATACACACATATACACACAAAGTGGAGTAATGCATGTCATGAACTGCTCATCCACCTGGGTTCTATCCTTAAGCATCATGGGTCACCACCCACGGCCCAAAAGGGGGCCCCATTGGGGGAGTCTTACCCCTCTGCAGAGGTGCAGTTGGTGCATTCTAACACTCCAGCCGACAGGGCAGCATTTTATAAAAGATGACACTTATTTATGGGTGATAATGTATGCAAGTAAGATTTAAACAATAAATACAATATGAGCTGTGGTAAAAAAAAAACAATCACCTAAAAAATGTGAAATAAAAGAAAAAAAAAAAGGTATATCATCAAAGACGATAATTTTTTTTTGTTTTCTTGCTCAAACCAAACAGTTCCCCAGAGATGTTTCGATAAACACAAATTAATTATTGATGAATGTACTTTTATGATCTTTAATAAATATATTCAATTGACCCCTTGACATTTTTTTGTCTCTATGTCTCCCTCATTAGTACAACTGCACTCTAATTATGTCTATAATTTAGTTTCCAATGTTTTCCCCGCTTACAAATTGGGGGGCAGGGGAAAACTTCAAAGATGAGATTGCATTTGGTTAACAATCAACAAAATCATCCCTATATTCTTGACATTGTTCAAGATGATTCTAGGGTTTTTTTGGTAAAAGAAAAATGGTAATTTGTGGAAGCAGAATGTTTTTCTGCTCAACGTTAAATATAACAAAGTTTGGTAATTTATGAGGAAGTGTGTCCCGGTCTCCTGCCTCAGAAATTGCTACCCGGTGACTATTAAAGTAACGTCCCCAGCTATGTTGTCTTGGCGGTGTTACTTGAAAGAAAACAACCAACTTAGGGCGTTAAATGTTAAAATACATTTAACGTTTGGGGACTTCTCTTTTTTGATATGAACAAATTTTGATATGAACAAATGGAGATGGGTGGATAGATATATATAAACAAAGTAAAAAATGAACAAATTGAGATAGATAGATAGATAGATATCCATCTTCATATCTAAACAAGAATTACGACAAATTTCTATAAATAAACAAGAATTACAACAAATTTCTATAAATAAATTTCTAAACAAATTACGATAAATAAATAAGAATTACGACAAAAAAAGAGAAGCCCCCCCCTCTAAAATACATTTAACGCCCTAAGTTGGTTGTTTTCTTTCAAGTAACACCACCTGAGACGACATAGCTGGGGACATTATTTTAGTCACCGGGTAGCAATTTCTGAGGCAGGAGACCAGGACGCACTTCCTCATAAATTACCCAAAGTTTTTCCATTTCAAATGAGAAGAGAGGAGGGAGATTTTAATGTTTAACGTAAATAGTTTTGTTTGGTTTATTAAAACCATTGATACTAATTTCTCATTGGATTGTAAATGAACTAGCACATCTATTAATAATGGAGATTCGCTTCCGGTTTTTGTCTGTAACAAAAACTATGTCACTGCTTACGTCACATTAGCCAAAATCATCATAACATAGAATAAATACACTCAAAATTTGGACATGCAACATTAGACAGTCCTCATTGTTTTTTAAAACAAGTTTTAATAAATACATGACTGGTATTATATATCTATATATAGTTTGTTTTATTCTAATATATATTTAAAGTTTATATTTCAAATTGTTTTATTTTTGAATCCTTTAATGAATTTGATGATTTTACTTACTTAGGGTACAAACTCGCTGACACTGAATTTTTTACTCCCACCCCTTAGGCAATATGTTTCAAAAATCTAATTTTACATCGCCCGGAGGGCGTTTTTTATTTTGCTAGTAAAATGATAAAAATGGTTGGCGCTTGTCATAAAGGCAATAGGGTTGGAGCAATCATATAGGTGATGGGGCTTGACATGATCAGCTGATTGATCGGAGGGGGCCCGTCCAGCCTAGATAAGGGCCTAAGCGGAGTGCTTCATGTCATGGACTGCTTAGCCACCAGGATTCCGTCCTTAAGCATTACGGGTCGCCACCCACGGCCAACAGGTGGACCCATGGGGGGGACTTATCCCTATGCAGAGGTGCAGTCGGTGTATTTTAAAGCCCGAGCCGACAGGGCTAACCACTGACTTAACTTTTTTTTTTTATTAGCATCTGAGGTGACACCACAGAGCTTCAAATATCAGGCGTACAGCAGTGTCTCAAAATATTGGGCTTACAGTGTATAATAAAATACCACACAACCTGAGATATTGGGGAGGTCAAAGGGTTAAGTACACTTTTGGCGCTGGGTCGTATAGAATTTCAATTGTTAGGAAAATATTCCACATTCTTGAATGGAGTAATTTTGGCATCAGGTTCCAAGCACCAAATTTTCCAATTCTTTCTTTTTTTTATTTTTTTTTTTATTCAGGATCAAATGCTTACTAGAACATTCTACTGCTGCTTCTAGATTTATAGACCTCTAATATAAGCGTACGGATATATATATCTATTTTTTCTCAATAGTTTCGTAAAGCTGCTTATAGCTAACAGGATCATTTTATGTTTGTGAATTTTCCTCAACACTGGTCCAAGAAAAGAGAGAGATGAAAAAGTTGTCTTGATTCTAATGTTCTGAGCTTGATCCTAACTAAGTGCCTCAATTTTTAATTTATATATTTAATGTGTATATATATTTATTGTCTTAATTGTTTTCTTTCAAAGATTTCCTGGACAGATTCACATATATTTTATGAATACATGGCAATATTTAGTGATTCTGGGATACTATCGAAATTTTGTTTTTGAAATCTATTTTTTTTAAAAAGTCANGGTGTACTTGAAAGAAAACAACCAACTTAGGGCGTTAAATGTTAAAATCATTTAAGGGGGGGGCTTCTCCTTTTTTGATTAGATGAACAAATGGAGATGGGTGGATAGATATATATAAACAAAGTAAAAAATGAACAAATTGAGATAATAGATAGATAGATAGATACCATCTCATATCTAAACAAGAATTACACAAATTTCTATAATAAACAAGAATTACACAAATTTCTATAAATAAATTTCTAAACAAATTACGATAAATAAATAAGAATTCGACAAAAAAAGAGAAGCCCCCCCCTCTTAAATACATTTAACGCCCTTTGAGTTGGTTGTTTCTTTCAAGTAACACCACGAGACGACATAGCTGGGACTTATTTTTAGTCACCGGGTAGCAATTTCTGAGGCAGGAGCCAGGGACGCACTTCCTCATAAATACCCAAAGTTTTTCCATTTCAAATGAGAAGAGAGGAGGGAGATTTTAATGTTTAACGTTAATAGTTTTGTTTGGTTTATTAAACCATTGATACTAATTTCTCATTGGATTTAAATGAACTAGCACATCTATTAATAATGGAGATTCGCTTGGCGTGTTTTATGTCTGTAACAAAAAACTACTCTCTCTCTCTCTCACTTCCTTTTCTTCCCTTTCTCACTTAGTCTCTCACCCACTCTCTCTTACTCTCCCACTCACTGTCTCTTACTTTTCTTCCTCTCTCTTTCTATCTCTGTTTTATTTCTCCCAGTCTACCTGTTCTCTTTCTGTGTGTGTGTGTGTGTGTGTGTCTCTCTCTCTCTCTCTCCCTCTTTGTTCCATTCTCTTTCGTTCTCTGTTTCATTTCTTGTCATTATCTCTTTCTTTCTCTTTCTCCCTTCACACACTTTCTCTCACTTACTTCCATTCTCTCTGTATGTTTCTCTCTTTCCTCTGTCTTTCTTTTTCTTCTTTCTCCCTGACCCATTCTCTCTCTCTCTCTCTCAAAGAGCAGAAAATTGTAGCTCCATATCATATTAATAATGGAGATTCGCTTCCAGTTTTTGTCTGTAAACAAAAACTATGTCACTGCTTATTCACATTACCCAAAATCGTCATAACAGAATAAATTACCTCAAAATTTGAACATGCAACATTATACAGTCCTAATTGTTTTTCTAAAACAAGTTTTAATAAATACGTGACTGGTACTGCAAGCATCAGCCATAAAACTCACCACTTAACCCATTCAAACCTGTGTTTTTCATTTCTTTAATATACTACATACCATGGGATTCACTTCCTTTCTTCACATGACTAGTATTAATATATCTATATATAGTTTGTTTTATTCTATATATATTTAAGTTTATATTTCAAATTGTTTTATTTTTTTAATCTTTAATAGAACTTTGATGATTTACTCTACTTAGGAGTACAACTACAAACTCGCTGACACTGAATTTTTACTCCCACCCCTTAGGCAATATGTTTCAAAAATCTATTTTTACATCGCCCGGAGGGCATTTTTTATTTTGCTAGTAAAATGATAAAAATGGTTGGCGCTTGTCATAAAGGCAATAGGGTTGGAGCAATCATATAGGTGATGGGCTTGACATGATCAGCTGATTGATCGGAGGGGGCCTGTCCAGCCTAGATAAGGGCCTAAGCGGAGTGCTTCATGTCATGGACTGCTTAGCCACCAGGATTCCGTCCTTAAGCATTACGGGTCGCCACCCACGGCCAACAGGTGGACCCATGGGGGGGGACTTATCCCTCTGCAGGTGCAGTCGGTGTATTTAAAGCCCGAGCCGACAGGGCTAACCACTGACTTAACTTTTTTTTTTTTATTAGCATCTGAGGTGACACCACAGAGCTTCAAATATCAGGCGTACAGCAGTGTCTCAAAATATTGGGCTTACAGTGTATAATAAAATACCACACAACCTGAGATATTGGGGAGGTCAAAGGGTTAAGTACACTTTTGGCGCTGGGTCGTATAGAATTTCAATTGTTAGGAAAATATTCCACATTCTTGAACGGAGTAATTTTGGCATCAGGTTCCAAGCACCAAATTTTCCAATTCTTTCTTTTTTTTATTTTTTTTTATTCAGGATCAAATGCTTACTAGAACGTTCTACTGCTGCTTCTAGATTTATAGACCTCTAATATAAGCGTACGGATATATATATTATTTTTTTCTCAATAGTTTCGTAAAGCTGCTTATAGCTAACAGGATCATTTTATGTTTGTGAATTTTCCCCAACACTGGTCCAAGACAAAGAGAGAGATGAAAAAAGTTGTCTTGATTCTAATGTTCTGAGCTTGATCCTAACTAAGTGCCTCAAATTTGTATAATTTATATATTTAATGTGTATATATATTTATTTGTCATTAATTGTTTTATTTTCAAAGTTTCCTCTGGACATACAGATTCACACATATATGTATATATGAACCATACAATGGCATATTAGTGATTCTGATACTAGTCCGAAATTTGTTTTTGAAAAATCCCATCTTTTTTTCCAAAAAGTCAGAAAATAAATGATATACAAGAAAATTATAAATATAGAAAAGAAATAAAAATTATCCGCCAATGAATTATTGAAAATAGAAATTTGTCTTAAAAATTCAATTGTGACCAAAAGAAATTTAGAAGAAGAAAAAAAAAGATTTTATTTTTGGTTTTCTCAAAGATGGGCATTGTGTAAAATATCGATATTGAATAGTTAATATACAAGTAGGATAAAAATATCCCATTATGAAGATATCTTTTTTTTTTTTTTTTATTATTTCTTAGTTTCTGATATTTTGTACATGTCAATTTTACAGCCTGGGGGGTTCGTTCTATCTTTTTCTTCGAGCTGAATTGTAATATGAAAATGTACTGTTTTGAAAAGAATATTAATTTTAAATGAAAAAAGAATCAACATTACACACACATATATATATATATATATAATATATGTTGTGGAATCCACATATGCTTCTTTGTTGATATATTTGATGATGAATATATTTATATATATATATATATATATATATGTGTGTTCTCATCTATTTCACACATCACTCATGCTTCGCATTAAAACCAATATATATATATATATATATATAATACATACATATATACAGCTTTAATATATTCACTGAAAATTAGACTAATCATATATATATATATATATATAGAGAGAGAGACATTTATATATATATATATATATATATATAGACATTTGTAACATGTTCACCTGACGATTGTTGATGCATGAAACCAAAATGGTTGTGAATGTTCCTTTGTCACCAAATAAATAGATATGTAAAACCTTTATATATTTATTTTATTATATTATAAATCAGCTCTATTTCATATTTAGCACTCTCCAATAATACTGCGTTTGGCACACCGTTCCAGTAAAAGCTGAAACAGTGACAATCCCACACCATAGTATATATATATATATATATATATATATATATATATATATATGTGTGTGTGTGTGATTTATATGAAAAAGGTGAATTACCGGAGAAATTGGTCACAATGGTTAGTTGATACAAGTTTCACAATAATAAGACAGCGATATAACAAATATAAAATGCTCAATACGTGAGTAGGGCAAATTTATTATTATAATGGTATACAGTAATAACCTACTCGAGTTTCACCATAAAGATCTTCAGGTTAAATCCACTGAATTAATCAAGATATTGATTAATTACAGCCGATTGCACCTGTGTATTTTTTGGCAATGACGGTTAGTGACAGACTCGTAGTCAAAGAATGCCGGGTCTAATATTTGAAAATGAGTGGAAGTGATGAATATCACTTTGGAAAAATATCACTTCCACTCATTTTCAAATATTAGACCTGGCTGTAATTAATCAATATCTTATTAATTATAGATTTAACCTGAAGATCCTTATGGTGAAACTCGAGTAGGTTATTACTGTGTACATATATATATATATATATATAAGTTAAGAGAAAGGAAATGAATCCGATGGTATGAGTATAGATAAAAGGATATGAAAACAACACAATATGCTGTTAAAGTGAAAACATTTTTTTCGTCTCCGCTATCGATAAGTCCAGAGTAAAAAACAAGCTCTGAGGATGATTTTTATAAATCGAAATATTGTTCAATATTAGCTATGAATATGATATAAAATGTTTTCACTTTTTCCTTTTATCTATATATATATATATATATATATATATATATAATGGTGATGAAGGGTACTCCACATACCTCAAGCTCCAGAACTGAAACTTCACTATCAGATAGTTTAATGCCATACCCAAGACCATTTTATAAGTTTTATGTTTTTTTTTTTTTTTATTGTTATTATAATATTAATTTTTACTTTATTGCAAAATATATATTATATATATATATATATATATATATAGTGAATTTAGTCCTCACAGAGTGCCCCACACAAACAACCTTGTTCAGGATTTGAACTTGGCTCACAGAGTCTATTTTTCATGATGTGAACCATTATGACATTCTGGCATAAGGGCATAAGCTCAATAATTCTGGCCTTGTGCCAAACATGACTAGGCTGTAATGAACGATTTATTTTTGCCCTTCCCTCGTACATTTACGCTGGCATTTCAGATGTTTCTTTGTTACTGATTAAACCGAAACTACAAGATTTATTATGAATATTATATTGATCCGATTTAAAAGATGAATCTGTCGCTTTCCGACTAAGCCTAATCAGTTTAGGAATGCAAAAATGGTTGGTGCAAAGCTGGTTTCACTTTTGTGCATAGTTTTCTTTTTTCTTTCTTTTTTTTTCTTTTTCTCGTTTTGTTTTTGTTTTCTCTGTTTAAATATGCAAAGTAGAGGCAAACTGTTAGAAATTGATATCATGTAATGATTGATGGAATAACCCACCACCCCCTCAAAAAAAAAAAAAATAAATAAATAAAAAATAAAAAAAAGAGGGAGAAACACCAAAAAACAAAACAAACCCAAAACAGAAACAGAGGACAGTGAGAACTGAAGGTTTTTTTTAAACTGTTAAAAAACAAAAAAATAAAAAAATAACCTCTCTCCCCCCCCCCAAAAAAACGAAGAAAAAAAACCCAAAAATAAAACAAACAAACCCAAAACAGAAGAAGACAGTGAGAGAACTTAACGTTTTTAAACAGATTTAAAAAAAAAAAAATAGCCCCCCCAAAAAAAACAAAAAAAAAAAAACAAAACAGAAACAGAGGACAGTGAGAACTTAACGTTTTTTAAACAGTTAAAAAAAATTTTTTAAACAGCCCCCCCCTCACACCTACCTACCCCCCCCCAAAAAAAAAAAAAAAAAAAAAAAAAACAGTTATAAAGAAGAAAAGAAACAGCCAAGAAAAAAATTAAAAAAAAGTAGCTAACAAAAAAAATAAAAAAGTAGCCAACAAAAAAAAAAAAAGGTGTCTGACTTTGTATGGAACACATCATAAACTGGGAAAAAAAAAAGACATAGCCATTCCCTTTGTGTAAAGAAATAACAAACAGTAAAAAAAAAAAAAAAAATAAAATAAACGCAGGCAAATTTTTTTTTTTTTTTTTTAAATAAATTTCTCATAGTGGAAAGACTAAACTAATTTTATACATACGGGGGGGGGGGGCGCTTATAAAGAGATATGTTGAAATTTTGGCTGGCAAAGGTTTCTGACAAATTCTTTGCATTTTGTGGGTGTTTTTTTTTTTTTTGCAGGTGTAGGCAGAAGCATATGCTATGCATATGTATGGTCGAGCTTATACAGTATATATATATATATATATATATATATATATATATATATATATATATATATATATATAGAGAGAGAGAGAGAGAGAGAGAGAGAGAGAGAAACTTTGAATAACCAGGCCACCCTAATTCATATATATATATATATCTCCACACACAAACACATATATAAATATATTGAGAGTGCTCAATATCATTTATAGAGCATGTATATCTAAGTTAGGGTAACAAAGACATTAAGTCAATGGTGCTTGGTAATATACACATATATGCATATATATGCACACACACACATATATGTATATATACATACATATGTACACACACACACACATATACATACATATGTACACACACACACATATATATATATATATATTTCTTTTCGATACACACACTTACACAGTCCCATACTCACACCTTAAAAGAGAATATTTGACGTCATATTTCAAACCGTCTCCTTTTTTCAAACCTCAAATTTTAAACAGACTGAATAACAAAAATTTCTTATTACCTTCCATATACCAACAAATGCCCTGAAGATGATCTAATTAATAGATCGAAACACTGCAGCGTCGGCCAATAAACTCACCACTTAACTCATTTAAACCTGTGTTTTTTCATTCTTTCTTAATACACTATACTGTTGGATTCACTTCCTTTTCTTCAACACACCACATATATATAGATAGAGAGAGAGAGAGAGAGAGAGAGAGAAGAGAGAGAGAGTGAAAGAGAAACATTAGCATATTCTCTGATTTCAAGGGGGGGGGGCATTTTCAAGATTTATCAATTTGTGTTTTGGAAACTATGTGGAAGGGGTAGAGAGCCTGTCCCCTGAAACAGATACCGCAGTGCTTGCAGACTTTCGGCACGGGAGGCAGGCGAACAAGAAGACGACCAAGGAAATATAAAAAAGAAAAATTAAAAAAAGAAAAGTCTCTCCTATTTGATATGCCAATTCAGAGACAGAAGAGATACATCTTGATTTTATATATGTCACCATAAAAGATTGTCTGCATTAGGGGCTGCGTCATCTAAATGAACTTGGATTATTTGGTGTCGGGTATTTTCAGAACACGCCCACCCGGGTACTTATCTAGGGTACTTCAGAGAAAGGGACGTATCTTTTCTTTTTTTTTTTATATATATATATATAAACTCATTGCACATTCGGTTTTCTGGTTGATACCGGGGGTCCTGCGAGATTCGGCCGCTGGACTTGCTGAGAGTTTAATAATAGCGTAGCGTCGATCCCAGGGGGCTATCTCCCCAGGCAACGACGCAATTTTTGTTCTTTCCCACCCATGAGCTTTGGCTTGTGGGTGGGCCCACGTTAAAACGAGCCTTGTGCCCAGTCCATACAAGTGGGGTATGAGACAAATATATTCAGAGAAAGGGACACAACAAAAGTAATGGCTCACATCTACAAAGTCGGCTTTCATTGTGGGAAGTGCGCTGGTGTAATGGTTAGAATCGTAGCAAATGGATTCGTCGACCCGAGTTCAATTCCTGGACGAAGCCAGAGTTCACATAGGGCTAATACCCTTGGGAAAGGTATGAATCCAACTATTCTCCCTCCAGCTATGGTTAAATAGTGGGGCAGACTGGGCTCTTTAAACTTGGTTAGGCAACCAGTCTAGGAAAAGAAAAACTGGTCACTACTAGAATAGGCTCAGGCCTACTTAGTAATCTTTTTCAATTTAAAAAAAAAAAAAATTTAATTGCACAGTGACACTGATAATTTTTTGATTTGAATGAGTCCCCGGGGAAATTGGATGGGTCCAACTAAAGCCATCCAACCTCTACCTTGTACCTCATACAGTGTAATTTGTTTCCAAGTGTTGTATCCCGAGATGTAGGATATACAGAAATGATAATAAAACAGAGAATATGTTAACAATAACAATATTTGTTCTATTTATTTTTCACTGACAGTGGATGGATTTGGATTAGAGTTCTGGCTTGATGTAGGATACACGTGTGTCACCTGCTCGGTTCTGATCTGCTCTGCAGTCTTTTTCCCCCTCCTCTTCAGAGAGTCTGGTTTGATTCATTAGGGGAGATAACTCTCCCTAACACCAAGAAATTATTGAAATGTATTTACAGTTAGCTAGAAATGATGAGAGAATTTTTTGATTTGGATGAGTCCCTGGGGAAATTGGATGGGTCCAACTAAAGCTATCCAACCCCTACCTTGTACCTCATACAGTGTAATTCGTTTCCAAGGAAATATTGAAATGTATTTACAGTTAGCTGGAAATGATGAAGGAAGAAAAAAAAAACACTGAAACGCATAGATTGATGATTTCGATGTGTCCTTTTAGATTTTTGTACTAAACTTTTTTCTATATACAATTCATCAAATCTCTGAACTTGTGCAGTTCTTGCACAGCTAATACTTGACAACTGACCATTCTACAAAGACCAAAAATCTGTTGTATTTTTCAAAACCCTGCTGATGCCCATGGATGACTGACAAAAAAAGAATATTTGACAACAAACTGGACAATAAAGTTTGACTTACCTTATATGGACTAATATCAGTATCAGAAGGGAAAGCGAGGAGCCCCATACTCTTTTGTACGTCAGCCATTTGGTCATCTTCTAGATTTGTGAAGTATTTTCTTGCATGTCTGAAAAAAAAAAAAAGAAAACAAAATAATCAGATAAGATAATCAAATATGGAACAAAAAAAAAAAAAAAAAAAAAACTAAGAAAAAAATCAAAGATATACAAATGTTCATACCCACATCCTGCATGCAGCCAGTAGAGTGTTCGCCTAGGAACCACAAGGTTTGATACCGGCCCTCGCCAACGCAGCATATGAGTAGCACAGGGATCTGTGTGGTAAAGTGAGGAACTGATGGTAGGTGTGGTGCTTCACCTTAGATGCAATTAAACAATTTCCTAGATCAATGAATCCATCTGTTCTCACCCCCCTCCAGCTATGGGTAAATAGTAGGGTAGACTTGGTTCTTAAGACTTTGTTAGTCAACTGGGCAATAAGGAAAACTCTGAATAGAAATTGACCTTGTGTCATATCCTGCTCAAGGTGGAGGGGTTGCAGAATTTAAAGCATCCTGGGACACACAGATTTTATTTGAATGAGTCCTCAGGAAATTTTATGGGTCTAAATTAAAGTTTCTTAATAAATTGTAGAGTTTTTATTTATGAACTGGGCAAAGGGGACTGTGAATTCAAACCGGCTTTACTCCAAATAGAAATTGACCTTGTGTCATATCCTGCTCAAGGTGGAGGGGTTGCAGAATTTAAAGCATCCTGGGACACACAGATTTTATTTGAATGAGTCCTCAGGAAATTTTATGGGTCTAAATTAAAGTTTCTGGACCATATGACCTTTAGGCACCCCTATTTGATCTTGATTCAGAAGGACATGTTTTTCACTTACACCATCAATATCCAGTTATTTGTTAGGGGTTAGGGTTAGGGGTTAGTTTTATAATTAAAAAAAAAAAACTCTAAAAATCGTCTGTTAACAAACAACTGGATATTGACGGTGTAAATGAAAAACATGTCCTTCTGAATCGAGATCAAAAAGGGGTGCCTAAAGGTCATATGGTCCAAGTTTCTTAATAAATTGCAGAGTTTTTATTTATGAACTGGGCAAAGGGGACTCTGAATTCAAACAAGCTTTACTCCGAATAGAAATTGACCATGTGTCACATCCTGCTCAAGGTGGACAGGTTGGGTAGCTAATACCCCCCCACACACACAGCTCCACTCAACTAAACAATAGTGCTCTCTTCCTTCTTGTCAGAAAATAAGTCAAAATTCAATTTAACTTGCTGTCTGCGATGCAATCATCTGTGTAATTGCGTACAGCCAATGTTCTCGACCGTCGATAAAACTAATTCGGTTTTGATTTGGCGCTTTTGCTGCTATTCTTGGCAACTAATTCTAAGAGAAAAAAAATACATTGTTCCATTTAACAATTTATGGCGCTGAGAAGACCATTCTAATAAAATGACAGTCTGGAGGCCTACCACAACAAAAGCATCCCTCCATTGCACTACCAAACACACACTGATGACGACAGCAATATTCAAGAGAAACAAAGAGATTACAACAGGGAGAGAGAGACTGGGGGAGGTCAGGAATGTAATAATTATGTGTAGATTAGCATGGAAAATTTTTAGGATGAGTCCGCACAACGCCGTATGGTTTTTTCTATTGGTCGAGACATGTCAGGTGGCGAAGTCTGAAGGCCTATAATAACAAAAGTATCCCTCCATTGCACTACCACACACACCTATGACAACAGCGATATTCGAGAGAAACAAAGGATTACAACAAGTAGGAGGTCAGGAATTAATGATTATGAATAAATTAGCATGGAATGGTTTTTAGGAGAAATATAAGAATTATGTGTTGATTAGCATGGAAAATCTTTAGGATAAGTCAGCACAACGCTGTATGATATTTTTCTATTGGTCGAGACATGTCATGTGGCGAAGTGTGGAAGCCTACAACAACAAAAGTATCCCTCCATTGCACTACCATGCACATACTGATAACTACAGCAATCTCTGAGAGGATTTCCTGACATGGCATGACTTAGATTATGTATTTTACATGAAAACCCTCAGCCACCACCTTCTAGCACATATATGATAAAAAAAGGGTTGGGGCTTGCCCTGTACAAGCAGGATGCGACACAAGGTCATGTCTAAAAAGTTTAGGTTAATATAGCACAAAGGTGGGTCACCCAGTGAGGATCAATCTGATTCATCTGGGGGTTTGCCATAAGGGCAATAGGACTGGGACAATCATATAGGTGCTAGGGCTTGACATGACCAGCCGATTAATCGGAGGAGACCTCTCTGACTGCCTGTCTAGCCTAAGTAAGAACCAAATGGAGTGCTGCATGTCATAGACTGCTCAGCCAGCAAGATTCCATCCTTAAGCATCACAGGTTGACATTCACGGCCAACAGGTGGTCCCATTGGAGAGTTTGGTTTGGTTTGTTTTATGGCATATGAACCTTGGCGGATCATTTAATGCTGACAAAGTTTTGAAATAAATTCATTCTTAATGGATACTCAATTTTTTTTATGAGCACATTTTGCAATTTAACCTATAGATGGGATCCTAACAGGTACTACCACTCCAGGGAGCAATGGTGATGAAGGGGTGCTCCACATTCCCCAGAACTGGAAGCTCACCATCAGATAGAGTTTAACGTCATTCCCAGGACATGAAAACCCTCAGCCACTGCCTTCTACCACATATATGATAAAAAAGGGTTGCGGCTTGCCATAAAGACAATAGGTTGTGGCAATCATATAGGGTATTTACCTCTCATCCCACTTATGAGGGCGTGAAACAAGGACATTTTTATGTGGGCCCACCCACAAGCCGAAGCTCATGGGTGGTAGACACAAAAAATGTGTTGATCCCGTCAGCATTCCCTCTCGAGGGGGGCGCCTCAGGCGCTGGGCAATAAACCCATCCCTGCCCCTTTAAATCAAGGTGGCAGGTGTTGCCTGGGTGGATATCCCCCTGGGATCAACGGTGTTAATTTACATTAACAGACACAGGCCCCGAATGGCCCGTGTTGTTAGTGCAATCGTATAGGTGCTAGGGCTTGACATGACCAGTCAACTGTTCAACCACCAACAGGTGGTCTCATTGGGGGTGGTGTTTACCCCTCTGCAGAAGTGCAGCCATTGTATTCTAACGCCCCAGCTGACAGGGCTGCAAAATTGGAGGGATTTTAACACCCTGCAGAGGTACAGTCGGTGTATTCTACAGCCTCAACCGACAAAGTAGATTTGTCATTGCTTTTTTCCCCAAGAGCTGCTAAAACGGAATCGGTGTAAAACTCAAATTCTAAGAATTCAAATAGAATTGGTGTACTTAAAAACGGTAATTTGTATTGGATAAAATTTGTATTAAGTTCTCATATTCTGCACTCTTTTCATGCAAAAGACACAATTTGGTTCGAAAGGAAGGAGTGCTTTTTTTTTTTTAGTGGGAGGGGGTGGTTGTTTTTATTGGGGTGATTTCTAGCCTACATCTGTTTTTGTGATTTGTCTTTCAATTCCCACCATAACATTTATTAAAAGAAGAAAAAAAGAAGGATTTTTGTAATGACCTCTCTATACTCAGTGGGACATTAATGGCTAATTCCTCTAAATCATTTTAAGAATATATATATAATCTTTTATGTTTTCATATGTGTATGTATATATATATTTATAATTTTGATACTTTATAAACTATATATATATATATATATATATATATATATATTTATAATTTTTGATACTTTATAAACCTATATATATATATATATATATATATATATATATTGATAACCATTTATATAATATATATATATTTCTGATTCTTAATATTTTATATAAATATTTATAATTTTTAATATTATATATATATATATATATATATATATATATATAATTTTGATTATTATTATATATATATGTATATATATATTTATAATTCTTAATATTTTATACATTTATTTATAATTTTCAATATCTTATATATATATTTATAATATTCTATATATATATCTATAATTTTTTTATATATATATATATTTATATATTTTATAATTTTTAATATTATGTATATTTATAATTTTTAATATTATTATTTATAATTTGTAATATTATATATATACACATATATATATATATATATATATATACACACACAAATATTTAACATTCTTTATATATATTATTTTCAATATTTTTATGAATGTATATATTCATTATCTTTTACATTTCATATATATATATATATATATTTATATATATATATATAATTTTTTTATTGTGCTTAATCGTTCACAAACTTTAACAGTAAGTAAATATAATTTTTTCAACATTTTCTTTCATTTACGTTAGTTTATTTTATAGGCCATTGGATTGTCATTTATCTATATAAGAAGCATGAGTGAAACCTATACACACACACACATACGCATATATATATATATATATATATATAATTTTTATGTTCACATTATATATATATATACACACACACACACACATATATATAATTTTTATGTTCACGTTAAATATACTTTTAGAAGCATTTGCATGTTTTTATAATTTAAACACTTCGAATCTAATGGTAAAATTTACAAATGAAATTTGCATGTACAGAAAAACCAACAACTTAACAACAGGCAGTTTGAAAAAAAAAAAAGTTTGATAAAAGTCGGCATTTAATGTATTTTGAGGTTTTCTTAGAGTACATTGAATTTTTTTACACTGATCATTTCCGTTTTTCTCAGAGCCGCATTTATTCTAACTGGGGAGAATAAATTGAATATACAAGTTTCCCCTCTCTCACATCTCCCCTCCTATCCATTCAAATGTTAGAATTTCATAAATTTGTAATATATATACAAGGGTGAGTCAGAAAGTAATGCCACTTTTTTTTTAGGACAGGTATAATTACCAACACAGAAACATGTATCATACATCAAAATGAAGCTGGTCCTCTGTGGATCACATCCCTACTTCTCCACATAGGGAAGTTAAAAAGTAATGCCATTTTGTTTAGGACGGGTAGAATTAACAACACAGGAACATGTATCATACATAAAAATGAAGCTGTCCCTCTGTGGATCACATCCCTACTTCTCCACATAGTCACCGTTTCTCTCAATAGCAAATGAGTCAAGGTACGAGGGTGAATCAAAAACTAATGCCATTTTGTTTAGAACAGGTATAATTACCAACACTAGAATATGTATCATACATAAAAATGAAGCTGGTCTTCCGTGGATCACATCCCTACTTCTCCACAGTCATCATTTCTCTCAATAGCAATGTTCCACTTAAAAAGTAATGCCTTACAACATAGAAACATGTACCATACAAAAATGAAGCTGGTCCTCTGTGGATCAAATCCCTACTTCTCCACAGTCACCATTTCTCTCAATAGCAATGTTCCACCTTTGAATGAAAGCATGTATCCCTACCGATAAAATTCTGTTGACTGTTCTTTGAGCCATTTCTTCACTACAGATTTTACTTCATCGTTATTGGAATAATGTTTGCCTCTTAAACCTTCTTTCATAGGTCTGAAGGAAGGATAATCTGAAAGTGCTAAATATGGTGAGTATGGAGGATGCGAATCTGTACTAAAGAAGTGTCTCTAAATAAGTGACTATCTAAGTATTTTAGACTAAATGAGTGAATATCTAAAAATTTCAGACAAGACTATCTAAGAATATTAGACTAAATGAGTGAATATCTAAGAATTTTAGACTAAATGAGTGACCATCTAAGAATTTTAGACTAGACTATCTAAGAATATTAAACTAAATGAGTGAATATCTAAAAAGTCTGACTATCTAGACTATCTAAGAATTTTAGTGAGTGACTATCTAGAGAATTTTAGACTAAATGAGTGAATATCTAAGAATTTTAGTAGACAATCTAAGAATTTTAGACTAAATGAGTGATCTAAGAATTTTAGAAATAAGAATTTTAGACTAAATGAGTGAATATCTAAGAATTTTAGACTAATCTAAGAATTTTAGACTAAATGAGTGAACATCTAAGAATTTTAGACTAATCTAAGAATTTTACACTAAATGAGTGACTATCTAAGAATTTTAGACTAAATGAGTGAATATCTAAGAATTTTAGACTAAATGAGAATTTAGACTAATCTAAGAATTTTAGACTAAATGAGTGACTATCTAAGAATTTAGACTAAATGATGAATATCTAAGAATTTAGACTAATCTAAGAATTTTAGACTGACTATCTAAGAATTTTAGACTAAATGAGTGAATATCTAAGAATTTTAGACTAATCTAAGAATTTTAGACTAAATGAGTGACTATCTAAGAATTTTAGACTGAATGTGAGCCTGTCTATTTAAGCAAAATTATAGATTAAATGTGTGATTGTCTCTCTAAGTAAATTTTAAACTAAATCAGTAGCTAAGAGTTTTAGATTAAATGAGTGACTAAGAGTTTTAGACTAAATTTGTACTTGTCTATCTAAGTAGAATTTGAAACTGAATTTGCACCTGTCTATTTAAGCAGAATTTTAGACTAAATGTGTGACTATCTTTATTTTAGACTAAATGTATGTTTGTCTAAATACAAATTTAGACCAAATATGTACCCATGTCTTTGCCAGACTTTCCTGAGAGAAAGCCATTATTTCTATCGACAGAAATAAAATTAAAAAAACTCTGAAAAGTAATGACGTCCATTGTCAGATCACAAATCTTACAATGAATTTCCAGATTCCCAGTCGTCCACTTAAAGCCGAAAAACCTGTAGACCTGAACTGCAACTCGTCGCTGCAGTTGACAGTCGCTTTGAATAACAAAACAATTCAAGAAAATTGAAGGATTAAAACAAAAAAACAAAAACAACAGCAACGACTAAAAAGTAAAAAGAAAGAAAGAAAGAAACTTTCAACGACATAAAAAGGTAGCTACGATGTCAATCAAGAGACTGCATCAATGTTTTCTTAGTGGGTTACGTTTTTACGCAAAGAACGAAACCAGATTGACTAGATGAGAGAGACTTGTACTCACTTGTTGAAATAACATTCTATAGTGGTCAGCAGTACTTATATATATATATATATATATTATTATTATATATAAGTTAAAAGAAAGAAATTAATCCGACAATATGAGTAAGAAAGGTGGAATGAAAACATCACACAATGCTGTTAAAGAAGAAAACAATTTATAATATAATCATAGCTGATATTGATCAATATTTCGATTTTAAAAAATCATCATCAGAGCTCATTCACTCCCGTAGTTGTTTTGACTTTCCTCTCCGACCCAAACAACTACGGGAGTGAATGAGCTCTGATGATGATTTTTGTAAAATCGAAATATTGATCAATATCAGCTATGATTATATTATAAATTGTTTTCTTCTTTAACAGCATTGTGTGATGTTTTCATTCCACCTTTTCTTACTCATATATATATATATATATATATATATATATATATATATGTGAAGAAAGGAAGTAAATCCGACAGTATGTAATATATCAAGAAAAATGAAAAAACACAGGTTTAAATGGGTTAAGTGGTGAGTTTATTGGCCGACGCTGCAGTGTTTCGATCTATTAATTAGATCATCTTCAGGGCATAAGATAAGAAATTATTTATCACAGAATAATGAGAAAAGCGAGTGGTAATCCTTGTCATTCAGTCTGTTTAAAAATGTTTTTGAAGTTTGAAAAAAGGAGACGGTTTTGAAATATGACATCAAATATTCTATTTTATGGCGTGAGTATGTGGTGCTGTAAGTGTGTGTAATGAAAGGAAACATTGTGCATTTTTTTAGGTATGTGGTTGTGTGTGTGTCTGTATAAATTTTTTCTGTTGCGATAAACGACATATATAATATATATATATATATATATATTTATACTATATATATATATATTTTTGTTTAGAAAGAAGCAGTGCTTTATATATATATACTAGCAGTGGCTACCTGGTGTCACCTGGGTAGAGGGGGAATTTTTAAAAAGTTAGTCCCGCAGATCCATTATTACTGAATCGTGAGTTGAATCCTCGTGGGATGCCCCATTTTAATCCCTATATAAAAAAAAAAGACCTTGCATTGATCCAGCTACTCTGAAAAGAAACGTTAATGTCTACTATCTAAAATATTAAATAAAAAGAAAAAATCCATGCTGTTATCATTTAAATTTTATTTTTTTAATTATCTTTACGAATATAAATCAAATCTTCATTATTTTTGCTCAAAAACCAAGCCCTGGTGATATTTAATGTGTATATATATTTACTTTGTCGTTAATTGTTTTATTTTCGAAGTTTTCTCCAGAAATACAGATTCACACAACTGCCCCTTATATATATATATATAT
This sequence comes from Doryteuthis pealeii, assembly GCA_023376005.1. Taxonomy (NCBI): domain Eukaryota; kingdom Metazoa; phylum Mollusca; class Cephalopoda; order Myopsida; family Loliginidae; genus Doryteuthis; species Doryteuthis pealeii. Next base: position 38,950,271 of record CM042182.1, on the reverse strand, counting down.
GCATATTTTTTTTAGCTTAGAAAGAAGCAGTGCTTTATATATATATATATTTGGGAAATATTTTTCTGTTATGCATTATATATATATATATATATATAATAGGGCCGGGTTAGCTCAGTCGGTAGAGCATTCAGCGAGAAACCACAAGGTTCTAGTTCGATACCGGCCCCCGCCTACTCAGTGTATAAGTAGCACAGGGATCTGTGCGGTAAAGTAAGGAGCTGATGGTAGGCGTAGCACTCCACCTCAGACACAAAAACAATCTCCTTGGTCTAGCGCTAGTGAAAAGGGGATAGACTCCCTCGCTGATTGGCTGATACTGACTTCAAGCCACCCTGAAACTTTATATAATATATATATATATATATATATATGAAGATAAGAGGGTTGGAGTAAAATCTGACAGTATGAGGTATGGTAAAAGGAAAAGTGGACAAAAAATAATAACTCAAACAAGTCTGAGAGGAGAAATATTTTTTGCTTTTGCTTTGAATAAAAGTCATATGACAGAAGAAGTCTTTCGAGGAAGGACGAAATATTTCTCCTCTCAGACTTGTTTGAGTTATTATTTTTTTGTTCACTTCCTTTACCTTACCTCATATATATATATATATATATATATATATACAAAAAAAACCTTGATTTTGCAAAAAAGAGAATGAAAGTTGTTACATTATTTTCCAATGTGAGCATTCCCGCTGTATTTTTGTCGGTCAACACGATATGTATATATATATATATATATATATATATATATATATATTGTCTATTTACTTCGCTATAACAACCTTCGACTATAGGTAAATTGTAGTGCAGACTGGGCTCTTTAACCTTGGCTAGGTAACCAGTCTAAGAGAAGGAAAATTCTGAATTCAAACCTGTTAAACTCTACTTATGAAAATAACCTTGTGTCACATCCTACTCGTGCAGGGAGGTTGGTGTGTATGTGTATATATATATATATAATATATATAATATATATTCCTGTAAACTTTCCCCTCACTTTATATCATGTTATCCTCATTCCTCCTTTAACCTCCCTAACCCTCATTTCCGCTACTAACTCACTTCCTTGTCAAAAGAAACACATGTACGTATTTTTGCTTTGAATAAAAGTCAGATGACTGAAGAAGTTTTTCGAGGAAGGACGAAATATTTCTCCTCTCAGACTTGTTTGAGTTATTATTTTTTGTCCACTTTTCCTTTTACCTTACCTCATATATATATATATTATATTTTGGGGGGTAGATTGTAGGGTTTTTTTTAATCTGAGAAGGAAACTCAGCAGTCTTTACTTTACATAATTTTGTTGTTGCTCGCTTTACAAAATAAAGTAGGGTCTTAATTTTTTTATTTTTTTATTTTTAAAAAATATTTTTGAAAATTTTTAGCTTGTAATTTTTTTTTTTTCAATTTCTTTCTCATTTAACTATTATCTACTTTCACCCTAGAGGAATTATCAAACAAAGCCCCTGGGCATGCCCCCCCCCATGTGTGTGTGTGGGGGGGGGTTCATGGCACAAATGACAGGTCATAAACAATGTCTTGGTTTCAACCTTAGTCACTCCCCAAACGTTTGTTGTCCTTCATCAAAATAAATAGCACCAAGTGACTTTTAGTGTTGGTAATTTTCTTGAAAGACTTCCTAACCTATAATATGAATTGAAAATTACCTTTATATGGAGATACAATTTTCTGCTCTTGAGAGAGAGAGAGAGAGAGAGATAATGGATGGAGAGAGAGAAAGAGAGAGAGAGAGTAAAATAGAGAGAGAGGGTGAGAGATAATGGATGAAAAGAAGAGAGAGCAAGAGAGTAAGAGAGTGGGTGAGAGACTAAGAGAGAAAGGAAGACAAAAGGAGAGAGAGAGAGAGAGAGAGAAGAAGAAGACAGAAAGTAAAACAGAGAGGTAAAGAGAAATTACCTTTATATGGAGATACAATTTTCTGCTCTTGAGAGAGAGAGAGAGAGAGAGATAATGGAAGAAAGAAGAGAGGAAGAAAAGTAAGAGAGAGAGAGAGAGAGAGAATGGGTCAGGGAGAAAGAGAAAGAAAGACTGAGGGGGAAAGACAGAAACATACAGAGAGAGAGAGAGAGAAAGAGAGAGAGAGGGCAAAGTAAAACAGAGAGGGAAAGAGAAATTACCTTTATATGGAGCTACAATTTTATGCTCTTGAGAGAGAGAGAGAGAACAGACAAACAGACAGAGACAGAAAATAGTTTGAATTCAGGGTTTTCCTTCTCCTAGACTGGTTGCCTAACCAAGGTTAAAGAATCTAGTCAGCCTTACTATTTACCTATAGTAGAAAACATGTAGGAAGCGTGTGGTGTAATGGTTAAAGTCATAGGAAATGGACTCGTCGCCCAGAGTTCAAATCCTGGACGGGGTAATTGGATTTCACTTAGCAATAATACCCTTGGGAAAGGTAAAAATCCTACTCTCCCTCCAACTATGGGTAAATAGTAGGGCAGACTGGGCTCTTTAACATCGGTTAGGCAACCGGTCTAGGAGAAGGAAAACTCTGAATTAAAACCTGTTAAACTCCGCTTAAGAAATCGACCTTGTGTTACATCTATTGAAGTCAGATAGTCCACTGTTGGTTTTAATAACAACAGCTTACTTATCTTACCAAGACAGCTGGTATAAATAGGAATCAAGAATGATCCATTCATGAATCTGGGTGATTTGGGTGATTCCACTCCTTGAATTCTGCTTGACTGCTTGATTTGAATGACATTGTAGAGTCTTATATATACTTTGTCATTTTGCAGTGGACTTTGTAGCATTCGAGTTTGTATTTGAGTTACAATCGTTTGTTGCCTTGTCTTCCCAGTTCGACGGTAATTGGAACCTTAATTATTCTTCAACATCCTGCTCGTGCAGAGGGGTTGGTAAATATATATAGGAGAAAACACGGAGAGAATAGATGGATTTATGCCTTTCCCATGGGCATTAGCACAAAGAGAAGTGCAAACAAACTTGTCTACGATTTGAATTCAGGTCACCTATTCCATTTCCTATGATGATAACCATTACACTAACTGTGCCTCCTTCGTCTATGTATGCTTTATTTGGCAAATAGAATAAAGATTTATTAGCACATTCATTGTGACCTTGGATATTTGAACCCTTATGTAATGCCATCAATTTTTTTAAAAGTTACAAAAAAAAAAAAAAAAAGAAAAAGAAAAGAATTTCAATGGTACATAAATTAAAACCATAATATCTATATACATCTGCATTTAAATAATGTATATGGGCAGGGATACCTGGCACTGGCCATTAAAAAAAATGGGTTAAAATATGTACTTTAATGTTTTTACTAACTCCTCAGCATGAGCGTGATGTGACATAAGGTGAATTTCTGAGTTTCCCTTCTACTAGACCAGTTTTCACATCAAGGTTAAAGAGCCCAGTCTGCCCTACTATTTACCCATAGCTAGAGGGAGAATAGTTGGATTCATTCCCTTCCAAAGGGTATTAGCGCTATGAGAAATGCTATAGGTTTGAATAGTTTTCCTTCTCCTAGACTGGTTGCCATACCAAGGTTAAAGAGCCCAGTCTGTCCTACTATTTACCCATAGCTAGAGGGGGAATAGTTGGATTCATTCCCTTCCAAAGGGTATTAGCGCTATGAGAAATGTTATAGGTTTGAATTCAGAGTTTTCCTTTTCCTAGGCTGGTTGCCATAACAAGGTTAAAGAGCCCAGTCTGTCCTACTATTTACCCATAGCTGGAGGGAGAATAGTTGGATTCGCTCCTTTCCCAAGGGTATTAGCACTATGTGAAATGCTATAGGTTTGAATTTAGAGTTTTCCTTCTCCTAGACTGGTTGCCATACCAAGGTTAAAGAGCCCAGTCTGTTCTACTATTTACCTATAGTTAGGAGAAAATAGTTGGATTCATTCCTTTCTCAATGGTATTAGCACTATGTGAAATGCTATAGGTTTGAATTCAGAGTTTTCCTTCTCCTAGGCGGTTGCCATAACAAGGTTAAAGAGCCAAGTCTGTCCTACTATTTACCCATAGCTGGAGGGAGAATAGTTAGATTTGCTCCTTTCTCAAGGGTATTAGCACTATGAGAAATGCTACAGGTTTGAATACAGAGTTTTCCTTCTCCTAGGCTGGTTGCCATACCAAGGTTAAAGAGCCCAGTCTGTCCTACTATTTACCCATAGCTGGAGGGAGAATAGTTAGATTTGCTCCTTTCTCAAGGGTATTAGCACTATGAGAAATGCTACAGGTTTGAATACAGAGTTTTCCTTCTCCTAGGCTGGTTGCCATACCAAGGTTAAAGAGCCCAGTCTGTCCTACTATTTACCCATAGCTAGAGGGAGAATAGTTGGATTCGCTCCTTTCTCAAGGGTATTAGCACTATGTGAAATGCTACAGGTTTGAATACAGAGTTTTCCTTCTCTTAAGCTGGTTGCCAATACAAGGTTAATTATCCCAAACTGCCCTACTATTTACCCATAGCTGGGAGGAAAACAGTTGAATTCATTCCCTTCCCAAGGGTATTAGCGCTATGTGAAATGCAAACAGCCTGATCCAGGATTTGAACTCAGTTATAAGTATCCATTTCTTCAATGGTAATCATTAAGTGCACGTCCCGAGAAGCAAATATGAAAAGGATACTTAGGGATTCAATCCTGGAACAACCAACATAAAGCTGGCCATGGAAAAAGCAAGTCTAAATGATAAATGCATTCATATGAAAAATAACGCAACTGTTAGAAATTGTTTCTCAGAATTTTTTTTTGATGAGGCTTGATGATTAGTATTATTTGTATTATTCGGACTATTGTCCTTATCTTCATTGTTATCTACCTCAGCTATGGTTAGCAGAATGAGAACAGGATACCTCCATGAACTGAATAAAGGGTTAGGTTCAAAGTTCTGTAATGGCTCCTGATTATGCCAAGAAGGTTCCTGAGTTCGAAAAAGAAGGTTACCGAGTCCGAGATGGTTCCCGAATCTGACAAGAAATACCTGTTAGAAATTGGTTTGTGATTAGAAAGAAGAATGAATGGAAAAAATTGATATAAAAATTATTTGTTTCCAAACAAATTCAACTTTCAAAGAGATGTCAGGTTCGTATCGAAGTTAATTCTTATTTACCATTTTTCTCAAAAACAAACAAGACAATTTTTTTTTTCTTTTAAATTTAAAAAAAATGATTCTTTTTTTCTTTTTTTTTTTTAAGAAGAAGAGGCTCTAAGATATTCATAACTCAAATGAAGAAAAAAAAGCCCTCCCTATAAACGAAAAACAGATATCTTCTCCTCCTTCGCTTCCAATCTAACTTCTTCTTTGCTGTTATACATCGACGGAATATCACCCTCAGGTAAATATTATTCGTACCTGTAAAAATGTCCACTTTATCATATATCTCAACAAAGCAAACAAGAAAAACTTATTTTCTTTTAAATTAAAAAAAAAATTTTTTTTTTTTAAGAGGAAGAGGGGCTCCAAGATATTCATAATTCAAAGGAAGAAAAAAACAAACCCTCCCCATAAACGAAAAACAGATAGCTTCCCCCCCTTCGCTTCCAATCTAACTTCTTTGCCGTTATACATCGACAGAATATCACCCTCAGGTAAATATTATTCGTACCTGTAAAAATGTCCACTGACAATAAAAAAAAAAACCTGCCAGCCTCTTGTCTAAAAATTAAGAAAACAAACAAAAAAAACAAAAATAACCAAAAAAACAAACAAGTTCGACCTTCAAAATTATGTGAGCTTTTTACCAAAATTAATGGCTATTTTAGCATTTTTCTCAAGAAAGCAAACGAGACAAACTTATTTTCTTTTAAATTTATATTCATAATTCAAAGGAAGAAAAAAAAACAAACCTTTCCCTAAAAACAGATAGCTTCTCCCCCTTCGCTTCCAATTTAACTTCTTTGCCGTTATACATCGACAGAATATCACCCTCGGGCAAATATTATTCGTACCTGTAAAAATGTCCACTGACAATCAACCTCCCCCACAAAAAAAACCCTGCCAGCCTCTTGTCTAGCAATAACACCTTGTCTTGTAAACAAAACCCCCAATGCTTTTCCGAGCAAAACATAACAGCAATCAGCAGATGAAAGGGAATATCTCGCTTTGTTGGACTCGGAAAGTTGATATAAACACAAATTGAATCAAAATTATTAAGAACAACCAGATCTTCTTTCGAGAAGAAACAGAAAAAAAGAAAAAACAAACAGAGTGTTTATCGGTTGGGTATTTCTATATAACTTTAAGACATTTATCTACTCTAGAAGATGACCCTGCTTGCACTTTGGATTCAGTTTATGCATTATATCTCATTATAATGGAGATTGTGTGTTTTTCTGTCTGTAACCGAAATTATATTACTAATCGAGTCACAATTAACATAGTTATTTATATCACATTCTCCATGATTTTATTTATATTTAAACCTCAATTATTAATAAAATTGCTTCACCTTTTTATTAGTGTTGTCCATATCTACATACAAATAACATGCAATTGTATTTATACATGTACAAAAAATAGCGATTTGCAGTGTGAATGGGACAGCTAATTTGCATATTGATATTAAAAATGTGATTTTATTAAATATGTGCTTAGTATTATTGATTTCTAACTGTTTGGTTTTATTTTAATGAGTATAAGCAAAAATCTCTTCAATGAATCTTAAATGATAATCCATTAACAAGAAAAAATAATTGTCATTTTATTCTTTATTTCCTAATTTAACTAAATAGTTAAGTAAGTAAAATTCAGCAATGAAAGACGTGAGTGATGGAAGAGTAAGTTTCATTTCTATTTTTCTATTATACCCCCACTCTGTTTCAAATCTTTTTATCTGCATTCTTATTAGACTTTCTAATTTAATACGATATTTCATTACATTAAAACTTAAATACTTGCACCTGGAGGGTGCATATATTTGCTAGTATATATTATATATATGTGTGTTATAGGTGATATAACCTATGTACATAAATGGAATGCGCCGACTAGTAGTGGGGACAATTTCTAGTGAATGATTATACATTCAAAACAGATATTATTAAATACTTTTTATTAGCAAACCTTACAGCAGTTGGCCTTATGCCAAACTTAATCATCTGATCAACCATTGTCTCTCATTATAAAATAAAATGTTCTTATTCTTACCGTATAGCTTCCAATCTTTGATCATTTCGAATAAGCTCTATGAATTCCTGTTGACGAAGCTTGAATTCCAATGTACTCTGAAAAGAGAGAAAATATCAAACAAAAATTTTTAAAATATTATTTATTTATTCAATACATTATTAAGAAGTTTGCTTTGTTTTGTTTTACGGCATATCAAACTCAGTGGGTCATTTAATGCTGACAAAGTTTTTAAATAAAGTCATTCTTAAATGGATACTCAATTTTTTTATGAATAGATTTTTCTATTTAACCAATAGATGGGACCCTAACAGGTACTACAACTCCAGGTCAGAGTGGACCAGGGAGCAATGGTGATGAAAGGGTGCTCCACATTCCCCAAACCTCCAGAATTGGAACCTCACCATCAGATAGAGTTTTTTTTTTTTTTTTTGGTTGAGTTTTACGGCATGTCAACCCTTGGGTTATTTTATGTTGAATATTTCTATTGGTAATTTGGTATTCAAAAATGTTTAATGCCGACAAAGTTTTGAAATAATTTCATTTTTAATGCATAATACAATTTTGTTTATCAACTCATGTTTTTCTATCTAACCGATAGATGGGACCCTAACAGGTACTACCACTCCTGGTCACAGTGGATCAGGGAGCAATGGTGATGAAAGGGTGCTCCACATTCCCCAAACCTCCAAAACTGGAACCTCACCATCAGATAGAGTTTAACATCATTCCCAGGACACAAAGGCCCTCAGCCATCATCAATAAGGGTTAACATGCCATAAAATCTAAGCAACTAACCAAGCTAAATTGTATTTCTTATTTACTTTTTTGATTTCCGTGTTTCTTAATTTGAATTGAAAAGAAAAATGAAAGAAAAAAAAGAAATAACAGAAAGTGAAGATTTTTAGATAATAAATGAAGAGGAAATGTTTATTTGTGAAAGATAAAAGTGAAAATCCTTTTTCCTGTGTTGAGAAAAAGAAGCCGAAGAAAAGGATTTCCTTTTTGAATTAAAAATAGAAGATATTTTTGACTTTTAAAAGTTATATTTAGTTTGAAAAGGAAGTCTAAAGAAAGAATTCAAGATAAAAATTGAAATAGATTCTCATGGAAAAAGCAAAAAATAGGTGTATATATATATATATATATATATATATATAATGATGTAATAAAATAAATATATAAAGGTTTTACATATCTATTTATTTGATGACAAAGGAACAGTCACAACCGTTCGGTTTCATGCATGCGTAAGTGAAAACAATCTTCAGGTGAAGTTGTTTCAAATGTTTTCAAATAAATAGATATGTAAAAATAGATATGTAAAACCTTTATATATTTATTTTATCATATTATATAACAGCTCTATTTTTATATTGAGCACTCTTCCAATAATACTGCATTTTGGCATACCGTTCCAGTAATAGCTGAAACAGTGACAATCCCACACTATAGTATATATATATATATATATATATATATATAAATAAATAAAATATTTTTTAAAAATATAACAAACACAGGATGTTACGATCAGAGGAAACAATTTTATGTGTCTATACTTAAGTATTTCGGTATTAAACCATCATCAGGACACTGTTACAGAAATTTTTGTGAGGGAGAAAAATGAAAAATGTTAAGTGTATAGTGAATGTGTGAATATAATGTTATTAACCGTTAATTTTTATATGTGCATTTGTTTACGAAAGCTCATGATATTATATATATATATATATATATATATATATTATATATATGAGAAGAAAAAATGGAAGTGAATCCAAGAGTATGTAATATTGTAAAAATTGAAAAAACACAAGTTTCATAAACGAATAATGCTTATTACGCCTATGCTGCAGTGTTTCAGCCTGTTTAGATAAACCAATGAAAGACCTGATGAAGGTCTAACAAAAAATAAATTATTACTGAAGCCCAGCATGCCAAAAACAGAGGCTCGCAGACTTTTTGTTTTCAGTAATAATCTATTTTTTCCTTGCAGTAACTTTTTGCTGAATATACACACACACACATATATATATATGGAAATACGGTGAGGAAATTAATCCGACAATATGAGAAGAAAATATTTTAAAAATATAACAAACACAGGATGTTATGATCAGGGGAAACAATTTTATGTGTCAATACTTAAGCATTTCGGTATATTGTACCATCTTCAGGACATTGTTCCATTTTTGTGCATGCATTGATCATGTCATTGGCTTTCATAAACAAACGCGCATATCTTATTATAATGGAGATTGTGTGTTTTTCTGTCTGTAACCGAAACTATATTACTACTCAAGTCACAATTCCCTTTGTTATTTACGTCACATTCTCCAGGATTTTATTTTCATTTAAATCTCAATTATTAATAAAATTGTTTTTAGATTATTAATACTGTTGACCATATCTGCATACTAACAATATGCAATTGTATTTATATATACAACAAAATAGCGGTTTGTAGTGTGAATGGGAAAGTTAATTTGCATATTGATATTAAAAATTTGATTTAATAAATATGTGCTTAGTATTATTGATTTCTAATTTTTTGGTTTTATCTTAATGAATATGAGCAAAAAATCTCTTCAATAAATCTTAAAGAAATCCTTAACAAGAAGAAATAACTGTAATATTATTCTTTACTTCCTATTTTAACTAAACAGTTAAATTAGGAAAATTTAACAATGAAAGACGAGAGTAAGGGAAAATGATGGAATAGTTTCAAAGTTGTTCTATTTTTCAATCATACCCCCTCTGTTCCAAATCTTTTTATCTACATTCTTATTCAGTTTCATTAGCCTTTCTAATTTAATATGATATTTTATTATATTAAAACTTAAATACTTGCACCCGGAGGGTGCATATATTTGCTAGTAAAAATTAATGGTTAATAACATCATATTCACACATTCACTATACACTTAACATCTTTCATTTTGTCCCTCACATAAACATTACTTAACAGTGTCCTGAAGATGGTACAATATACCGAAATGCTTAAGTATTGACACATAAAATTGTTTCCCCTAATCATAACATCCTGTGTTTGTTATATTTTTTAAATATTTTCTTCTCATATATATATATATAATATATATAGATAGAGAGAGAGAGAGTGATTTTTAAGGGTGTGGGTGTAGGTGGTGGTAATAAATCACACTGGCTAATTCCAGTTGATTGATATCCATTCAGTGTCTGTGTTTATTTCTGCTAAGTTATTTGATCTATTTCTTGCCTTTTTTTCTTGTCTGGTGGTACATTGTCATTTCTGTATATATATATATATATTATATATATATACTAGCAAATATATGCACCCTCCGGGGGCAAGTATTTAAGTTTTTATAATTTTAAGTTTTAATATAATAAAATATCATATTAAATTAGAAAGGCCAATGAAACTGAATAAAAATGCAGATAACATGATTTGGAACAGAGGGGGTATGATTGAAAAATAGAACAACTTTGAAACTAACTCTTCCATCATTTTCAATTACTCCTATTCCTAATTTAACTATTTAGTTAAAATAGGAAGTAAAGAATAATATTACAGTTATTTCTTTTTGTTAAGGGATTTCTTTTAAGATTTATTGAAGAGAATTTTGCTCATATTCAATAAGATAAAACTAAACAATTAGAAATCAATAATATTATATTATGGTCAACAGTCTTAATGATGTAAAACAGTTTTATCAATAATTGAGGTTTAAATAAAAATAAAATCATGGAGAATGGGATGTAAATAACAAAGGGAATTGTGATTTGTATAGTAATATAGTTTCAGTTACAGACAGAAAAACATACAATCTCCATTATAATAAGAAATATATATATATATATATATATATATATATATTATGGACTCTCTCGTCGATTTCGACGCATGAGGGTTCATACAATGAGCACCCACAATTAAGCACATATCCTCCAAAAATTGTCGGCTAAAAAGGCCACACCAAAAATAAACATTGTTTATTTACTTTCATATATAATATATATATATATATATATATATATATATATATGAACAAAAAGTGATAAGACAAACAGAAATAAGTGTGTATGTACATTAATTATAAACAAAGACCTACAATTTTCTTTTATTTTCAAAAGCCACATCCTAATTTCTAGAAAATCTTTAATTAATGACTATTTTCCAAAACAACCCGAACCGAATCTAAAATGCTGGCCTAACTCTTAACAAAAGTCCGTCATTAATTCAACAAAGGCCATTTTCCTAAACACAATACAACGGACAGATTACACTTGTAATTTGCATCTATTCAGACCTTACCCCTCTTCTTCTATTTGTGAAATGCACGTCTGACTCTTCTCCTCCAACGGAGCTGTCAGTTAATCTTTTACACAGAGCTTAATTATTGAACGAGTTCGGCAATGGATATACTGACCCATTGCCACACTGACCCTGTACTCTATCAAGACAGTTTTATTGCAGACCACTTTTATAAATCAGGCCATCTTACTGACCAATAGATCAAGTTAGACAATACTGTTATTGGAATGTTTGGTGCACGGGAATCTTACACAGCATACTCATCTTGTGTCTCCTCTTACCCACAGTGCAGTATGGTAAAGTACACCTGCATACACGTGGTTGTACACAGATGTATTTATGTTATGCACAGTGCAGTATAGTAAAGGGTAATCTTGAACTTTAAGTGACTAAATTGCTACCATAAAATTGTACTTGCGCATTATTTGAAATGAAATTAATTGTTATTAAAAAGTTTTAGAGTTAAAAACATGCATTAAAATGGATTTGAAAAGCGTTGTGTTGTTACTTAATCTATGCATAGATTATTGTCAATCCCCTGTAATTCTGAAGGAATGGCCATTTTCATATCACGGGCAGGACTTTTCATAGAATATTACAGAAAGCCCGCGAAATACGTGAAGTCACGTGGGACCTGGTTGGGTCTTCAGTTTCAGCTTGGACGTCAGGCAGATATGATGTTACTGCTTTAGCTGAGACTCACTGCACACACGTGCTGTGAGTAGTTAGAGAAATATGTTTAGTTAAGAAATAAAAGTTTAAATAAATAATATGGTTTTGTGGTTGATGAATGTCTTGGCAACAAGACTGACCTAGAAGACCAGACACGAAGTCCCCAAGACTAGGTCCAGACGCTGGAAGAAGAACGTAAGATACCGAAAGATGAACAAGAAAAATAGAAGTAAGGAAAGAAAGGATATACAACAGTGTTTTCTCCATGAAAATTATGTTGAATCAAAGATGGCTGCCATTGTTTACAAGCTTCTTCTCTGAAAAAGGACTTAATTCTCATTGCTTTGAGAGTTAAGTCCTTTTAAGACTTAAAGTTCAAGATTACCATACACCTGCATACCAATGATCCAATTTCTCCGGCTGGATGGAGTGTCAGGGGCTAAAATTCATTGGTGGCTTTTAGCACAATATGAGGACAGTGCACTACTGTGTAGAAGTGTGCAGTTTAACATCATACACAGGACAGAAGAAAGGAAAGGAAAACGACTGAAAAGACAATGGTTGACTATTTGAGGAGGAGAAAGAAAAAGTCTAAAAATAGTCTGTAGACTCTTGAAACAGAAAGGAAAATATTTAATAAACAAGACAATTTGAAGTAGGGGTTGGGTATGTGGCTCATTTTGTAGTCATCCCTTTTCTTGACAATGGTTGGCTCAAGTTATAAAAAAAGAAGGTAGATTTCTGCTATTGTGAAATTATAATAGACCACCAATTTGAAACTAAATTGAACTATATTGTAATAGCTATTAAGTAATCATATCAAACATTGTAATAATCAAATCATCATATACAGGTCCTGCTAGTTAATAATATTAGCATTAACTGTTTATCATAAGGTATTTTAAAGAGCATTTAGTAGATTTAATAAAACAAAATGTTTTCAGCATAAAATAACCCAACAAGGGTTGACATGCCGTAAAATCCAACCAACCAATATCTTTTTAAAAAAAATGTCTGTTATATGCCTAATATAAAAGAAGAGGCCATTTCATTCAGATAAAGAGTTTGAAATATCAAGATTATTTAAAACAAAATGTATCGGCATAAAATAACCCAACAAGAGTTGACATGCCATAAAATCCAACCAACCAATAAACAGTATTCAAAAGGTAAAATTTCAGAAACGATTTTATTTAGTTGTGTCTTTGTGCTTTGACTAAATATTTCATGTTGCAAGATGTTAACGGTCATACAATTAAGGAACATGAGTATTAATTTATAGATAATAGAGATATTCAATTAATGAATGATTTGGACTGTCTCATTTTTAAGCAGAGGGTGTTTCAAGATGAAAACAGTCATACAATTAAAGAACATGATCATTAATATATAGATAATATAGACATTGATAATAAAATAATAATAATATAATAATAATAAATGATTTGGATACTTTGGACTTTCTCATTTTTAACCAAAGGGAGTTGCAAGATGATAACAGTCATACAATTAAGGAACATGAGTATTAATATATAGAGAATATAGATATTCATTTAATGAAGGATTTGGACAGTCTCATTTTTAAGCAGAGGGTGTTTCAAGATGTTAACGGTCATACAATTAAAGAACACGATCATTAATATATAGAGAATATAGATATTCATTTAATGAATGATTTGGACAGTCTCATTTTTAAGCAGAGGGTGTTGCAAGATGTTAACGGTCATACAATTCAAGAACACAATCATTAACTCTTAAGATCCTGTTGAGAATTTTCTAAGTCCAGAGCACCATTCATATAAGGATCTATCAAAAATGGCTAAAAATGGCCTTTTCATTTAAAGTTACCTGTTATTTCCTTAAATTAAAGACTTCTAAATATGTTTAATATTACATCTAAAAAAAGGCTATCATTTGGAGTAGATTAGGAAAATGAATGTGACTTCCGGCCCGGGTGGAATGAGGTGGTATAGGACATTAAGAGTTAATATATAGAGAATAATGTTAACTGTTTTTATCATAAAGTATTCGAAAGAGCATTTTATAACCTAGTTGTGTGTGACTTGTTCAATTATAGCGGAGACTTTTATGAAAAAACTGAAAAACAAAAGCCATATTAGATCTAAAAAGATGGAAGTCATCTTTACAAGGAGACAGTCATCTTGTGAGAAGCCTAATACGTAGATGAAAATATAGATCATTTTTCACAAAGAGAGAATCATACAAAAACATTTAATAATCATGTACACACAAGAAATACAAAGAAGGAAAAAAAAAAGTAGACGACTGAGACGAAAAAGTAAAACAAAAGAAAAATAAATACAGACAACGCTTGAATGTAATAAGGAGAGAAACTACTTGAGATAACCGAAAACATTAAAAAACAATAAGTAATTTGTCTCGACAGTATCAGTAAAAAAGAAGACAAAAATTATCATATATATATATATATATATATATATATATATATATATATATTGTGTGCAAATATGAAATATGAGAAGAAACAATGTATACAGAGGATGATTTTATTATAGTTAAAAGTATTAGCCAATGTTACATGTTTCAGTTTATATATTAAACCATCATCAAGGCATTGGTAAATTGTGATGTTGTGATAATGTAAATAATATTCAGTGTAAAAAAAAAAATTTAAAAAAAGAGACAAAACTACTTGAGATAACTAAAAACAATAAGTAGTTTATCTTGACAGTAACATTAAAAGAGAAGCCAAAAATTATATATATATATATATATATATATATATATATATATATATATATATATATATATATTGGTGTGTGAATGTATGTATCTATGTAAATATATGAAATATGAAAAGAAACAAGGTGTTCAGAGGATGATTTTATTATAGTTAAAAGTATTAGCCAATGTTACATGTTTCAGTTTATATATTAAACCATCATCAAGGCATTGGTAATATGTGATGTTGTGATAATATGAAATAATATCTAGTGTAAAAAAAGAGAGACAAAACTACTTGAGATAACTGAAAACATTAAAAACAATAAGTAGTTTATCTTGACAGTAACATTAAAAGAGAAGCCAAAAATTATATATATATATATATAATATATATATATATATATATATATATATATATATTGGTGTGTGAATGTATGTATCTATGTAAATATATGAAATATGAAAAGGAACAAGGTATCAGAGGATGATTTTATTATAGTTAAAAGTATTAGCCAATGTTACATGTTTCAGTTTATATATTAAACCATCATCAAGGCATTGGTAATATGTGGTGTTGTAATAATGTGAATAATATTTAGTGTAAGAAAAAGAGAGACAAAACAACTTGAGATAACTGAAAACATTAAAAAAACAATAAGTAATTTGTCTTGACAATATCAGTAAAATAGTAGCCAAAAATTATTATATATATTATATATATATATATATATATATATATATTGGTGTGTGTGTATGTATGTAAATATATGAAATATGAAAAGAATCAAGGTAGACAAAGGATGATTTTATTATAGTTAGAAGTATTAGCCAACGTTAAACGTTTCGGTTTATATATCAAACCTTCATCAAGGCATTGTTAATATGTGATGTTGTAATAATGGGAATAATATTTACTTAAAAAAAAAGGAGTCAAAACTACTTAAGATAACTGAAAACATTAAAAAAACAAAAAGTAAAAAGTAATTTGTCATGACAGTATCAGTAGAAAAGAAGCCAAAAATTATCATATATATATGAGTAGTAGCTTACTGGTGGGTACGAGTATGATTGTTGGAAGCGCACAGTATCCAGGGGTTAAGACTGAGAAAAAACAAATACAAAGTGCTCAATACAATGTAGAGCAAAAATTTATCTATATAATGGATAGAGGTAACTCGAGTAGGTTACCTCTATCCATTATATAAATAAACATATATATATATATATATATATATGTTTATTTTATATAATGGATAGAGGTAACCTACTCGAGTTACCTCTATCCATTATATAGATAAATTTTGCTACATATATATATATATATATATGTAGTAGTGATATGAGGAACACAAGGACAACACTCAGACAAAACGTATGTGGGATATATTTTGCTAGTTTTGTCTGAGTGTTGTCCTTGCGTTCCTCATATCTCTACTACATTCTTTCAGATTTATTCCAATCCTCTTTCCGCATATATATATATATATATATATATATATATAGGTGTGTGTGTATGTATCTATGTAAATATATGAAATATGAAAAGAAACAAGATATACAAAAGATGATTTTATTATAGTTAAAAGTATTAGCCAATGTTACATGTTCAGTTTATATATTAAACCATCATCAAGGCATTGATGTGGTGTTCTAATAATGTGAATGATATTTAGTGTAAAAAGAAAAAACGAGATAAAACTACATAAGATAACTGAAAACATTTAAAACAATAATTTGTCTTAACAGTATCAGTAAAAAAGAAGGCAAAAATTATCATATATATATATATATATATATATATATATATATATATATATATATATATATGTGTGTGTGTGTGTGTGTGTGTGTGTGTGTGTAAATATATGAAATATGAAAAGAAACAAGGATTATTTAATTATAGTTACAAGTATCAACCAATGTGAAACGTTTCGGTTTATATATTAAACCATCTTCAAGGCATTGTTAATATGTGATGTTGTAAATTCTGAATAATATTCAGTGTTAAAAAAAAAAAAGAGACAAAACTATTTGAGATAACTGAAAACAATAAGTAATTTTTCTCAACTGTATCAATAAAAAAGAAGCTAAAAATTATTATATATCTATATATGTGTTTGTGTGTGTGTAAATATATGAAATATGAAAAGAAACAAGATATACAGATGATTTTACCATAGTTAGAAGTATTAGCCAACGTTAAATGTTTCAGTTTATATATAAAACCATCATCAGGGCATTGTTAATATGTAATGTAACTTCTGAATAATATTAAGTGTAAATATGGAGAGAAAAAAGGAGACAAAACTTAGTGTTCTATTTTAAATCCATGTGAAGTAATTTTTGTTTATTTCAGTGAGGGCCAAAGAGTGTTTCATGTCATGGACTGTTCAGTCACCACACCAGGCTTCCATCCTTAAGCATCATGGCCAACAAGTGGCCTTATTTGGTGGTGGGGTCTTACCCCTCTACAGAGGTGCAGTCGGTGTATTCTAACAGCTCCGGCCAACAAGTGGCCTTATTTTGGTGGGGGGTCTTACCCCTCTACAGAGGTACAGTCAGTGTATTCTAACAGCTCCAGCCAACAAGTGGCCTTATTTGGTGGTGGGGTCTTACCCCTCTACAGAGGTGCAGTCGGTGTATTCTAACAGCCCCAGCCAACAGGGCAGTTCTTACATTGTGATGAACTAACAAATTATTAGCCATTTTGCAATTAGACATTGTTAAAATGAAAGGCTAAAAACCACCTAATAACGTTGATTGTACACTTGACTAGAAAATTAGATGATCAAAAGTAATGAGCTCTTTAGAAAGATAATTGTTTTGAATGTAATGAACTTTAAAATCATCTAACACAAATAAAAGCCATTATTGAATCGGCAACATCATTGAACTACAGTTTACATTTTGAATCAAAACTGGCTATTAAACACTGATTTATTGGAGGCGTTTGGTGTAATGGTTATCATAGTACAAAATGGGGGGAGGGGTCTCCATGGCGTAATGATTGGATTGTGGGTTAAGTTTCATTCTTGATGGGTACTCAATTCTTAAAAAAAAAAAAAAGATGAAAACAATAGTCCGAATAATACAAATAATACAAAGAAATCCTATGATTATTATAGTTTGGTTTAGTTTGGTTTACTGCATATCAACTTCAGTGGGTCATTTAATGACGATAAAGTTTTGAAATAAATCAATTCTTAATGGATACTCAATTTTTTTAATAAATACATTTTTCTATTTAACCCATAAATGGGACCCTAACATAATTGGTTTGTGGGTTAGGTTTCATTCTTGATGGGTAATAAAAATAAAAGATGAGCACAATAGTCCAAATAATACAAAGAAATACTATGATTATTATAGTAAGATGAGGATTTGAACTCGGTTTACTGTGTTCGTTTCTTAGAACGATAACCATTACACAACAAGCGCCTCCATTCGTAATCTTCTGTAGATATCAAGTTAAATGGCCAGCATTTAAAACAAGAAATCCTATTCCTCTGAATTTTTAAGATGAGGCTTGATAATTTGTATTATTCAGACTATTGTCTTCAACTTTATTGTTATCTACATTATTTCTCTGGATTTTTTAGATGAGGCTTGTTAATTTGGATTATTTGGGCTATTGTCCTCATCTTTAATGTTATGTACACAATCATTTCTTAAAACGATAACCATTACACGACAAGTGCCTCCATTCGTAATCTTCTGTAGATATCAAGTAGGGCAAACTGTGTTCTAAACTCGGTTAGGCAACCAGTGTAGCAGAAGTAAAACTCTGAATTCAAACCGCTTAAAAAAATGATCTTGTGTCACATCCTACCCGTGGCGGATGACCTGGTTAAATATATTCATTACCTAAAGTGGTAATAATATGCGCCCTCTGGGTGTAAGTATTTATGTTTAATGTAATCAAATATATTAAATTAGAAAGACTAATAAAAAAATAAGAACGCATATAAAAAGATTACACTTATTTTAATTATATTTTGATTGGTTTCTATATAAAATCATTGAACCATATGACCTTTAGGCACCTCTTTTACGATCTCGATTCATAAGGACATTTCACAACTTTTACAACATTACAGTTCTGTAGAATAATCACACTAGTTCCAATTACCATCGAATTGGTAAGACACGGCAGCAAGCAGTCGTAACTTAATACGAACCTATCTTGCTGCATTTAAAACAAGAAATCCTTTTCTCTGAATTTTTAAGATGAGGCTTGATAATTTGTATTATTCAGACTATTGTCCTCATCTTTAATGTTATCTACACAATCATTTCTTAAAACTATTGAAGTCAGTTAGTCTACTGTTGGTTTGAATAACAGCAACTAACTAAGTACAACTTAAGCAGTGTCCAAAATAGTTGGTATATATAGAAATCAAGAATGACCCATTCATGAATTTGGGTGATTTGGGTCATTCCATTCCTTGAGTTCTGATTGGCTGCTTAATTTGAATGACATTGTGGAGTCTTATATATATCCTGTCATTCTGCAGTAGACTTTGTGACATTCGGGTTTGTATTTAAGTTACAATTGTTTGTTGCCTTGTCTTCCCAGTTCGACGGTAATTGGAACTTTAATTATTCTTCACCACATGAGCCTCCATTCGTAATCTTTTGTAGATATCAAGTTAAATAGCCAGCATTTAAAACAAAGAATTCCTTGTTCCAAATTGAAACATTCTGAACTTTGACCTCGCCTTGCAAGAATTGTACAGGCAACTCCAAAGTTCTTTGTGCCAAATATAGCCTTGTAAGAGACAACAGAGACTTTACCAAACACACTGATAATAAATAAAAGCTACGACTCTATAAGTAGATCAAAAACAAAGACAAAAGAAAAATATTTTAAACTCTCTCATTGTATTCAAATAGGCGGGATTATTTATCGAGAAGCTAAACAAGTTCGGTATAGAACACATATTGCTCGAAGCTGACAGACTTTCCAATTTGCAAGTAAATCAATAAAGATTGTATGGACACAGACAATGTAGAACGCAGTCTATTAGGATGCTCTGTTGCAAATATAGATGATTCGCTAGTCGATATTGATTGTCGGCTACTCCTAAACTAAGTAGGACTATAAATCAGGAAATATTTAGGCATTCCTTGTATATATATCTCAAGTCACATGCTATGTTGATGAGTGATACAAAAAGGTAATAATTTATATTGATCAAACGAAAAGCTAGGGTTAGGGGAAAGATTTTTGGCAGGGGTGGGGGTAAAAAAAAGTTACTTAATCTTACAGCATTCTGAATTAGGTGGTGAGACTACAGTTCTAGAGCTCTGAGGAGTGTGAAGTCATTTCTTGATTGCTATTACTCCCAGGTCGACTAAACTAAGTAAGATTAAAGAATCAGGAAAATTTTCACTGATAATCTGACAATTGCTTGAATTTTTGGTGATGAGGCTACAGTTCAGGGAGTGTGGTGTCACCTTTTCGTTGCCATTACTCCCAGGTCCACTAAACTAAGTAGGACTATAAATCAGGAAATATTTAGGCATTCCTTGTATATATATCTCAAGTCACATGCTATGTTGATGAGTGATACAAAAAGGTAATAATTTATATTGATCAAACGAAAAGCTAGGGTTAGGGGAAAGATTTTTGGCAGGGGTGGAGGTAAAAAAAAGTTACTTAAAGTTTAAAGTGATAATCTTACAGTTGTCTGAAATTGGTGGTGAGACTACAGTTCTGGAGTTTGGGGGAGCAAGGAGTCATGGCTATTACTTCCAGGTCCACTAAATTAATTAGGACTATAAATCAGGAAATTTTTCACTAATAATCTAAAAAAGTTACTTAAAGATTTCAGTGATAATCTTACAGTGTTCTGAAATGAGTGGTGGGTGGTGAGGCTACAGTTCTAGAGCTCTGGGGAGTGTGGAGTCACTTCTTGATTGCCATTACCCCTAAGTAGGATTAATGAATCAGGAAAGTTTTCACTGGTGATCTAACAGTTGTCTGAATTTGGTGAAGTTACAGCTCTGGGGAATGTGGAGTCACTTCTTCATTGCCATTACTCCCAGGTCAACTAAACTATGTAGGACTATAAATAAAGACATTTTTCACTGAAAATTTAACAGTTGTCTGAATTTGGTGGTGAGGCTACAGTTCTTGGGAGTGTGGAGTCACCTCCTGATTGCCATTACTCCCAGGTCGACTAAACTATGTAGGACTATAAATAAAGACATTTTTCACTGAAAATTTAACAGTTGTTTGAATTTGGTGGTGAGGCTACAGTTCTGGGGAGTGTGGAGTCACTTCTTCATTTCCATTACTCCCAGGTCAACTAAACTATGTAGGACTATAAATAAAGAAATTTTTCACTAAAAATTTAACAGTTGTTTGAATTTGGTGGTGAGGCTACAGTTCTGGGGAGTGTGGAGTCACTTTTTGATTGCCATTACTCCCAGGTCAACTAAACTATGTAGGACTATAAATAAAGAAATTTTTCACTAAAAATTTAACAGTTGTTTGAAATTGGTGGTGAGGCTACAGTTCTGGGGAGTGTGGAGTCACTTCTTCATTTCCATTACTCCCAGGTCAACTAAACAATGTAGGACTATAAATAAAGAAATTTTTCACTGAAAATTTAACAGTTGTTTGAATTTGGTGGTGAGGCTACAGTTCTGGGGAGTGTGGAGTCACTTCTTCATTTCCATTACTCCCAGGTCAACTAAACTATGTAGGACTATAAATAAAGAAATTTTTCACTAAAAATTTAACAGTTGTTTGAATTTGGTGGTGAGGCTACAGTTCTGGGGAGTGTGGAGTCACTTCTTCATTGCCATTACTCCCAGGTCAACTAAACTAAGTAGGATTAAAAAACCGGGAAGATTTTTACTGATAATCTAAGAGTCATTTGAATTTGGTAGTGAGGCTCCAGTTCTAGAGCTCTGGGGAGTGTGGAGTTACACCTTCATTCACATTTCCATAAGAAATCCACAACGTAAGACTATTACTACTAGGTGTAAAAGCAAGAGAAATAAGATGAAAGAAATACTAGTGGAAAATGAATAATAATTGACAATGCTTCATGTAAGAAATTCACACAACTTAACACTATTACTACTAGGTGTAAAAGCAAGAGAAATAAATGAAAGAAATACTATTACTACTAGGTGTAAAAGCAAAGAAATAAGATGAAAGAATACTATTACTTACTAGGTGTAAAAGCAGAGAAATAAGATGAAAGAAATACTATTACTACTAGGTGTAAAAGCAAGAGAAATAAGATGAAAGAAATACTATTACTACTAGGTGTAAAAGCAAGAGAAATAAGATGAAAGAAATACTATTACTACTAGGTGTAAAAGCAAGAGAATAAGATGAAGAAATACTATTACTACTAGGTGTAAAAGCAAGAGAAATAAGATGAAATAAGAACTAGTCTAAAATTAATAATAATTGACAATGCTTCGGTAGAGCATTCGGC